>CAXIVR010000001.1:352599904-352940913 GCA_964035755.1 Teleogryllus oceanicus | reverse complement strand
ATTCAGAAGGGACTGCAGGACAAGTCTCACTCCCTATGGATTCTCCCTTTCATTGTGTCATTCGAATTATTCTCACATTTGTCAATTCCCAGGTATTTGTAAGTTTTACCTAGCTCAATACCTTGAATCACAGTGTGCATATCTCCTTCAATGCCCTCTGATGTCTCTTTGCCTTTCTTTAAATTAACTTTTGCACATTTATCGAGACCAAATTTCATGTAGATTTTATTGCTAAAATTATTGACGACAGACAACATTTGAGAGAAAATCTCTTGATTGTTAGCAAATACTTTAAGATCAACCATGTAAAACAAACATGAAACTGGAATTTCACCATGGAGCTTGTAACCAAAGACAGTGTCCGACAACTGTCAAGAAAGTGCAAACAAATGCAAAACAGCTGAAGGGATACCTAATCTCCTTGAAAAATTACCCTGTTAATCTGAAAACTTCTTGCTTCTACTATTTCCTTTCCGCTGTGTATTAGTAACCTAGTGTTCCATGACTTCATACTAGCCTTCCAAAATTCAATAAGTCTAGGACAAAATCAATAGATCTCTAGGGTCTTCAAAATTCAATTGTGTAGTACACTTTCTAAGCCCGTCTTGTAGTCAATCCAAGCTATGAAATTAAATTATGTTTTTTTCCAAAATGATGCAAAATTTCCTTACATCGATACAAACCGTTAAGACATCCTTTCTGTTCAACTGGAAACAAGATGGTTATTATCTAGGTGTTTCTAGGTTATTATCTAGGTCCACATTTGGTTGGGAGAGAGGGAATTGCCCTATGGCCTATGCCTTCAGAGACAAGCAACCCCAAGTTTGAATTATATGCTGACAGCTGAAGCCCATCTCCTACAATGTGCGGCTGCTGTAACTAAATCACATGACACAGCGATAGAGAATTTTAAATGGGCTTGTAGATGCAGTCATTTCATTAAGAATAATTTGCGTCTCTCTACCAATAAATTCACAGGAATTCCATTTTATAAAGTTTTTTTTTTTTCCCTGAAGGAAAAAAAGAAAAGAAGAGAAAATGTTCCATTTCCTTGTCGAACATGTTCCGTTTTATGCTGTATAAAATGCCATTTAACTTCATGGGCCGGAGAAATTTTCCAATTAAGACAGGTTTCTGGCTCGTGCAGGTTCTGGTTTAGACAGATTTTACTGTAGTAGTAATTTGAAAACATAGAGTGCTACAGTAGTCACTAGTCACTAGTTTATATTTAATATAATAATCTTTACAAGATTGTCTTGGTTAAAGTTTAAATATACTTCAGAGAATTTTTTCTCTCATCTTCCTCATGTTTAATATATCCATTTTTGTGTTCCTATACGAGAATGGATTATGCCATTACTAATTGTTAAACTGCACCAGTGTTGAGATGTCTAGAAAAGTACCATAACATTAGTATTGACATGTTTATTACTGTGCTTAAACATAAGTTTGATTTTGATCAATGAATTTTCCTAAAAACTGAATGCAGTTTGATTTACAACTCTGTTATCAATTTCCACATTAATTGTGGGAATTCTGATTTGGTGTTGTTGATGTTCTTATAAGAAGAAATAAAAGAGGTCATCTTCGTCAACATAATATGTTGACGAAGATGACCTTTCTTCCCATTTTGAAGAGGAAAATTAAGATGAAGTTAAGGTGAAGACTGATTAACAGTTATGTCACCATTGAATTATAATAATAATAATAATAATATTTATTGAGTCACAAATACAATTTCAATCGTGTATGACGAGTCAGATATGGCGGAGAGAAGTTACATTTACTGTCCAGAAATCAAAACAAGGGGGACCATCTCAGCATTTGCTCAAAGGATCAAGGAAACTGGACAAAAACCTGATCAAGTTGGTCATTGATCTTACAATAATAATAAAAATGTAACGTAATAGTAATATCAATTATAATGGTAACAATACAAATTAATAAAATACTATTCATTCGAAAATGATTACGATATTAATTATTAACAAATTTGGGTTTGGCACTCCTTCTATATCAGTCCAACTGCAATTAACACAGGCAGGATGGGATATGCCAGTTCTTTTTCTGCTTCAACGAACAGTCAACATGAAACAGAGAATCAATGGATTAGAATTTTTTTTTTTGTTTTTAAGGAGGTAGTGATGTGATTTGTGTATTCCTTCACTGTAGAACATGTTGTTAAGCGGGAAGCTTTCAATTTACTTTTAAATCTATGTATTGTATTAATATCTTTAATATCATGGCTCAATTTGTTGTAAAGTGTAATCCCCTCTATTAGGTACTTTTTGATAAAGTGTAGTTTCAGATTGGAACATGTAGGTTATCCTTTTGTCAGTGTTATAGTTGTGTACATCAGAATTTAGAGGAAAGTGTCTTTGTTTCCATGAGAATCTTCTTTGTGAAGACAACTATTTCAAATATGTACATGCAGGTAGGGGAAGAACCCTTAATTTTGAACAAGGGTTTGCAAGACTCCAGCTTATGAGTGCTGGTCATTTGATATTCTTTTTTGGGTAATAAATGTACGAGTGCTTTCAGGGGCATTTCCCCCAAAAAATTAATCCATATTTCAAGTGTGAGTGCACATTTGCATAATACATTGTCCTAAGAGTCTCAATGTTGGAGCTTGACCTGAGGGTGTATAGGGCATAACAAGATTTGGTGAGCTTCTTATTAAGATTTGGGAATGTGAGCATTCCATTTGGTTTTCTTGGATTGTTAGACCAAGGAAGGTAGTTTCCTGTGATATTTTACAAGATTATATTTATGAGCAAATGTTGGGAGGTTTTCTTTTTGGGTCGGATTCATGAAATTTAGAGAACTGTTTTTCTGGTGTTTATGATAAGTTTGTTGTCTTGAAACCATTTTACTAATGCATGCAATGTTTCTTGAGTTTCTTTTCTAATAATTGTTGCGTTTTTTCTTTTATGATTATGTTTGTGTCATCTGCAAACAAAATTGTTTTGTTATTTTTAAAGCAAAGGCATGTCATTTTTTGTATATAAGGGAAAAATATTGGCCCCAGGATGGATCCTAGGGACTCACAATTTATCATCTGAGGGGTTGGGGTAGTCGAATCTCTAGGAAAAGGCCAATGGGTCCCTAGCATTTTAGTTTTGTTAAAAGTATGTGATGATCAATAATGTCAAAAGCTTTTGACAAATCTAGGAAAAGGCCAATGGGAATTTCCTTCTGATTTAGTGCAATAAGTATGTCATTTAAAAAGGAGAAAATGGCTGTCTCTGTGGATCTATTACACCTGAAACCATGTTGTGTGTTTGTAAGGATATTATTTGCATTGAGAAAGTGTTTGAGTCTATCATTGAAAAGCTTTTCCAGAATTTTTGAAAATCCTGATAGCAGGAGAATAGGTCTGTAGTTCATGGGATCATAACTATTGCCCTTTTTAAACAATGGTTTAACTTTTGCCATTTTGAATACATTTGGGAATATGCCTGTTTTTAGAGAGTAATTGCAAATATGAGACAGCGGTTGCACTATATATGGAGCACTGTGTTTGATAAGAAAATCTGGAATGTTGTCCAGGCCTGCTGAGAATTTATTTTCCATTTGTCCAATGATTTTAAAAATTTCAGAGGGGGTGGTTTCATATAAATATATGGAATTTGCAATTTGTGAAACATTAGTGTTTGTCTGGTGTGTTATTTTTAGGGAATGTTGAGATACTATTTTTTTACCAATTTGTGAAAAGTGTTCATTGAATATGTTAGCAATTTCTTGTGGGTCTTGTAAAGTTTGGTTTTTGAAGTGGAGCTCTATATTTTTTCTGTTATTGTTAGTTGGTGCTGTTGTCTTTTTAATAATGTCCCACATAGCTTTTGTTTTGTTATGTGCATTTGCAATGTACTTGTCATTTGTCATAATTTTCGCTTGTTTGATTACTTTTTTTAGGATTGAATTGTATGTTTTGTAGTATGAAATGAAGCTGGGGTTACATTTGTTCAGTGTTAGTATTTTATACATGTTCTCTTTCACAAGACACTTTGATGCCTTTAGTAATCCACGTTTTGTTTTTATTATTTTGAATCTTTCTGAGTTTTTGAGGAAACGTGTCATTAAAATGTCTTAAGTATATATTTATGAATGAGTTAAACTTATCGTTTGTGTCATTTGTCTTAAATACTTCATTCCAATCTTGTAATCTGAGTAAGTTTTGGAATTTTATTATGTTTCCTTGGGAATAGTTTCGAGTTTCTTGGTAAGTTGTCTGTTCTGTGATTTTTGTTTCTATTTGAAGTGTTAGAATCTGGGCAGTGTGGTCACTGAAGCGGTAATAAATGTAGCAACAGAAAAAATATTTATTTGCATCTATTATTATTTGATCTATTGCAGTGCTACTATTTTTGGATACTCTGGTTGGTGTATTTACGGTTGTTTTTAGATTGTATGATTTTAGTAAGTCTTTAAATAGATTTTCATTACTGGATTGAGTGAGGCAATTTATGTTGAAGTCACACGCAAAGAATAATTTTATACTGTCTGCGTCCTTTAAGTTTTGTTAGAATCATTTCTAGGTTTTTAAGAAGATTTTCAGATTTCCAGTTGGGCTGCAATACGTGCATAGAACCCATGTTTTTACTTCAGTTAAGTCTGTGATAGATATTTCAAAGTCTTTTTCTTTTATGAGGTGAGTGTGATTGGTGTAGGGTGCAAAACTAATTTTATCTTTAATAAAAATGCATGTCCCACCATATGCATGATGTGCGTTGTTAATATTTCGACAATTTAATTCATTCCATGAGTAGTTTCTTGTCTGACTTTGTTGAGTATTTAAAGATTCAGACAGATTTGTTTCTAGATGACTGAAATTAGACCCATTGCCCATAGTCATATCATCTGCATAAGAAATTACAGAAAAATCAGTGGAGCTTGAAACATTGTTAACATCATCAGAAAAAAAAGGCCTTTTGTCAGCAGCATTTCATGAAGTCAATGAATGTGCTGCAGCTTTCCTATTTGTTTAGTGATTTCCAATTCTTATGAATGAACTTTCTGCAAAAGTTGTTGTAATGGAAAAATCTTCCATGAAACAGTACCATGATGTATAAGGCTATAATTTCCAGGAAATTACAGTCTTGCTTAGATAACTTTTTCATAATTTGCTAAATATAGAGGTGAGGGTTATTGGTCGGTCTGCAGTTTCTTGTCTTGAGTATATGGCAACATTGTATATCTGTGAAAATGGTAGTGTGTCCAGGAATCATTGACAGAGAGCACTTCAGTCAATTTTGACTTATTCATCCCAGCTTCAAAACATTCCATCTTTTTCTAGTGTTGATATGTTTTTTCATGTGTTTATACTCCATTTCAGTTTCTTTTTCATACTTATCCAACAAATACTGTATTTCTTGGGAGGGAGAAAACATCATTCACACGCCCTTGTTTCAGAGTAATGTCTCTTTAATCGTTTTCCTTTGTGTATAATTTTTCTGTATCTAGTGTTGTGTTTCAAAATTGCTTATTAGTATGAAGTCATCTCTCAGTCAATTGCCTTAATGCCAATAGAAGAAAAATGTGAATAAGTAATTATAAATGTGATAATGTATAAAAAAAATAATGGAATTGTTGGCCAAAAAAAAACATGTTTGTGTTATAGAGAATTGCATTTTGGATGGTCCCAGAGTCCATGATAATTTTAGTTTATCCTAAAACTATTAATTTCTATTTATAATTCTTACCCTATGATTTGGGTACACAGTAACGCAGTTTGAATACTTCTTGTGGGAGGGTGAGCAATGTATTTTGTCGTGTATCAATGGAAAAGTAATAAATGATCTTTCTTTTTAACAATTTTTCTTTTCTTAACATCTTTACATTGAATTCTGGATTAATATTACAGATATATAATTTCATGTATTGAATTTTTAGGATACCTGAAAGGTAGCAAGGAACGCTGTGAATTGGAGGAAGCACTTAAACAAATTTCTTCATCTTGTGAAGATGTTCCCATTATTGTGGGTGATGAAGAAATCAGAACTAAATTGGTTCAACACCAAGTTATGGTAAGTTAAATTGTTCCACAATTTATTTAAATGATGATAAATATTGAAGTGTGTACTTTCATAGTGTGATAGAGAAATGACTTTGAGAAATAGCGATATCTTCAAAGTTATAATTTAATGTTTTTCTTGCAGCCTCATAACCATTCCCAGAAGATTGCGCAATACTATCATGCAACACCGGTAAGTTAGTTTTTGAATTGTAACACGGAAAAATATTTTCTTCAATAACTATCTTCAATGTTTTTCCTTTGGAGAGGGGGGATGAAACCTAATTCTTCAACGTTTCAGACAGATTTTTCTATTTTTTATTATTATTATTATTATTATTATTATTATTATTATTATTATTATTTTATATTCCTTGTTTCCCACGATGATGTGATCAAATTTTACAGTAGTTGAACAGAGGGGAAAGGAACTATGCATTTTACTAATGCATTTTAGTGAATGGATTTTGTTGAAGAAATATTTAGAAAGAGAGAATTAAGAATAGTACTTGTCTAATATATGCATGTTTTATTTAAATGAATATAACCAGTGGTGAGTGCAGGTAAAAATTAGATTGTGAATTTCATCGTGTTGGAATAAGGATTTGGTAGTCCCATACTCTTTGGGAAACTGTTCATTGTTTGCTCCCTGCCTTTACAGTAGTGGAGACTTGAAATAGTTCAATCCTTTCTGAATATTAAGCTCCTGAATGCTGAAAAGTTGAGAAAGAAAATAAACAAAAACAGGTTTTTATGCTTGGAGGTGGGCTGAAGAGCTGCTTGAATATTCAAATATGATAAATTTGTATATTTAAGGTATTTACAAATACTGTATGGAATTGTCTCATAGTTCAGTGGCAATTGGGTGTTTTATTCTGAGAGACCATTAACCCTCTGTTACATGCACACTTGACTGTAACACAACCACAGGTGTATAGACTGAGTCCACATTTCCATTGAAAAGGTATGATATGAAAAATCATCTCAGTTATTTTTGTTCATGAAGTAATTCTATCCTAAATGTGTCAATACCAGCTTATCTTTTCATCTTGTATGAAGCAATTTGTTTCACCTTAGAATATTCGACATTGTAATACCACTTTTTGGTTTTAGTGATAATACTGTTCTGGTATCCTATATCCCAGCAAAAAAAAAAAAAAAAAAAAAAAAAAAAGTGGAATAAACACAATAGAAAGATGAACTGATATTCAATATTCAGTTTTAGTAATAAATAGAATAATTGCTTATTTTTTTCAATGATGAGTATTGGAGGTATTACAAAATTGGTTATTCTAAAAAGTCAAATAAAAAAAAAGTAATTCTAAAATGTAATAAGGAGAAATTGATGTAATTTTTTAAAATCACTTCGCTTGACAGTGCATCGGGATATAGAAAAACAGTATGTAAAAAAGGAGTGATAGTCCACACTTCAAATTAAAGCTTTCCTGATGTTTAGTTAATAATTTCTGTTTGTTTTAACAGTCACCATCAGATACCTCTCAAATGAAACTGGAAAGTGTCTCCAAAAACAATTTCACCTCTTGTTGACAGGGAAACTTAATTTGCAGACTCACAGTCCACAGTGCATGTACTGGAGGGTCATTTTTTTCTTATTAGAAGGAAGTACTTATCAGAAAAATACAAGCATGATTACAAGAAATAAAATCCTTAAATGACCAAATAATCACCAGAAAGACTAAAATAACAGATTTTTAAAATTCCACATTATTAAAGCTTAAAGTTTTTAAACATTGATAATAAATCATAAATAAAAATGAGTTTGCAATTCAAATTGCTCTTAACTTTTTTGAGCGGCTCATGATCAATATTTTTTTGCATTCTCTCTTTCTGAATTTTCTTTTTGGTCCAGTTTTTCTCGACTACTTGTTTTAATTTGCGTCTTGACAATTTCCTGTATAACTTATTATAATTTTTTTGTGTGTATTCAGGTTCAGTCTATCTCAAACATTTTCACTCGTTTTATTTTTGAGAATCATTCATTTAATCAATCAATCATTTATTTGGATTCAGTTGTTTTATTTAAAAGTAGACATCTTTTACTCCTTTACTTTACTCAATTTGCATGTCGAGGGTTATGAATTGAACAAATTATCATTACTATTTTAATAATCATTGTAGTTATCTTGTCTTATTATCTGTTAAAGACTATAAACAGCAAAAGCATGGGAGGGAGAAGAAAAAAAAATCCAAGTTTCGGAATGAACAGGAAAGACCCAATATGAGAATATGATATTGTTCCATTGTCAATTAATGTGGTCTCTTTTCTTTTTTATTTACATAATTATATCTTGCAAGTTTTTAATAGTCATGTTTTTGGTTCTCAAACTATCCATATGATTACAATTAATTGGTGGGGGTATATTGCAATGTTCTGAACTGTCAAAACTTTACTATCTCACTGTGTTGTTATTTAACTGGTGCAGCATCTTTCAGAAAATGTCAGTATTAATAATTTAATTAATTCTTATTGAATTCAGGCGGAAACTTTTGCTTGTGTCATCTTCGTTGCTTGTAATGTCTGACATCACTCAATTCAAAATATGAATGAGTCTAACAGATAATGGGAGGACTATACATTTCAATCATTCTTTTGACTGACACCATCTTTGGCATCTTAGTACATATGTTTCTTCCTCTGAAAATCTCTTATTTAGCATGCATACTATAACCATGGATTTTAAACCAACTTGATCATTATTGTAATATAATTTTGAAAAAGATAGTTTTATTTATTGTTTTGCATTTGTAATTCAATGCTGACTGTTGAATGCAATGTAATAATAAATCCTTCATTCAATTATTTACATGTTAATAATTTGGACTTTCAGGTATTGGTATCCATTGGGCACTTGCTCCCAGGTTACTCTATAGTGGAAAGAATTTTCAGGCGTATATCCACTGGTGTCAGGAAAATGATATGAAGTGAAAGTGAAGGTAGAATAAAACCCTTTGCAGTTAGATTGGTCATATTGTGGGTGAACCTGAAGCACTCTTCAGTCTCAGGAAGTGGTGGGATTGGGTGTGTCAGGGAGAAATGCTTAAATCAGCCAGACATCTGAGTTTGATAAGTTATTTCCTTGGAATTTTTTCATTGAGGTTATTTGGTTTTCTTGAAAATTATTAACTGAAGAAGAACTTACAGAAGGAGTCATAACTTAGTGTAGTTTGCCTATCTTTCCTGACCTTCCTATAACCTTAGTTGCTGAATGCTCCAGAGTTGAGCCTTTGTTGTCCTGGGATTGTGGCATTGTCCTAATCTAAATGGGTCCCTGGATCACTTGCCTAATGGATTTGGGTTTTTTGGTTAAATTTTTTAAAATTTTTTATTTAATTTAAATAGAGGTAATTGAATTTGTGAATTATTTTGTTTTGCATAATCTCTACTTTAATAGAACTCAGGAAGTCCCTGCTACTTGCAAAGAAATATACTGTTTTTAAAGTTTCAGTTGGTATCTTCCTCTGTCAAATTCCAAATGAAAGAAAATTTAATCTTAATTTCTTTCAACATAAATATGTTCAAAGCATTTCTCTATTCAACAAAATATAATAATTTATACATTTTAACAACACCCAAAAACAAATACTTCATTTTTTTTATTTCTAATAAATTAAACATGCTTCCCTTGCCATTTTGCAATGGTCATGGGCACAGCTTCATTGTGATAATAGTTAGTGATGTATTGGTTAATAGTCACAGATTTTTGTGTGTGAAGTAGAATTAATTTGAAATATAATTTCAGGCAGTTTCTTGATTTTATTTACTTACACATATAAGAAGCAACTTAAATTCAGTGTGTAAATATCTGAACTTGTAAGACTAATGAGTATATTCACATATTTAAAAATATTGTTATTAACCCTACATTTTTCCTATTTTATGACAAGATTGTAGTCCTCCCGAGGGGAATGACTCCATTCCCTCCTGCAATTGTTGAGGTTGAGTGATTGTGGAAACTGAAACTATCATAAAATCTTCCTTCTTGTGCCACCACTTGATCTGTAACTCGTGTTTTTTGAACCAGGCCATTAGTCACTTTATTCTTCACAAGCTAGCAAATCAGCTCTCTTTGTATGCCTACAATCTAGTATTAGCACACTTGATAACTCTACTTTGATTGGGCAACTGAATGAACCTTTTGCTCTGAGACATGTGATAAGTTCATACTACATACCTCTTATTGAAGCAGTGAAATACACTCAGACTTTCCGACTGTAACTAAACCTGTTGATCACTGATACTGCAATTCCCCTTCCACCATGCTGTTACTTCTGCCCCTGGATCCATTTCATGACCCTCTCTCCCCCACTATTATTCCATCAATCACAAATCTAAGTTATAGCACCTTGGAAAAGATGCCTCTAATGTATGTTTTATTTCTAGATTTGGTGTGCTGTCGTAAAGTGTTATTAATTTAGTATTATTGAGAGTTCCTTTTTATTAATTAAAAAATTAGAAATTGCTTTTCTGTTTATGTATTTTTTATTTTTTAGGGTTGAAATGGTCTGTTTTTTTGTTTTGCTTTTTTTTTTTTTTTTATTCTTTTCAGAATTGAACTGATGAGAACTAAAACATTTTGTAAAGAAATTATATAGCAATGGTGTTAATACTTTACACCATTTTGAAATTCTGGGTTGTACTTGCTTAAGCAGAGCCTTTGTTGTTTTGGAAATACGTTTTCAATGAACTGGTATAACATTTATATTTAGTGGAAGTAATAGTCATTAGTGGTAGCAAAAAGTCCAGTGTGGGTGTGAATGCATTGTGGTGCCTATGGGAAGAAAACAAGGCAGAATGGAACAAGCTTGCCTTAGAACTCTTGACCTAATATACCATGATGCCAGACCAATATTTTGACACTTTTTCTTTTGTTCCTGAGCATGACTGAGGACTTGCTTTTCCAGTATCTCCTGTAAAGTATTTAGTTAATTGTAACACTCCCATACATCCCAGTTGATGCTGTCAGGTTATCACTCCAACATCTGACAATTCGTGACTAAAATATGTAAGTGTTAATGTGTAATCAGATTTGTTGTTTACATTTCCAAATTTTTCCTGACATCTTTCCAAAGGAAAAAAATTGTTGGAAGTGTTGGAAAAAATGGATACATTTTCAAATGACACCTTATTTACAGCCATTTACTGAGTCGTTCATCTGGAAAAAGGGATGTTTACATAACACATTATGGAAATAATTAATGATGATGATAGTGATGCTAAAAACGTAAAGGGAAGTATAATCACAGAATACAGTTCAAACTGAATCCGAACGCTCCCAGGAGAGTTGTTCTGAAGAATAGATTCTTTCAATGTATATTTTCAGGTAGCTTGTTAAAGAAAATTTGTAGATTTGCAAGCTCCATTCTGGAACATACCGTTCCATTCTTATATATTTATATTAGAATATAATTTTGTAGTTGAAATTATCCTAAGAGGGGGGTTATCTCATTAGCACTATTGTATGTGCTACACATAACAAAATTATCATATGAAAAGATAATTATCATACAAGGTGGCAACATTGAGATGAACTTTTTTCTTTTGAGTAATCAAAGTTCCTCATTGTATACTGTATAAAGTAGCGACCCGACACATCAATCTCTAGCTACCTTTGTCATTCATTGTGTGGGTGCTGAGGCAGTGGGGCCATCATTCATGCAGCCACCACTAAACCACAGCGCTTAAAACCACAAAAACTCGCATTTTGGAGAAATTTCTTAGAATGTTCTGAATACATCTAAAAACAATCATCAGTCCCACACTGAGAAATATCGCATGACACCTCATTTACCTCGATTGATGGATGGAAAAGTGGTAACCATGAGTGATGGATGCAGATTACTCGAATACTATGTAAGAATTATGTAGTTTTTGTTAATTTTGTAAGTAATAATTATATATATGTTATTTAAGTCAATTCAGTCAAAATCAGTTGTACTTCTGCTGAAAACTAAATAAATTAATTGCAAGTAGTTGCCTATATTTGCTGGTAATTGAGAACATACAAAATCAAAAACTATTACATAATTCTTTTACTTGATATTTGCTGTGCTTGATATTACCTCCTTATGACTGATTTCACCTATGGTTGTTAACTCACGATTGAATGTTTGGAACCGTTAATTGTTTGTTTGAGAAAAATTGCTTTTCATGAGACTTAATTCTCATTAAATTTCCAATAAAGATAAAGCAATTTTTGCTTCATTAGGAGCAGGTATTAATGCCAGATTAAGCAATGCTTTAGTTAAAATCTGAAGATACAAGAAAATAGAGAAAACTTCGAAATTTTAAATGGGAATGTTTTATTTGGATCTTGCAGGAAAATTTGGCAACTTTTATTATTATTAATTTTTATTATTTTTTATTTGTTTATTTATTCAAATTAGCTGGCTGTATACAAAACTTGTTTTCCTTGGGTTTCTGTGGGCTTTCCTCTCCAATGGAAGTTAACTGACAACTAAGTATGGGGAAATGTTGGTGAAACTGAACAAGTTTTAACAGAAACGTTAAGTTTAATGTCTTGGGTGCATGATAGTGAAACCTTCCCGGTCTAATATGCAATGTCAAGAAATATTAAATATTTATTTAGGTAGTTAGAAAGATGATTTTCCTTTTGAATAGTTTATGCAAAAGTGTTTCATTTCTATCCCTTTGAATAATACAAACAAGTAATAGAAATATTTAATGTTTATATGATATTTTGTAAGAATGTGGAGTAAAATGATATTGGCATAAATCTATTATAATCTGGAATTTTTGTGGACAGGTTATCAATCCAGCATCTCACACTTCACTAAAATATATAAATTAAGAGTTGATGTGCTACATCATTTTTAATTTAATTTTTCCTTTCATTCATCATTGCAAGTCCTTAATAATTCTAATTTGAGCTGTCATTTAATGTAATCCCATATGTTAATGGTTGAAGTTTATTGTTGTTTTAAAATACTTAATTTGTCATTCAAACAATGAATTCTTTATGTAACATGCTTAATGTCTTAATTAAAAAAGTAATCAATCCTCGTTTTTTCCTCATTCTTTTTTTTTTTTTGTTTTTTTGTTTTTTTTGTTTTTTTGTTTTTTTTGTTCAGTTTCTTCCCACTGTTTCTTAGGAGTCAGAATTACAGTGCTTAAGGATGATTGGATTATCATATGCTCCACAATTACAGATGATACCTGAGCAGTTTTTTGCTGATCTGATTTCTGTTTGGTGTTGGGCTCTTTGTGTCATTTTCCAGAAATTACTATTGTACTTTTCAGGAAGTCATTAAGAAAGCAATCAAAGTAGCAGTTGCTGCCCAGAAAACATGGGAGAATGTTCCTTTTCAAGAAAGATTCAACATTTGGCAAAGGGCAGCTAATTTAATGGCCACCAAATACAGGATGCAATTAAACGCTGCAACAATGCTTGGTCAGTCCAAAAATGCCTTGCAAGCAGAAATTGATTCTGCAGCTGAGTTAATAGATTTCTTCCGGTAATACAAACAATTCTTTATCCATATTACTTTGAGAAAGAGAGCTCTTCTGAAAAATTATGCAACCATTTGAAATATTGCTTTTTGTTTGTTTTGTTGTTTGTTTTTTAGGTTTAATGCATACAATGCAAAAGAATTGCTCAGTTACCGACCAGTTAGTGAAAATCCTAAAGTTACTTTGAATTCAATGAGATATCGAGGTATGGAAGGATTTGTTGCTGCTGTGTCACCATTTAATTTTACAGCTATTGGTGGAAATTTGGCTTACACTCCTGCACTGATGGTTAGTATTTCTAATATCTTTCATGACATTTTTTAAATTATTATTATTATTATTATTATTATTATTATTATTATTATTATTATTATTGGTATTATTATTGAATTGTGTTTTAAGGGGGGGTTCATGAAAATAATTTTGAAGGTAGTCTTGCCACTGCCAAATACCCTCCTGCCAGGTGTCCCTTGCACACCATCCCTATAAGTTCCCTAGGTGAGATTTTGACAACGAATTATCATTACTTGGGTTCAAAAACACTTTCCTAGGAAATCATCAATTTTTACCGTAATTGAAAGGTGGCAGGTATGAGCTTAGAGTCTCAAAGTCCTCGAACTCCTTCTCATAAGCAAGACAGAGTAAGTATTGGTGTATGGGGGTTTTTAAGACCCTGAGTGCACCAGAAAAACTACGTTACCAAACAAATGCAAACTATTTGCTCTCATTGCTGTGTTTCATCTGCTTCACACTGCTTGACTTAAGGCATTTCTTTGACACTTCATGAAACATTGTTTCATTCAGACACCGGAAGAGGAATTCCCTACTTTGATGTTCTCCGGTGTGAACGGACCCACGAATTCCGCCGCCGCGTCTAGCGCGGAACTTTCCGCGTCGGTCTGTGGGAGCCTTTGGTCGAGATAAGCGCGCTTTCTAGCTTTCAACGCGTGACGGCCGCCAGGCGACGAGAGTTGCAACAAATGCACGATGCCAAGAGTGCTCGTATGTCGTTTTGCATATGATACAGTGTAAATCTACCACGCCCGTGAAGTGACTTGTATGCGAAGGTCGCAGCTGGCGTCATCAGCGTTAGGTGACGCGCGTCAGCGCAACGCTCGTGTGACACAGACCTTATATTCTTCTACCAATGCACGGTCGTTTTTTCTTTTAAAATACCTCTGTAATGTCATGAAATGAAAAATTGTATAGGCGTAGCTGCTCAATAATAATTTTCTCTGTCATTCAATCTAGTCTTCATGTAACATTTGATAACTCTTTATAATATCGCCCCCACTGTCGCGCCTTGAGATTATCTTCATCTGGAAACGTCTGAAGAGTTTCCCGATTTTTTCTGTGACGGGATCTGACCAACATCCTGACGCACTCGAGCCTTGAAGAAGACCAACGTCGGTCGAAACGTCGGCCCCTCAGCCTTCGACGCGGTGTCACCTGGACAGCCCAATCATGACTCTGGCCTCGGAAGCCAACGACATCAAAATTGAAATTATACTATCGTAAAATCGAGGTATTTATAACATTATGAATATACGAAAATTGATGGGTCCGACAAGAAATGTAAATTGCGTAAAACGTAAATTGAGGATACATAAAAGCGGCGTTTTGCGGTACTAGGATTCAATAATTGAATTTATTTTCAGTATGCTCATTAAAACTTAATTTCATACAGTGTTGTATTTTAGCTTTCTTTTTTTTTTCCATCCTTTCTTTCCTTCCAACTTGTCGATTTTTTGTGTAAGAGTGCAATTTTGTCAGTACAGTTGTTGGTGATTGATAAAGGCAGGTGGGAATGTAAGAGACCGTTGAAGAGAACTGTTTTTGAATTCTCTAATATCTAATATGCCTTTACAAATAAAATATGCATTTTTCTGCAGGGGAATAGTGTTTTGTGGAAACCTTCTGATACTGCTCTTCTGTCAAATTATATAATTTTTAAAATTATGAAAGAGGCAGGCCTACCTTCTGGAATTGTGAATTTTGTACCTGCTGATGGACCTGTATTTGGAGACAATACCACTTCATCTAAAGATTTAGCTTGTATTAACTTCACTGGATCAGTTGTGTATGTATTGAACCTTTTTGATCTGTGTTGATATACTGCACAGAAGAAGAGCTTTCATTCACATAATATACTTTTTCAGAACATTCAATCATTTATGGAGACAAGTTGGGAATAACATTGACTTATATAAGTCTTACCCACGTCTTATTGGTGAATGTGGTGGAAAGAATTACCATTTTGTACATCCTTCGGCAGATGTCTTGAATGTTGTGGTAAATACAATTCGATCAGCATATGAATATTGTGGGCAGAAGTGCTCTGCATGCTCTCGCATGTATGTTCCTGAATCTTTATGGCCAAAAGTAAGTGACTTTTGATATTTTCTCTCGAGTTCAATTTATTTGATTTGATTGTTGGTGCTTAGAAAAGAATTTTCTTTTCTTAATCACTGCTGTTGCTAATGGTCGCTTGACATTGATGCTAATAAGTCATACATTTTATAAGTTCTTGAGACAAACAATGCATGGAATGTTTGGAATATTTCCATTTGAATGGAAATATTTCTTATAGGAAGTCTTTCTGAATATAATTTGTGAATTAATATTTTCAGATTAAGGAAGGTTTGCTTTCTATTAGAAACGAGATTAAAGTAGGAGATCCCACAGAGTATGATACGTTTATGGGAGCTGTGATTGATGCTAAGGCATTTCAGAGACTGTCTGGAGCCATTGATAGAGCCGGAAAAACTTCCGGCCTAAAAGTTGTTGGAGGAGGGACATACGATTGCAGGTATGACTGGAAGAATGGTTGTCTATTTACTTTTCAATTTTAATATAATATACTTCCTGTCTGTGGCCTAATGTTTTGGCCTCCTCTGTTGCCTATCATTTGTTTTGGCTGTGGATGAATCCTAGTTCACAAATATCTATCAATGTTGCCCTTCCATCATTAACCCTGGAATACCCAAGGCATGAATAGTAATTTTTATCTGGATTTTCAAAGTACGGCTCTTTGTATTTGTCTATCGTGATTGCTAATTTTTAGGATTTATAAATTTGATTTTCATAAAAGCATGAAATGTATTTGAAAAAAATATTTTACATTATAAATGTACATTTATATTGTAATGAGTAAAACATTGTCGCGAGTTGTACTAAGGCGTGGAGCGACGGCGGCAGGCGCGGGCGCTGAAGGCTGTGGCAGAGCCATCGCCCACCGCCCGCTGGGTGGCGCCAAGCGACAGCAGTTTGAGGCATTTGTTGTCAATTTGAAGTAGTTTGGTATTCGTATATCATCTTAATGTGCGAATCAGGTGACATCGGAAATGATCGCAACCGAGAATTGGTATAACTATTTACCATGGTGTATAACAAGCTTGAATACCTGGAAATATTCTAGGAATGATTTTAGACATGCAAAAAAGCGGACATAATGCTAGAATTTCTTTTCGCTTCATGAATTTTACTGACCGGAATATGACGAATTTTTCTAAAAAAAATTTACATTGCTTTTCCATGTCACGAAAGTCGTCAATGTTGACGTAACAATAAGCTGCGAAGACGAGAATATCACGCGATTTGTAACATGTAATTGTATTCGCGCTCGGATTTTGGACAGCCACCGCAGTTCGGACCGATATTTTTGAATGAAATTGCGAAGAGGGTATCTCAAACGAACGGCGTTGTACGAAGTGAAATGGAACGTGAAAACGAAAAAAAATCGTTGCCGAGATTTTGTCACACGATGCGCGTTATGGGACGGCGAGGCCGCGCGGCCCTTTGGTCCAACGCCCGGCGAGTGCGTATTTGCGTTTTGCAAGAGATGGAAATGAAAAAATTCACATTGATAGAAGTAAGGACGATAGAAGTAAGTACTTCTAAAACCAACCTCAGAAGAAAATGGCAAACAAAATACTGGTTTTTACAAGTTGTAAAAATATTTACTTTTGTTTTTATGTTGATGTTAATGAACTAACAATTACGAAACTATTCAGTAATGCAGATGTGTCTAAAACAGAAATGTAGCTAAAAATTTTATTCGGAACGATTAAAAGATGAAAAAACTACTGTATTTGAAAGTGAACTCAACAATGATAAACTTTATTATAACAGATTATTCTTAGGATTCAGATGTTTGTATGAAAACCTTTGGGTAGCTTTTTTAGTTCCCAAATGAGACTTTCCTCAAGGTGAACCCACGAGAAGGGGGAAATTGCTTTGTCATGCCACCCGAGTGAAGCCTTATGGTACTTGCTAGTACGCTTACTAGTGAGATATGATTAAGCAATTCCCTCAGTGTTTAAGTTGCTGGCCTCTAAACCAAAAATCTCTTCTTGCATATATTTGTTATACATTATAAGTGTATGTAGTTAGTATAATTTTTGAAAATTGTTTCTTCTAACTCCACACATGTGAAATGCAGTTTTCTCACAATAACACTTAAAAACAGTCAAAGTAAAGTCGTGTAAAGCAACGCAACAAGCATAACAACATCAAGACGTAGACTAGAGATTCTTAAAACTGCAAATTATATAGATTTAAAAATTCATCAACACTATACATACGTGTTTTTTTTTTTTTTTTTTTTTATAATGACTTTTAGAAACCCGTTCCATATAAAGCAGCAAGGGCTGTCAGCATAGAGCACTGGACACCTCCACCGTTTGCCTTGAGGGATTCGGGGGAATAGCAGTTTTCTCTCTTCACTCTAAAATTACAGCAACTACTAATTACAACTTGGTAAAATATAAATATTAGTTTTTGTGTTTAGTTATTTAATGAATAAATTCACTAACCGATTAACTTAAAAAATGAGTAGAAATGAGAAATTCAAACCATGCAGTACGTGTTTTAAAAATACATAACTGCACAAGTAGGTGTATCCCTAAAACATGTAATAAAAGGAGACCACTTATGTAGAATAATACACTGGAACAATTAAAACTAAGATCACTAATTGAATTAATGTATTGTTTGTGTACATTTTAATGAAAACAGATATGGACTCTTTATAACTCTCAAGCAATGTCTGCATTTGTTCTTTTTTGAAGTGGCCCACTTCAGAAATCTGATCCATATCTGTCAAGACTGGAGAAATTTTCAAATGAATACCTAACCACTTGAGGATTTCCTACAATAAAAACTGTGTTTATGTCTTCCATTCTTAGCAAAATTCTGTACCAGAAGCCACAACGTGTGTTACAGATACTTTTGAACAAAAGGAAACAAAAGGACTGACTTGTGACAGTGACTAAGTGGAGGCGGTGCCCCACCTCCACTTGGTTCAGTGAGTTCTTATAACAATTTACTATACTTGGGTTTTTCTAACGTGGCAGCTGAGGGTAGAATCTCCAAGATGGAATTTGGCACGTCATTTGCGTCTTTCTTGGTCCTGCCACAAGATGTCACATGATCACAACCACATCAAGCAGTGCTGCAGATCAAGCGATTCTAGTGACAGGACTGAGAATGACTCAAAAAGTCGTGCCGAATTCCATCTTGGAAATACTACCCTCAGCCACCATGTAGAAGAATCCAAGTATAGGTCCCCTCTCTTTCACTCCTTTTCCATTCTTTTCAGAAGCAAATATTTTTTGATACTTTTTTGAATTGGCAGTCTCTTATATTGAAGAATATTAGTCTTTACTGTATTTAAAATCAGTACTTGCAGTTCTGTTATTCTTGGTATTCTGTATGAAGATCTTACAACAAAACTCAAGGAACTGTATTTTGGTTCATTATCGTTGTATCGTCTTATCGTTGTTTGGAAAGAATGTATCAATGTATGGACTATATATAAGATTAACAAACACAATTCAATTGAGTTTACATTATTCGATGGGAGTTTTTCATTTTTGATGTTCATTTCTTATCCTTTTTTGGCGTAAATCTAAAGATGTTAATTTTGTGGTAATTGTGCACGGTTTTAGTTAGCAGGTTCACACGCAGCTCAGTCTCTGTGAAGTAATATAATTGGTTAAGACAATTTACATACCTTTTTAAATTCCTCTTACATACCTGCAATACAATTAAAAAAAAAAAAATTATAAATGAAATAGTTTTCGAATGTCAGAATTTTAATTTTTTCTTGAATTTTCACGTTAAATTTTTGAATCATCATTTTTTTTTAATCATATTATTTATTTTTATGTGCGTGTTTTATTTCAAATTTTTTAATTATTAATTTTGTTTCAGTAAAGGGTATTTCATCCATCCTACAATTATTGAGTCAAAGAATCCAAAGGATGATATTATGGTGAATGAACTCTTTGGGCCTGTATTAGCTGTGTATGTGTACAAGGATAAAGATGTTAATTCAACCTTGGAACTTGTTGGAAACTCAACCCCATATGCTCTGACTGGAGCTATATTTGGAAATGATGAGTAAGTACCACTAGTATTAGTAGATTAGATTTCTGGGATCTTCTTATAGTCCTTAAATAATGTGCAAATGATTTGCCTAGTGTGAAGCTCTGAATAATTATTGAGGAAATTATATATCCTGATCATATATGAAATAAAGGTGTTTGTTAGTTCCAGTGAATTCCGGTTGTTGAACATCAGCATTTACATTGCAAATCAGTTTTACATTCTCATATATCTAGAACGGAGAAAGTTATCTAATGATGAAAAAACTCTTGCCAAGGTTTTCACTTTACACTTTTCGGCTTCCTGATGCTGTGAAAGTGTTTTCTGTCTATGTACGAATAGATATAGAACAGAATAGATATTCCCCGATCGATCTGGGTGTTGTCCAACCCCTCAAATTAGAAACATCTTTTAATTTTTAGAGACACTTTACATGAAACCTTGAGGACATTTTCAAAACTTTCTCAAATATGACTTCAAATTTTTTTAAAAAATATTTTTCTAGAATAGAGCAAATCGCTCATAAAATTGGAGCAGATCTGATTTTCATTAAAACTTGAAAATTGCCAGTTTTCTTTACCTGTTCCTATAACTATATTGAAGAAATTATTTCAAATTTTTGAGTGAAATCATGAAAAAAAACAAAAATTTTTCTCCAAATATTTTGCTGGAAAATAGAATGCAGGAATTGAACAAAGTTTGCTTAATAATGTGATACAGTTGTTATTTTAATTGGAATCTCTGGAATTTTGAAAATTGCAAAAGTTCAATTTTTGAATACGCTTCTACAACTACACTATTAAAAATAGAACTTTTTTTCTTGATGCAATTCTTCAGTATTTGATTGAAATTATTTTGCATGTATTGTTTTCAAAATGCTTAAAGTGTTTGAATAATTATGAGTTTTTCAAGTGATTGCTCTTGTATGATTTGGGTCATTTTGACATTAAGGTACTGTTAGTATTATAAATTCCTGATTTTTTTCTTTAAACTTTCTGCATCTCTCCACAACAAAATCACCTGCAAAGGTAGCTCAGGAGTGACTGCAGTACCTCTGACCGAGTTCCAGGGTTTGAATTCTGATGGTGGCAAGATTTTCGACACTAGCTAAACAGATCGAGTTCTGCTGCTGTCTGAAGGAGAATTCTAATAGCCAGCTGCTCTGATCTGTAGTTTTGCATGGCTACTTCAAACAACACCAGGCAAATGCCAGAGTAATAGCAAACGGACTGAGGACCGCATTCAATCTTTCCTTCTTCTTCCTTCTCGCATCCTCATCCCTTACAGATACACACTCACACACACTACACTACCGCACCTGTCGGGAGACCTCTTTTGGGGTGGCGCCATGCTGGTGGGGGAATATCTCCGCAACCTGACATAGGTTGGCACTGGATGTCGCCAGCCAGAGGGAGAAGATTACCACTATCTCCTGCGATAAAAACATACACTACACTTCCATGACTAATGAGCTTAACTGTTGACGTGCCCAGAATCTCTAATCAATCAATCCACAATAAAATGCCATTGAGGCATTCCTGCAGCACTTCACAATTAGGAGTAGATTTTTTTCCCAAGAAAAGTTGTAGATCATCTGCAAATAATAGGAATTTGCAATCTCATAGATAAAAGTTTTATATAATTGATTATTGTATGTAAGGAACAATAGAGATCCAAGGAGAGAGCCCTGAGGAACCCCAGAGAATATCTCAATGTGTTTTGAGATGAAAGATTTGAATCTAAATGTTTGAACTGTACTCAAAGGGAGTTCGTAATCCATTTGTGAAATACTCCATGAATGCCCAGATCATTAAGCTTCCTTACAAGGATAAAATGATGAACACATTGAAGCCCAAATCCAACCTGTATTCAGGCTTTGTTTAATGCTCAAGTGTCCCAAGCCTGAGCATAGCTTGGGTGCACATGCCTGAGAATACATCGGTTGTGGGCACTGAGGAGATGTCTCCATTGATGTGGCTGTATTGTGTTGTCATCTGTTGGCCTAGTTGTGACTATTTTGCAGAATGCGAGCCGGTAATGTCACTTGCTTTTTGTAGTAGCTTTCAGTGGTAGACGGAGTTCTGCTCTGCGGTGGATATGTTGTTTTGAGTTTAGAATGTTGAGTATGCCACAAAATTATGACTTTTGGAAAATCTTTTGAAATTTCCGGAAAAAGGCTTTGGATGAATTGTGTGAAAATTCTGATTCTGAAAAATGTATATTGTTGTTGTGCAGATTTTATGCTGTCACATCTACTTGAGACTTTTGTTCAATTTTGTCAATCAAAGAGTTATGTATAATTAAGAAATTAGTTACAATAGAGTGATTAGCCCTAAAACCATGCTGTTCAGTGATTATGAAATCTTTTAGTAAAAGTATTAATCTGTTGGTAATTATTGATTCAAATAATTTAAGGATTATAGTCATTGAAAAAAATTAAAGATGTTTTTTCTTCTTATTTCTCATGCCTTGTTTTGGAGAACATATAATGAGAAATAATGTTTTTGTGTGGTGAACATTTAATAGAAATAATTTGAGAAGCGAAGTGTAAGTAACTAGTAGCACTACTAGTTTGTGAAATGAAAAGATAATAAAAAAAATGGGCATATGTGAAGTTGAATCTTTGTGTTTGGTTATTGTTACTATTTTTCTGGACTTCCTCATAAATCACTGGTGTGTGAGATTTATTGAGTATGTTTGTGAAGTATTAATTACCAAAGATGAGAAAATGTTCCAAGTTGTATTAATGTTGTACTAATGGTAAATGCAATGTGTCTTCCAGGGAATTTTTGAAGAAAGCAACTGTTGAGTTGAAACAGACTGCTGGAAATTTCTACATTAATGACAAGTCTACTGGTTCTGTAGTAGGACAACAACCTTTTGGTGGTGCAAGGAAATCAGGTAATTTTATTTTTAAAGAAAGCAGGAACAATTGAAGCTAGTAAATAGGTAGTGATCAACAATTAATTTTGTCCTTAAGTCTTCTTTTGTTATACAAGCAGTGTGTTTATGCTATTTTTCAACATTTTTGGTAATATTATTTAGATGGTTGCCAAGTGCTGACATTAGTTATCAGTGAAGACAGGATTTTCCTGTGGTATCAAATCCTAAAGTATGCATGCAAACATGAGCTATCGAATAGCTAAAAATGCATAGTAAAGTGAAAGCATAGGCTTCCACAGCTGGAATCAGTATCTTTGTGGCTGTCATTGAGGCACCACATCCTAAGCACAGATGCCAATGTTTCGACTGTCACACTGCAACCTTCCTCAGCACAAAATATTTTAACATGACAGCTGAAACATTGGCATCTGCTCTAGGCCTCCTTGTGTTCTGGACAGCCAAAACGATAAATGTATAGTAAAGTGTAACTAGGGGTGCTACAGAATGGCACAGACAAGTAATTTTCTTTGGTGTGGTCTGGCTTTAAGGTCTTGCTCCGTTCTCTGACCAGCTGCCATCTATTGTTACCCAAAGTACATTTTTTGACATTTTGACAACTTTTTGCTTTCCTAATAGTACAACTGAAATATTATTTCAAGAATATTAAAGAAGAGTAAAACTTCATCTGAAGATTTTCATTGAAAAATTTGAAGCCGTTTTTAAGAAAATGGCGATTAATATTACTGTAAATGCAAAATTTGAACTTTTTTTATTTTTTATTTTATTTTATTTTTTTATTTTATTATTATTATTATTTTTTTTTCCCACAGGAATCTAATGAGAAAGTAAAAATGAATGAAATATTCACTATAATATTCTACCCACTGTGTGTTATATTGCTTTCTTGTAGTTGGAGACATTAACAAATTTTTCAAATATTCTTCATCCCTTGGTCTGAAAAAATTGTTTGCTATGTGGAAAAGTGCCTGTCTCATGAGACAAGAAAATTATCTAATAACATCACAAGACAGAATAGGAGCATATTTACAGGATAAAATTTGCCATTCTACTGATTTACTATTCAAAAGCATTTACATTCAATATTAAGTAATCTGCATGAAACACCTCTGCAAATGCATATTCAGGGAAATTTCCTGTCACATCATGTGAATGTCATTGCACTGAGAAATGTTCAAACAGTGTTCAGACATTCTTACAGCAGCAAGGACCCAGCTTATCTGGGATCTGGCTGGCAGCTGCCCACTGAGGCTCTTTGAAAGCTTCGCCATTATCTAGGCACACGTTCTTATCTGGAAGATTCTTTATAGAAATTTCCATCTTATCCCTAGACATTCTTTGAGGCCTGTGTAAAATTAAGAAAGAAAAAGAAGAATGACGATAGAGAATTTAAAAATTGAGCCAAAAAAGAAGTAAAAAAAAAGTATCTGGAATCAAGGAAGAGGCTTGATAAAGAACCTGTCCACGAAAAAGAAGACTCGTGCAGCCCTAGATTAAGGTGGTTAGAGCGAGATATTCCTTGTAGAGAGAGAGTCCATATTACAGTTAAAACTATTTATTTACGTTAGAAGTGGGTATTGCGAGACCTATATGAACAAATAGAGACTCTTATGACGAATTTTATTTAATTATACAAATGAATTTTGTTTCATAGATGGAAAATGAATATATTTCAATACCATAAAGACTTACCGTTGACTAGTTTCTTAACTAGTGCCAACAGGTCATGTGGCCAAGGAATGAAAAATTAAGGCATAAGGCAATCAACGTGTTTCATGATAATACTGCTTCTTTTTTGTTGGATGTGAGGAGTAGAATATTTGAATTTTTCTAATTTTGTGTCTATTGAGTAGATCTAGTGGGTAGGTGTATTGGGTGAATCTTTGTTTACTAATTATTTCCTTTCTTTTTATATTTATAGAGTTATTTGATTCAGAGTTACTTGCACATACTTTTTGTATTTTATTTCTAATTTTTGTATATTAATGGACAAATTGTTTCCTTTTTGCCCAGGTCCCTTCAATAGATGACTGCTCAATATAGATTACTTGTTCCTCATCGTTGTGCCTATTCTTAGCTTCCCATCTCCTCTTAACAAATGGCTAGATGAGCTAGTCTTTCCCAATTTGGTTGCCTAGGTCATTGGAGCATGAGCCCTCCCACTACCACGGAGAGGCCATGGTAGCATTATTTTTTGCCCTTTGTTTTAGCTCATTTATGTTTTTAAAAAGAAAGTACCCTGTGGACACCCATGAAGAGTACCAAATAAATTGATAAGCTGATGTAAGTGTCACCAGTAAATGCCAAAGGAAAGGTATTAATACCAGGAGAAATATATGAAAGCTTTGAGATTGGAATCACCCTACATCAAGAAGATGAACTGTCAATTATTCTGTTCAACCTAGTAATGGAGCAAATTTTTCGAGGAATAAACATAAGATACAAAGGAGCAATATATGACAGTGGTACAAGTATTAGCATATATAGATATTATGGTGTTGGTGGGAAGAGAGATCTATTAGAAAGATTTCAAGAGTTGGAGGAAGGAGCAGAAGCTGTGGGGTTAGAGATTAACAAGGATCTCTCAAAGTACAACAAAGTACATGATATTCACCAGAAATAAAGGAGTTTAATTTTGAAATGGTTGAGAAGTTTGAATGTCTAGGTTCCATCATCACTGAAGACAATAATAATATAACAACAGAAATTAAGGTAACAATAATAAAGGAAAACAATTGCTAGCGAACCTGAAATCTCTCTGATGGGAAATAAAAAGGAAGATCTATAAGATAGTTGCAAAGCCAGTGCTCACATATGAATAAGAAACATAGGCCTTAACAGCAAAGGATAGCAATGTGTTGAAAATACAGGAAAGGAAGATAAGAAAATGGATTTTTGGTCCTAAAAAGGAAGGTGATGAATGAAAAAGTAGATATAATGTGGACAGTGAACAACTTTATAATGCTCCAAATATTGCAATAGATATAAACATGAGGTTTGCATTAGGCCATTATTGAGAGCAAGAATGCTAAAGAGGTAGTCAAACAAATTTATAGGAAAACCAGGTGGAAGGAGAGTGGAAAGTTGAGAGTGATAGCTGGGTGACGTTCAGAAGGATCTAAGAGAAATGGCTGAAAAAAGATGGAGAGAAAGAGTGGAGGACAGAACAGAAGATTGCTCAAGAGACTGTGCTTCTTAATGGACTGTAGAGAGGCCAAAGGGAGAAGAAGAAGAAGCTTTGTAAAAAATCTGTTTATTTAAGATGGTTGCATAAACATCAAGATCATTAGTGACCATAAGATTATAAAGAATTATAATTTAAGCATTATTTACTTTGATTACAAGACTTCAGAATATCGTTCTTGGTTCTTTTGGATGACAATCACTGGTATCCAAGTACACGCTGTGCATAATGCAAATGTTTTATATACATTACTCAAAATTTCTCATATGTTTACAAAACACTTTCTGTGATGAGACACACTAGAACATAAATAGAAAACTGCTATGCACATCTGAAATGGACAGGCAGCAAACATGAAGAATATGTATCTAATGAATTTTCTTTTAGTGTTACATTACCTGTATACAAAAAAGTACTGTAGTAACACCCTGCAACATAAAAAATTAGAAGCAAGCATGTAACATCTCAAAAATTAAAAAAATCTTGTAGCTCCTTTGTTTTTGTTCTCATGTTTATTTACTCTTCACTACTATACATTACTATATTTTCATTCTTTTCCTTCATGACTTCTTTCTCTTTCTTCGTGGCTTGTTGCTATTTTTATATGCTTTTGCAGTATCTAAAATAAGTCTTATGAATTGATAAATTTCTTTTTATGTCATTTCTTAGGCACCAATGACAAGGCAGGAGGACCCCACTATGTGTTACGATATGCATCACCTATATCCATCAAAGAAACATTTGTTCCATACAAGGAATGGAAGTATCCATACATGGAAAATTAAAAAAATGTTAAATGTATCTGTGATAAATCATGACATCAGACAGTTGATGTCAGGGTATTTAGTAGTAGAAAAGCTCAGGGAGCAAAACTTAAGTTCCCTGAAAAAAATGGATGAAAAGCAAAAACCAACTGTGATTGTGCCTGTCAGTCATGTAATATTTTTTATTTATTCAATATTGTATGTTATTGTAAATTCCTATTTTGCATGTACAAAAGTGTTAAATGGGTTTTATTTTTTGACCAAAATTTTATTTTTCATTTTTGTGTATCCGTCACAAAGGTTCAAGCTCCCTTGTTCCCTGATTAACTGTATATTCATTTCAGAATTTTGTGGCATGTTTTAGAAAAGTGAAGTGTCATTTTTTCTCGAGATGTAATGTTATGACGCAAAGTCCATATTTTTAATTGCAATGAAAAGAAAAGTCATTGAAACTTGTGTTGATTTTGAAAGTATATACTATTAATCCTTATACCCCTGAGGGTATATGAGAAAGGCCTGTGTTTATGGGGTGTTTAATGTCCTTTGAGTCATTATTAACCCTTTCAGAATTAGGCTACATTATTATTCTGAAGCAGAATTATACACATGCTTGCATAGTGTGTGGAGCGCGCATCATGGTGTGCATGTGTGTATATGTGTGTGTGGCCATTATATACACACACATACATACATATTCATACATATACATATGTGTATATTATGTATATTATCCCTGATGTATGTTCAAAAATTAGTACTAGAGGAGCAAAGTAGAGATCATTAATGAAATACTTTGAAAATGTAATTCTGTAACATTGTTCTGTATTTTCTGTTAGATCTTATTACAATAAATTGTGCTGAATTGTTGCAAGAATTTGAACTTGTGGTGTTGTTGAGATTACAGAGATATCTTCAATGAAAGGTATTTCATGGAAGAGTCATTTAATTCCAGTTTTACTGTGTTCATGACACTGCAGTTTCCTGTTAGCTTTTCAGTGAACTGTAGGTTTGAAAACTAGAGATAAGCGTTTGATTTCTCAAAAAAATTCATTGTGTTTTTTAACTAATTCTGTGTAATGATCGCACAAAATGAATTATGAATTTTATTTATTTGAAGTTTAAGTAAAAAAGGGAGGTTAAAAAATTAAAATATGAAGAAAAGGCCCATTTTATTGTATTGTTAATATTACTATTCACATAATAGTTTTCTGTATGAAGCATTATAAAAATTCAAATTTGGGAACACTCAGGCTTCTTGCAACATAATGACATTCTTCCTAATTACAATTCCTGTTTTTTTCTTTTGTTATTAATCAGCAGTTAAACTGTTAATTCATGTTTTATGGAGATAAATTGTACAAGTGACAATAGTTGTGCCTAGTGAATAACAGTATGCAAATGTTGATGTAAATGTAATTTTAAATTCACAGTGCATTATTGAAACAAGGTGTTTTATAATTCCACTGCAGGAGTATTGTGTGATTGATGGAAACACTATCCTGAAACTGTCATCTACTTTCAATTTTAATGAAAGATTAAATAATTTCACATGTATCATGTGCCATTATAAGGATCTGCATCAAAATTTTGACTAAAGGGAAGAAATTTAAATTTACTTCTAATGATATTAATTTTGTGTCAAATGTTTTTGATTGTTGGTTCTTTCTTGTTTGGTACTGTAAATGCAGATCTTGTAAATATTTGTGAATAAGGCAGAAATGATTCTTTAATATATCAGATTTTGTTTTGGATAGCCTTATTTTAGGAAAGCGTTTTCTTGTAGTTCGTATTTTGCCCTTGTCTCAGTCTTTATTCCAGAACTGAGTATTTATTTACAGAAGTGGAACATTGAATCCTTCTTTAATAAAATCTGTGAGGGATACTCCAAATAAATAAATAAATAAATATATATATATATATATATATATATATATATATATATATATATATATTTTATTATAACAGTTGTAGGTATAAGAGAATAATAACTATTTTTATTAGAAAACATTTGATTCTCAGTTCTAATGCCTTGGTTGTGCATTACTTAAAACATTTTAATTAATTTCCATGTCATTGACCAGATTTTATTAACTTTTTAATTTAATATGTAACTAAATATTGTAAGGTGAATATTTCCATTTGTATCTTATGAAGTTTATTAATTTAAATCTCATATATATTATTTATTGTTACTATGTAGATGCAATTATTACATAAATTTTGGTTATATATACGTGTCACAATAATTGAAAGAATACAGAGGGAACCCTGATGTATAATAAAATACAATACAAAAACATTACTATTGTTTTATTGAATAATTAGTGGCCTGGAGCAGCGAAACTGATACCAAGCAAAACCACACAAAATGGTTTTCCAAAAAATAGCATTCCCAATGCTCAAATAATGCTCAGCAAATAAAATACTCATATAACTCTAAAGTAAATCAATATTTTTAACAACAGTTATCATGAATATTGCAATAGCATCGTATAGTACAACAGTTCTTCACATACCAAGAATATCAAGGTTTCTATTCTGTAACATGCAACTAAACACATGCTAATGATTTACAAATTAAAACCTTTTTTTTTATTTACATTGAAAAATACACTCTTAGAAACTAACCATCTAAACAACAAATTTAAGAGTATGTCCATAGTAATGACCCTTCAATGCTCAAGAGTCCATTAAAAGTAGTTAAGCAGACTTTTGGGATTAGATTTTACCAATGCTAATAAATCTTTGAGTAAATATGTCTTTGCCACAAAACAATTTTTGGGAATGTATGTGAACAAAATTTATTTTTATAATTGTTCTGGTACAGATATATTAAAGTTACAATTTTTAAAATTTCCACTGATTGTAATGCCATTTGAAGTTGTGATATTTATCTCCCTTAGTATTACAAGAAATCGATTCTGAAAGTTTGTACTTCTTCCCTTTGTCCCATTTCATCCCTCATCTCATTTGTCCCCCTCTTCCCATGGTCTCGTTGTTCCCTTTCCCTGCTTTTGTCCCTTTATTTTGCTTTGTCCCTTTATTTGTTTTTGTACTTTTGATCCTTCTGTAGTAGTTAATAATAATAATAATAATATTTTATTGCTTATAGACTTACAGATAGTATCAAGCAAAGTCTGTCTAGAAATATTTAAAATTATAAATTAACAAATTTATACTATCTTGATAAATTATATGATAAAAATAATAATTTATAAAAAATTTTTTTTTAAAGAATAACATTAATAATGCATTGTATTAAGAAACTAGCAGATTATGATACAGTGAAACAACAAACAACTTACAATTAGTGTAATTCACGTTATCTTACAGTAACAGTTTAATAAACTTAAATAATTATAATATATATAATTATTAAATATTTTTTAATTCCATCTTGTGTATTATTATTCTTAGCAAGTGGCCTTGCAATACTAATTTTTAGGGATTCTGGGAAAGTGAATACAGATAGAGATGAATTTATTAAGTGAACTAGTATATTAAGAAGAGCAGGCTTATATTTTTTAAGAATTATTGAAGATATCATTCCCCAATGAGCAACTATTTTAGAGGGAATTTATCAGTTGATAAACTTTGTTAGCATTTGTATATTGGAGAAACATAGATTTTGAAGTTCCAGAAGATAAAGTTTTACTACTATTACTAGTTACAGTGTCCTTTGAATTTAAGAAATGGCAGATAAAGGTTCTAGAAATATCAGAAGGATTATCAAGGAGAATGCCTTCTTGTAGTAGGTGTATGTTTTTATGGGTTTATGTTTTACCATTGTTAACTATATTCCACAGTGTTTTAGATTTGTTAGTTGAGTTGTTAACTTTATGAATTAATTGATAAGCTTTCTCATTCATCAGTTTTAGCCTATATTGTTTTTTATACTGTTTATACTTCTCATTATAAAAGGGGTTCTTAGTATCTCTGCACAGGTCATACATATTTTTCATTTTATTTCTAAGAACAAGAATTTCATTAGGAAGTTTAATTTTGGGTTTCTTCACTACATTCATTTGCCTCAATAATGGGACATGCAATATTCAAATGATAATTTAATGTACTCAGGAACAATTTCCATTTCTCATTGACATCATTACTATTGAGTACTTCAGTCCATTTCTCTTTTAGGAGACATTCATTTAGCAAATGTAGTTTAGTATCCCTTGTGTCACGGGTGAATGTGTATTCAGGTAGTACAAGACTAACGGGGCAATTGATTAGTTCAATGATTTGTGTAGTGTGATCAGATACATGATAATCAATATTATGAGAATAGTATTTATTCATTTCAATGTTTGTAATGATGTGGTCTATGGTAAAGCTGAAATGGGTTGTAACATGTGTTGCTCCTAACTCCACATCATGAAGATTGAAGCTCATTAGTAAATCATGTAGTTCATTGTGTTCAATGTTAATATTCAGATCTCCCAAAATACTTAACTTCCAATTGTGGTTTCCTAAGAGTTTTATTAAAAGTTCTTCAAACCTGAGTAGAAAGTCAGTCAGAAACTAGAATCTGGGGATCTATAAATGCCTATTATTTTTATGTTCTCTTTCATTGTATTTACATCTATACCTGCTACTTCAAAAATCATTTCAGTACTTATGTCTCTAATCCAGACTATTGAGTTGCAAATTATGTTATTCTGCGTTATTATTGCAACACCATCACTTTTATTGAGTTCTCTACAGAAATATTCATGAACTTTATAGTTGGGGAAGTTAATCGTATTAATTTCATTATCTTAAGACCATGTTCAGTAATGACTGCTACATTTATAGACGTTTCTTCTAGAATTGTCTCAAGTTGTTCTACTTTGTTAGGCATGTATTGAATGTTTTGGTGAAGAACACTGAGGACAAGATCTTTTTTAAAATTTCTATCAGGTGTGTTGTCTTAATTGCTAAATGTCAAGGGGTGTCTTCTTCTTACGTGTTTGCCTGCAGTTGTAAGAAGAAGTAATGTGTTTGGGATGATGAGGTGTGGAAACCCCAATGGAAGCAAGGGGTTGGGATGACTGCCTAGGTCCACAAGGAGTGACTAAAAGTGGGGAATGAGGTTTAGGAGAGGAAGAAGGGGTGAGAGTGATGGAGATGGCAGATTTGTAAGTTTGTGTCACGTAAGAAGGAAGTGGAGAGATGTGAGAAGTGTAGAAAGATTGCATTTCCCTTTTATGGAAAGATGGAGACCATGGCGAGTAAAATTTGTTCTGTCTAAGGATCTAAGGTCTGCAATTTTAATTCGTGTGTTTCTAGTAAGGAATATGATTTCCTTGTTTGTTTGGTGGATTTTAGTGTTGTATTCTGTGGTGTCAGTCTGATGGCAGGGTCGTCATGATTACATTTGTTTTCTTGGTCACCTCATTGAGTTTTTAAAGTTTTCTTGTACATTAATTGAGGCACCTTGATCAATGTCATTGACCCCACCACCAATGTGCAGTGTGATTGCTATTTAAAAATGTATCAGAACCCTGTACCAATAAGCCTTTCTACAGAACTTCAAGAGTAATGGTAATTCTTAATTCTTGGAAGTGGTAAGTGTTTATTTTGAACAAGTAGTATCATGGGCGTAGCCAGGGGGGCGTCCCCCTAAATCTTAGGACATTTATAATTTTGTATAAAAAAAACAAATTGAAGTGTTGTGTTTTTAAAACATTGTAAGAAAAAAGAAAAAAAAATTTGAATGATACAGTTTAATATATAAAACAAACAGAAAACGTCTTAATAAAAATGTAATCCTTTTACTTAAACTTAGTTAATATTATTACGTCAGTAAGTAAAAATAAAGCGTTCAAGTTTTCATATTCGATTTTTCAACTCTAGCTGTACCGCTCGCAAAACAAACATCATGGCGGACGTAGCTTCGGGAGGCTTCCCGCCCCCTGCGGCAGCTGAGATTTCCCGTCGCGGCGATAAGGAAGCGCGTAGGCGGCAAGGAGAGGCGACTGCGACACGCAGCGATCGCACTGACCGTCACTCGTCATCGCAACCTTCATCGTCAAAAGAGGAACACGCACTGTCAGGAGTGTCCAGAGAAATTATATCATCGATGCGTTGCTCCATCACATCTGAATTATTTATACGTCGCCTCTATTCCCTTCACATGCTCGCAGCACTTCTTTCATTGTTCAGCGCTGTATTGTACAAACGCATAAAAAATGTCTCTGCAAAACTTTTCCTATTCTTTTAAGCATTCTCCAATTGTTTCCGCTGCCACGCGCCCTTTATAAATCCCCAAATACGTTCTATTACATTTAGATCAGGATGACACGGTGAATGACGGAGAGTAATGTGATCATTTTCAATGATTATTTGATCAAGGACGTATCGTTTCTCAGTGTATGTAATTTGCATTATTTGTAACAATGGGGTTTTCGCGAATGATGGATCAAAAGCAATTCCATGATTATTTAGCCCCTCTGCTATATATTTCTTCAAAAGCAGAGTTTTTTCTGTCAATTTCGGTAGAATGGTACTTTGCATTGTCCATTACTACAACAAAGACGGTACAACTTAAGAAACTCTTTCAGCTTGTCCCCTCAGCGGCCTATCCGACACACCTGCGGATGATGAAGATGCCATTATAAAAAGCAAAATCACGAACAAAATTTTTCAATACAGTAGAAACTGTATAAAACACACTGTCTGCTGACTAGCCACGGAAAAACTGGACTGGAGACCGAAAACTGAAACCGTTCTTCACGACACTACTTTTTTCTGTTCATCGTTTGGACAGCGCCTTTCGTCTGATCCTTCTCACTCATCAGTAGGGAACGGAATTTATTGTAATATAAAATGTAAAACATGTACATACATATGTACTTATTTTTTCCAAAACATGTAAGAAAAAATAGAAAATATGTAAAAGAAAAGTTCATTACTGTGTTTAAAATTGTTCTCTTCAAGCATTTTCTGATCATAGAACGTCTCCGATCAGTTTTTAAGGATTTGGAGTGGCTGAAAGTAGGTTCCATCTCTACTGAAGTTATTGTACACTAGATTTCACCACATATAAGAATTTCATTCGAAATATAAAATATGTTCATAGTATATATTACAATGATTACAGGGAGCCGGTGTACAAGTAAATAGTAGTACGGGGTAACGAGTGATGGATCCCAGGGGAGGGGATTAAAGGCTATATATAGCCCACCCTCCAAATTGAACAACGCCGTAAGACAATTTTCTGTAAAGTATATTTGTTAATTTTGTTAGTTTTTGATCGAGTAGCGAATTTGCTATTTGACACATAAGCAAGTACGTGGTTGAAATTAGCAGATATATGGGGGTAATAGAAGCGCTGCAGCATTGCATTCGATTTGTAAGAAAGATGATTCCGTAACATAAATGTTCTTTTACGACGTATAAATATATTAAAATAATGTGAAATATGTAAGAATTGTGTCGTAATAGGTAAAATATGTAAAAATATGTAATTATACCAAAATATGTAAAATAAAAAATTGTAAAATAAAAGTTCATTCAGAAAGTCTTGTAAACTCTAAAAAATGTAATTGAATGCGGGTACCTAGTTACTGTAAAAGCATGTAATTACATGGAAATCCGTTCCCTACTCATCAGTTTGTTATCGCCAAACTCGCAGTGTTGAATTACCGCGCGACCTACGAGAGAAAGACAGAGAGGGAGAGAGAGAGAGTGGGTGAGTGGGAGAGTGGGGGAGTGGGAAGAGGGTGAGAGAGAGAGGGTGAGAGACAGGGAGAGGGAGAGAGAGGGAGAGGGAGGGGGAGGAGAGAGGGGGAGGGAGAGAGAGAGAGAGGGAGAGGTAGCGCAGACCGGCGGGGAAATATTAGCAGCTTTGGAGGGGGGAGGCCACGTCCGGGCATGTGCAATGCAAGTTTTTTAGTATACCAATAGTCTGTCCAGCACAAGTCACACTCGCCCAAAGAGGAAAATGTTTTTGCATTCTTCAGATTTTGCGATAAGATAAATGGAGCAGAAACATATATTTGTATTGGTTCGAAGATCGTAGTTTTCTTTAAACCGGCTTAAGAAAAAGACAAACGTGTTACATATGAAAAAATTGTAAAAATACAGATTTTTTAATTAGTGATTAAGTTTAACAGTAATACTTCTAAAGTCCCAAAAATATTTCATCACATCAGCGGTGAGACCAAATTACATCACGAGCTATAATACTTTTTTTATAATAATAAAATAATTTTAATTTTAATTGGTCTAAACACCTGTATATTTAATAGATTTTACTCCAATACAACTTTATTAACATCAATATTTAATGCTTAAAAAGAATTTATTAATTTATATATATTTTAGAATTCATTGGAACGCCTTGTCTAAAGCGTACTTACACAAAGTTAATATTATAAACAAAACCTTTGTATGGATATAAGACAATTTTTATCAGTAAGTATTCCGATATCAGTGCATATAGGCAGTTTCACATATTTTTAAATCTAAAACGCGTTAAAATAAATGACAATTTAACATTTTGTTTAAAGTTAATTTTGTAAATAATTATGTATAACTTTTTACAATTGATAGATCACCAATTTAGGTATTGCATATTATTCATTAAAATTAATTAAATTACATTAAAAATATTATGATTTCATTTTCAGTTTTAATAAACAAATAAAATGAATAGTTATCAAGAGCATTTGAAAAGAGGTATTTTGTCTTTGTGTACATGTGTTTAGTATACATAATTTTGTATATTTAAAGGTTGTAAAAAGGAAAATTTGACGACAAAAGTGGAACCATAAATGAAAATAACAAAATAAAAGCAAAATTAACATCAGCACTTAATTCCAAAGAGCTGGAACCAGGACCTTCATCCACTTATTTGATCAGTGAATCAATCGAAACGCATGCTCAAAATCCTCTCCAAAATGACAGGTCTACAGATTCATCATCTCAGACGACCCGAGAAAAAAATTATTTTTTTTAATCTTGTTAGATTCTATTGTCTACTTATGATTCCATTTCAACCGTTAAGAACTTGTAAAATTTGCTATTTTGTACATTTTTTAACGTTTATAATTTTATATATTCCAAGGTAATCGAAAAAGAAAGCTGGAGGACAAAAATGAAATCACAAATGAAAGTGACGAAAACAGAGCTAAATTTACACCATCACTCAATCCTGCAAACCCTCAACCAGGACATTCATCGACATATCTGACTAGCGAATCAATCAAGTCTCATGTTGGTGATCCGCTCCAAAATGATTGGGACCTTTGGATTGGACGATCCTCTCAAATGACGACAGAAGAAAAAAGTACACTGTTGAAATCTTGTTGGGTTTCACCCATTTGTTATGATTTCTATAAAGATGTAAAACCATCCGAAAGACGATTTAAACATATTTGGCTAGAAACATACTCTCCATGGCTTGTATATTTGAAAGCACTTGAAGGCGGGCTTTGTAAGTTTCGTGTTCTGTTTCCTCCACCCATTCATTCTGTTTAAGGTGTTCTTGGCTCATTTATGATAAAACCTTTTACACGGTACAAAAATTTACATGAAGATTGTAAAACACATTCCTCTAATCAGTGGCACAAAGCTGCAGTTGCTGCCGCGAGGAATTTCACGGCTTGCGCTCCAGCGGATGTGCAACGTTTATACGGTCACAAAAAAGTTGTTGAAAGTTGTACTAAAATTGTAAAATCGATAATCTTCACAATCTTATTTTGCGGGACCCATGATCTACCTTTAAGAGGAAAACTGCAAGATGGAGGTGTGTTTCAAGACTTGATTCAATTTCAAGTTGAGGCTGGCGACGAAAACTTGAGACAGCATTTTGACGAATCAAATGTTTAAAAAATGCAACATATAGGTCTCCTCAAATACAAAATGTGCGATGCTGTCATCAAAGATGACGTAATAGAAGACGCAAAAAAGCGTATGCATTTAGTGTACTTGCGGATGAGACTTCTGACATATCGGGAAAAGAGCAATTGTCAATTGGATTAAGATTTTTTGATGAAAAGCAGATGAAAACTCGGGAAGCATTTGTAGGCTTCGTTGAATTACCAACTTTCGATGCTCATACAATTACAGGGGCCATAGACCAATTTTTTGGAGCAGGAAGGACTTGGTTCAGAGAAATGTGTAGGCCAGGGTTATGATGGATGTGCAGTTATGGTAATGAGAACGGCCCAGTTTTTCATTGTGCATCGCATACATTAAATCTCGTAGTCAATGACTTGAATAGTGTACCAGAAATACGTAACACAATTTCTACTGTGAAAGACATTATTGCGTTTTTTAGAGAATCTGTGTTAAGACGGAAGATGTCCCGAATATTCCAATGTTCTGTGAAACACGTTGGTCTCAAAAATACAAATGTATTTCTGTTTTCAACGAACATTTTGTAGATATAATTGCAGCGCTGAAAAAACTGTCATTGACTGGTAATAACCACACCAGAAAAACTGCATTTCAGCTACATGCAGTTTCAACTACGGCCCAATTTATTGTTGCTGTAGCTTTAATTGCAAAATATTCTGCTCTTCTAGAACCAGTGGTAAATGCTCTGCAATCAAACTCTTTGGATCTAATACAATGTTCAGAGCACATTAAGCGAATTCTCGGTGTGATAAAAGTTCATCCAAGCAATCCCGAGCAAATTGCAGCAGAACTCGCGGAGCATGCAAATACAATAGCTGAAAAATGTGATGTTGAATTGTTGCTACCAAGAATTGTCGGAAAACAAAAGCATCGTTCAAATCCTCCAGCATCTAGCAAAGAAGAATATTGGAGAAGATCCTTAATAATCCCTTCTTTGGATTCTCTTTTATTGTCATTAGAGCAACGTTTTCCGGAAGACCAGTTAAACAGTTGCAGCTTAAGTGGACGAAATTCTACGTAGCCACATTGCCAAATTTTGTAAGTACTAGCTTCAATAGATTTTGTGAGTAGCATACCTTCTCGTGTTTATATTGAATCTTACTTTTTAATTTAATGAATACACATCAATTTTACACTTTTAACATATAAAGCTAGGTTCTTGTTGCTCTTATCTGCGTTTTCTTGTATTTATTCCAATTTTTATCACGTACATTAAAACGCATTCGTGACATGGCTACTGCTCGATCTACTATCTTTACTCTCTACACTCTCAAAGCCGACCTTCTGAAAGTCTTTACACACGTAAACAATAATTTAGATCAACATATCCGAAGGTTGGAAGAGGTCGTTCTCTACACAGACAGTTGGATACAAGTCGGCAACACAGCGAATAATACCAACCGTACACCCGTAACTGTACAAAAGACACAGGCATCGCATCCAGTCACAACTCAAAACAAATTTAGTGTTTTAGATTATGAAAAAGATTTTCCTCGCCTTCCTGATCCTCACCACCCTTCTCTATCATTGTCAAATTCATGCACAAACCAACGCAAACAGGCTAGGAAGCGTGTCAAAACCAAAACACGTAAAGCTGTGCAACCTAGCTCACTTGAAAACAAAGACATTCCTACTGAGCCTAAAAACAGGTATTTATTTTAGCTGACAGTCATGGCCGCCATCTTTCTTCCATTCTCGGTAGGAAGGTACCCTCCAATTTCTCAGTCTCATCTATTTTTAAACCTAACGGAGGTTTGCAGATGTGACTGCAGAGTTGGACACCCACACGAAGACACTGACCAATCAGGACACAGTCATTATCATAGGAGGGCAGAATGACATTAACTTGGGCGGTAACTTTACACTTGAAAGAAATGTAAACAACTAGCAATGTGCCGTCGTAAATACTAACATTGTAGTCTCGACTCTGCCCTTCTGGTACAACAGACCAACACTATGCAGCGAGATTAAGCACGCAAACCAACCATTAAAACTGCAACTGAGAGTAACAAATGTAAATATTTTTGAAATTAATTTCCTCTCAGCAAAACACTTTACTCGGCATAGTCTGCACATGAACCTTGCTGGAAAACATGCAGTCGGTAACAAACTTGCACAATACATCATCAACTCCAGTCCTACGCAGTCTCCTGTCAAAAATCCATCCCTTTCACCTTCCTTACGTTCTCCACCCCCATTCTTCTTTCGAACCCTCTAACCTCCTCCTCTGAACCAACTTCCGTTTCTCTCATTCCCACTACCAATTCATCTACACCTGATGGCCCATTTTCCTCACCACCTGTCACTGCCGGGACAAACTACAACCTTCGACCACGCACTCGAGGTAAAAATGAAGTAAATATATAGCAACTACAGTCAGATGCAGCAGAAAAACATTCGTGTAGATACTTGCAAAAGATAAATACTGCACCATAATGTTTAATCCCTTTAAATAAAACTAAGTTTATCGAGAAAGCGCTACAAAGCAATTTAAATCAAATGGATGCTCTTTGTTTTACAGAACATTGGTTATCTCCTAATGAACTTAGCATTTTCCAAATTCCAAATTTTGCTTTTATTGCACAGAGAGAATCGCATAAAGGTCCTACGTATGGGGGTTCTTGTATTTACGTTAGAAATAATATTGATTCTATCTCCTTGGCCGAATTAAATGTTTATTCCTTTAAAATGTTATCGAAATTTCTGTTGTACATCTTACTTCACTAAAAGTGATAATACTTTGCATCTACAGTCCTCCAACGAAGAGAACTGCAGATTATATTTTGTTCTTAGAAAACCTGGAGATAACACTTAACAAAGTCAGCAATCGCTCTTTTGGATCCATTGTTGTATGTGGAGATTTTAACATTGATTTTCTGGTCGAATCTTGTGAGAAAGAAAAGTTTCTCAATTTAATTAATTCCTTCAATTTAGACATTACAATTAATGTACCAACACGGATCACCCAAAATTCGATGAAGGCAATTGATCAAATTATAATTAACAAAACTCGATATGAAGTTGAAACAAAAGATTTAGGATACAGTGACCACGATGCACAAATTCTTACCATTATAAGAAATGCGATCACTGACACAATAAATAATTCACGTATGACTAGATTGTTTACAAAAAGTAAAATAAAATTATTCATTGATTATTTGATGCAGGAGTCATGGGAAGCAGTTTATAATACTGTTGATACAAACGACAAATATAATTATTTTTTTTCAACTCTTTCATTACATTTTAACACTTGCTTTCCTCTTCAAAAAAGAAAAATAAATATTTCACGGAAAAGCAATTATTGGATAACACAAGGGATTAAACATCATGTAAAAACAAGCGAATTATTTCTTCCATTTCTAAACGTCAAAACGTATCTCAAAATTTCCTTGTCTACTTTAAACAATTCAAATCATTGTTACGAAAAGTTATAAGGCAGGCTAAAATCATGAAAAACGATCAGGATATTTTGAACTCAAATAACAAAACGAAAGCAATGTGGAATATAATAAAAAAAATCGACTAAATCAACTAGAAACCCTGTAGAGAATGTTGTTTTAAAATATAACGATATAAATGTGAACGATCCGGCAACAGTGGCTAGTCTCTTTAACCAATACTTTTCGAGAATTGCTGCCGATAATGCGCAGTATGGCTGCTCATAATGCGACCGACGGCGACTTGTTCGGGTTACAAATTTCCGAACCACCGCCGCCGCCACCGCAGGAGCTACAAGCAGGAAGCACAGCGCTTTCCGCGGGGCCGCGGCCGCGGGCGCGGGACGGCGGGCGCGGCAACGACCACCACTGCGTAGAAGGCGCCGATGCTTCTTCACGCCACCCGAGGATGCGTCTGCGCCGGTGCTACACTTCACCGCCCCCGCCAGCTCCGCGGTTTACGACCAGCGGACACCTCCGGCCCTTCCCTGTGATGACTGGGACCCCGGGCAATTTTTGGTGTTAATCGACGAACTACTTAATGTCGAACAACCCCCACATGTTCCAGAACATGTGCCTATTGATTGGTCCTTCTGGCGCCCCATCATCCAAGAAATGAGCGCCCAACAAGAACAACCCACGCAGGACGACGAGGATCAATCAACTGATGGCGACCCCAGCGTTTCTGATGGCGACTCTACCACGCTGCCGTCAGCCGCTTCGCGACGTGCCGCCGCTGCGGTTCTCATCCCGGCGCACGCCAAACGTGCCACACCCGCTCTTCCGCGACGCTGTGCATCACATTCCGCCCGCTGAAGTGCCGCGGAAAATTCGTCCTACCAGCAAATGGCTCGCGCACACGATCCACAACATGTGCGACGCGGGTATTCTCGAGCGGGCACCCGTTGTCCCAGAGAATACCTTTTCTTGTTTTCTAGTGCCTAAGACAACCGGCGGTCACCGCCTAATCTGCGACATGTCACCATGGGCCGCAGCTTACGCGTCCTCCCCCACTGTGTGGCTACCATCTGTGCTTGACGTTCTCAGTGATATCCAGACATATCGTTACGCTGTTCGTGTGGACTTGGTGGACGGATTTTACCATATCCCCTTAGCCACAAGCACTAGAAAGCATTTCTCTATTCTCTGTGCCAGAGGATACTTTCAATTCACTGCCTTGCCTATGGGTTGGTCCCTTTCCCCCCTATTAATGCAAATAGGCATGTCTGCCGCTGTGAATTATGCTTGTGCTGCGCGAGCGCACATATATTATGACGACTTTTTGTTATTATCTAATGACCCTCAAGTTCTAGTGCAAGACGTTAATAATTTATATAATCTGGGCTTCAAGATCAACGCTGCCAAGTCTCAACTACAACCAGTGACTTGTTTAAAATATTTAGATGTTATATTAGATTTGTGTACAAAATCAGTCAGTGTGGATGACAGATACCTCAACGCTATTCGTTCCGTACCACCAGCGTGGCTCCTTAACCACCGCTTCGCGGCGTCCTACGCCGGCATGATAGGTTGGCTCGCTATTGCGAGCACAGCCTCTTACCCCCTCGCCCGCATGGTACGATACTGGCCGCAGCTAGCCGCCCCGTGGATCAGCCGCATATTTCACCTCACGCGCCACTCTCCGGCGCATCACAAGGAGCATCTCACGAGATCATCGTGTTCTCTGACGCCACCCCACGGCGCTCCGCCTGGTTCGCGGATGGCGTCACCAGGGCCTGGGACACGCCACCGCACTTCGACGGTTTTCACGCAGAATTCCTCGCCGCCATAGGCGCTTTATTAGACTTTAGACATTATTTTATTAAGTTGCAGGAGGACAACACTGCCGTGTTATTTAACCTTAGACGCCGAGTGGCACATGTGTACTGTTACGTTTCTAAGTGGTGAATTAAAAGTCTCGTATTGTTTTAACAAAAACGTTTATTTTGTTTCTTAACACAATCACTGAAAACACTTGATTATTTATTTACACTACACTTCTTTTCCTTTATTTACACTACACTTCTCTTGATTGTTTATTTACACTTCTCTTGATTTATTTACACTAAACTTCACTTACACACTCGCACAGTCCTAAGCACTGGCCACAGTTCATTGCACTGATCACAATCACTGCACAGCTATTCACCGCGATGCACACACTTCACAGTTCAGCTTCCACTGCGGACTCAAGACTGACTCGCGGTCGCCGGCGCCGCGTATTTATACTCGGCGGACGATCGTGAACCTTCCGGACTCCGCGACTGTTCTGGAGTAATCCGCCGGCAGGTGTTGCAACTCGCGCTCACGGGCAGCTCGTGGTCGCCGGGAGATGACGTAACCCGCGATCACAGGCACCTCGGGGTGGCGCTGGGGGATGACGCAATATTCGTTACACTACCCCCTCCTTAGTTCCGATCCGTCTCGGAGCGCGTTTAGTGAAATCATGCCGATACTTGCAGCTGGAGCCTCTAGTGCAGTTGGAGGTTAAGAAGAAGTGGCAGTCAATTGTCTTCTTTGGATATGACGACATTCCATGGTGGTAGCTGCAGACTAAGATGCTAACCCCAGTGTACCGGAACAGTACTTCTAACATGCTTCTCACTATTCTTCAGATCAGTCCATCACACCACATCCCAATTTTGACATGACAATCCTCTGGACGTTGTCTTGCAGTACTTGTTGGCGTAATTCAATCAGAGTTGCCCAAAGATTTTCATAGGATGCTCTGTGATATGAATTACTTTTTGTGACAAGGTAATAAACATAGCGACTGGCGTCGTGCAGATGCAGAACCTTCCCAATACCTGGTTGTTGGTTCTTTAATTCATCTATCCTTCCGTATTTTCTCTTCAATACAGCAGCAACACCTCTGGTCATATCTAAATCCTGGGCAACACAATGCGCCAATGCATATTCCTGGGGTAGCGCAAACAGATCCCGTTGCACCTCCATTGTTACACCATAACGCGCTTTATGCTTTTCACTATAATGAGACATAAACTCGTGAAATGTGAACTCTTGCATGTCCAGCTCACAAATTCGTGGTGTTTTCTTCATCATCATTTTCATTACTTCCTGCGTAAGGAGCCAGCCGATTCGAATGAACGACAGCAATTTTTTAATTCGGTAGACAACATCATTTATCCTCTTCACTACCTCGTACGGTCCTTCCCACTGTCGTTGTAATTTTGGACACAAACCGCGGCGTCGTTGGGGGTTAAACAGCCAGACATGATCTCCAGGTTGATAACCTCCTCCTTCAGCTTTGATGTCATACCGGTCTTTCATCCTGTCACTTGCAATTTGGATTCTTTCACGCACTTGGTTATGAATTACGTCCATTTCCCGTTTTAGGTCATTTACAAAGTCTCCCCCGGCTGTTTCTTCATTAGTTTTACAACCAAACTGTAGATCACATGGTAGACGTAGTTCCCGGCTGAAGAGGATATTAGCGGGTGTTTGCCCAGTTGTCTCATGCACAGATGAGCGGTAGGCTAGAAGAAAAAGATGTATGTCTTGGTCCCAGTCACGTTGGTGATCTGACACGACCTTCGCTAAATATTTTCCCATTGTTCTGTTCATGCGTTCCACCATTCCGTCTGACTGCGGCTGTCGTTCTCGTTTTTCTTATTCCAAGAAGTTCACACACCCCTTGAAACACTGCAGATTCGAAGCTCCGTCCTTGATATGAATGTAACTCCAGTGGCACACCAAATCGGCTCACCCATTCCTTAACCAGTACTTCGGAGATAGCAGTGGCCTCTTGGTTAGGTAGGGGATATGCTTCAACCCACTTGCTGAAATAATCCATAGCCACGAGTATGTATTTATTTCCATCATTTGACATTGGAAATGGGCCAGCCAAGTCAATGGCAATTCGTTCGAAAGGACTCCCAACGTTTTATTGCTTCATCTTCGCTCTTCTCTTTTTATGTGGCCCATTTCTGGTAGCACAAACTTGACACTTTGTGCACCACATCTTTACATCTTGCTTGCAATTAACCCAGTAAAATCGTTCGCGCACTTTCTCTAAGGTTTTCGTTATACCGAGATGTCCTTCCGAAGTTCCATCGTGCAATTCCCTCAATATTTCAGGGACCCTTACTCTTGGTAACAATATCTGCGTCCTCTTCTGCGAGCCGTCTTCACTTTCCAGAACTCGTTTCAGAACACCTTCCTCTTCAGTAATCGAATCCCACTGCGCCCAATATGATTTTACTGCTGAAGAACAGGGAGCTATTTCTTGCCAACTTGGTCTCCGTCCCGTTATTTTCCAATTCCAAACGTGTTTCAATTCCGTGTCCTCTTTCTGATCTTTCTGAAGTTCTCTGGGTTGCCATTGGTCATTACTGACAGTGACCCTTAAGGTAGGACACATCTTCTCTTCCGCATGACAACAATGCTTGCAGTTTTCAGGGCACGGTCTTCTGGAGAGAGCTTCGGCATTCCGGTGACTACTTCCGCTTCGATGTTCTATTCTAAATGTGAATTCTTGCAATCTTTCAATCCATCTGGCGACTTGACCTTCCGGATTCTTGAAGTTCAGCAGCCATTTCAAAGCGGCATGATTCTTTACCGTAGAGATATTTGTAAAAGTGTTCAACGGATTTCACCACAGCAAGTAATTCTCTTCGGGTTACACAATAGTTGCGTTCTGGCTTTGATAGCACTTTACTATAATAATCGATTACTCTCTCGTCCATCTTGTATCTGCGATAATACCCTCCAATACCAACGTTACTTGCGTCAGTATCAAGTATATAATTCCCTTGAGGTAGTGGATAGCTCAATATAGGGGCACTCAGCATGGCGCTTTTAAGCGCGTTGGCAGTCTTGATCCCATTGAAACAAACGCTTTTCTTCTGTCAGCTGAGTCAGCGGTTTCGCGATGTTGGCAAATCCCAAAACATAGCGGCGATAATAGCTACATAGACCCAGGGAACTTCTCAATTCATGTTTATCCTTTGGGACCGGCCATTCCTTTACGGCTTTAACCTTCTCCGGATCAGGTTCTACTCCCGTGCCAGATACTACATGTCCAAGGTAATTCACCTGCTTCCGAAATAAATGGCATTTCTTTGGGCTGAGTTTCAAGTTCGCTCCTTCCAACCTCTTGAACACCTGTTCTAGGTTATTGATGTGGTCTTCGAAAGATTTTCCAACAACAATTATATCGTCGAGGTAGACAAGACATGTCTCCCACGACAGACCTCTAGGCACGGTTTCCATCAATCTTTCGAATGTAGCTGGAGCATTACACAGTCCGAGAGGCATTACTGTAAACTGCCACAAACCTGATCCGATGGTAAATGCAGTCTTCTCTCGATCTCTGGGATCTAATTCTACTTCCCAGTATCCGCTTTTCAGGTCAAGTGTCGAGAAGATCTTGGCCCCAGAGAGCGTGTCCAACATGTCGTCAATACGGGCAATGGATAGCTATCCTTCTTCGTTACATTGTTGAGCTGTCGGAAATCGACACAGAACCGAGTCGACCCGTCTTTCTTCTTTACCAATACGACGGGAGAATCCCACGGACTGCTTGATGGTTCGATTACCCCATCCTTCTTCATGTCTTTAATAATCTCATCTGCTTCTTCTCTTCTTGACAGAGGTAATCTTCTAGCAGCTTGGCGAATCGGTGTGGCGTTTCCGGTGTCTATTCGGTGACGAACAATATCAGTCTTTCCTTTTACACCGTTACTGCATTCAAAGACATGCTGGTAGCGCCGTATTAGGTCTTCAGCCTTATGACACTCTTCCCGAGATAAGCCTTTACATGCCTCTGTAACCAGATTCTGCAGTCGTTCAGGAATTCCTTTAGGTGGTTGTTCGGTACGGTTCACATTCTGCAAAACCGAGGATACCGTAGAACAATTACCAATCACTGTTCCTTTCTCAACTTAACAGGATAGTGATTAATGTTCATTATTCTCACAGGTATTGTTCTATTCACTCTGACCAGTTCTTTGGCCACTAGAATTCCTCGACCAATGTCTTCGTCGTGACTTCTAGGTTCCAGAATAGCAATCTCTCCAGCTGGAACGTCGCCCTCAGGGCTCGCTTCTATAAACATCTCGCTACGCTCCGTCAAGATTACGTCGTCAACCGTAATTACATTCACGGCAATGTTGTTACGTGAATGTAGAACCACTTCCACTTCGTTGAGTCTCAGCACACCGTGTCGTAAATCCAGCTGACACCCATATGTCGTCATAATATTTATTCCTAAAATTGCTTCTTCTTCTATATCAGCGACCAGCAGACGATGACTGAAAGCAACAGATCCAATGGCAAGGAGGGCATCCATCTCTCCAACAATATTCGCTGAGTCACCAGTGGCTGTTCGAAGCTTCCATTTGGACGGCATAAGATGAGATGATTCGGCAAAATCGGTTCGTATAATGCTCTTGGTTGCACCAGTATCCAAAAGTAAGACGCATGGCCTTCCATTTACGAGCGCATCTACGTAAACGCTGTCAGAACGGTGTCGAATGGACTTGACGTGTATTTCGTAAGGTGGGGCTCTTGTTTGACAGGTCGATGGATGCCCCCTTCCATCAACCTGCTTTAGTTTTCCTGCTGGCTGCTAGGTTTACCAACAGACTGCTGCTCTCTTTGTTGCTTCAGTGGACGCTCACATCGACTTTTCACGTGCCCTAATTTTCCACAATTCCAACATCGAGGTTGTCGCTTTTTGCCACTAGAAATGCGTACCAATCTCTCCACCATTGCCTCCAAATATTTTTCGTCATATGTATCGACGCCGCTTTGCAATTCTCGCACTCGCCCGTCACGTTTCGATGCTCTTTTTGCAATCTGGAAGTCTAGTGCTTGACTTAATGCGTCAGCTAAGGTTTTCGGTCTTGCTAGTCTTACTGCTTGTTGTGTTTCTGCATCATGGAGCGCTTCAATAAAGCACCGGACGGCTGTGCGTTGCAGGGAACTTTCTGAAGCATCAGGGTCCGAAAGGCGCACCAGACGAGAAATATCAGCTTCCAGTTCTTGAAGACTCTCTCCAGGCTTCTGAACACGATTCCTTAGCTGGGTAAAATACATGTCTCCCAGGTGCGCTTGCCCGTACCGTGTTTCGAGTCTCTTGACAATTTGCTCGAAGTTGGACTGTTCATCGGTCGGTATTGTCTCTAGAATATCGACGGCATTACCACGCAAGGCCAAAATCAGGGCCGTATCACAATCGGTTGCGGACCAGCCATTTACCGTTGCAGCAGCCTTGAATTGTTTCAAATAATTCGACCATGAAGAAGTGCCATCAAAGGTAGGTGGTTGTACTTGTGTTTTTCCCAGTGGCTCCCGTACGGTGGCCACTCGTGCCATTTCCAGTGGTTCCTGTACGATGTTTTTTTTTTAATTTTTCCGTTGGGAAAGTAAAAACTTTCAGCTTCTCTTCTAACGGATTTAGTAATTTTTCCTCATTCTTCAAAATTTTCTCATCCATCTTCTCAATTTTCTTTTCCATTTTTTCTTCGTTCTTCAAAATTTTCTCATCCATCTTCTCAATTTTCTCTTTCACCAATTCATTATTCTGAGTTATTTTCTGTTCCAGCTTTTCTTCCAAAACTAGGTAATTTTCTGTCAATTCCTCTTTTAAGATTCTAGAATTTTCTTTCAATTCGTCTTTTAAAATTCTGGAATTTCCTTCTAGTTTTTCTTCTAGTATTCTGGAATTTTCAGTTAACTTTCCTTCTAAATTTTTGGATATTTCAGTTAACTTTCCTTCTAAAATTCTGGAATTTTCGGTTAACTTTACTTCTAAAATTCTCGGGGTGGCGCCGGGGGATGACGCAATATTCGTTACAGTACGATCCAGCACTATGTGTGCTGGCTCACATAGCTTATAACTTTTGTAAATTTGATGTATCATATGTATTGTGACGTCACGGGATTATGCAAACCCGTAACGCCACCATAAGCCACGAGAAAAGACCAGAAAACAGAGAAATAGGGTACGCGGCGGAGCGATGGTCCGAGAAAGCGACATCTACCCGCAGGTTTTCGCACTCCGATCTCCGAAGTTGCGGATAATATTTTCTTGAGAGGGCGCGAAGGAGGAGAAAATTCACCCCTCCAGAAATTTCCCCAGGCGGAGTTACATAAATACCGCGACGCACTTCGGAAGAGCTCTCTTACAACTTCGACAGCGGCGGCGACTCAACTAAAATCTTCAGCGATAGTCATTGGTTAGTGCAGGAGTATAATTTTACTTGCTTAAGTAAAGCTGATTTAAGAAACGCGGTAATAAGTGATAGAATTCAGAAGCGAAGTGCATGTACATTATTAGCACTAACATCACGCGAGAAAGCAAGCGATATGATCGCTTGAACCTGAAATAGTTTCATAATCGAAGTAAATTCGCGCAGAAGGACTCTGAACGAAATCCAGTATTTAATTTTGTACGCCACGACCACGCACGCTCAAAGTGTGGTATGTCTGCCGAATGCTAGAAATATTCAATTCAAGTACGTTAGTTATTTTAAACTGGTAGCGCGAGCAACGACGCGGCAGGCGGGAGAAGGACGACTCCAGTGAAGACTCAAGCGTAGGCGAGAAGGACTTGGACCACATACATGGATGGTACGAGCCCGAGATCGAGAGAAAGGTTTGGAATTTGCGGCTCTGAGATGCGAACCAGTCAAGTGACATGGCGAGGACTGCGAGCGACCGAACACCCCAAGGTCAATTGACGGCGAGCGGGAAGGAAATGTCGAGGTAAAGAACTGGCAACTTCTATGCGGCAATTTGTTGGGAAACCGAGCAGCTTTAAATACCAGGCGAAGCGTCCTAAAATAGATGAAAGTTCCAAGTAATTACTGGGAGAAATATTTCGAACGTATGAGCGGCAGTTTAGATTTCATTCGCTGTACGCACCAGTAAATTAGTTTGAATGCCATACCTTGTACAACTTTTCTAAAGTAAATTATAATTTTTCATGTAATGTAAAGTAATCTTATTTGAAAGTCATTGTTTCCATTGTATGATGTCAGGGATAATCAGTTGCTATAATTTTGTAAAGGGTACGATTTAGTAACGTGTGTGTCACGTATATTTTTGTGTTAGGGTTTATAGCATTGTAATAAATGCGCAGCTTAAGGCTGACCTCTGTGAAGTCTATATTAGAATAATTGTAGAGAATCACTTAAACGGCCATGCACGGAGAAAACTTAAGATTAACAAAAACTAAATGAGGTACATGAAATAATTGAGAAAGAAGTAGAAGCAAAAGTATTGTGAATAGTGCTTATTGAAGTATTCGGGCAGTCAAGGTGACGCCTATTTGTGGTTGTGTTCTTTCTGTTCTTTCTGTTTCTGTTTTCTTTGCAGTGACCATCTACGCAAAGTGCAAACTTTATTGTATTTGTGCCACTGTGTAATTTGTTTTACTGAATATATGCTCATTTTACCAGAATTTTACATAATTCATTGTGTCAAGGGTTCAGACCTTTCTCATACCTGAAAGATCCTGCTTCCTGAGAATTCAAAGTTCGCTTCACGAGCATTCATAGTTTCACGCTTCATCGCCAGCGGCTGGACGGTAGTAGGCGGGCGTGTTATAGTATGTACCAATGAAAATAAAGCTGACGCCCCGTCTCGCTCGGCCTCCGGCGGATCTACGGGCCCCTGACCAATCAGAGGCCGCCGTTGCGGATCCCCTCGCAACGGCGGCTTCTTGATCGGTTGGGGGCTCCGTCAGTTGCCTGCCGGAGCCCGACGGGAGCGGGTGCGCCATTCTACTCTTTGAGATCGATGTTTAAGGTACGAGGTTATCCAATCTAGGGCAATACCCCGAATTCCATAAGAAGGTAATTTTGAGAGCAAGATGTTATGGTTAATAACGTCAAAAGCAGGCGCGGCTCGTCATTAAAGGCTGTAAGGCGGAGCCTCCCCTACAAAAATCGCTGCCCAAAAGAATGTAAAAAATATTTATAAATGTATTTATTTATTTATTAATAATGGCTTTCTGAGTTATATTATGTAATAATCATATCAAACTTTTTATATGACAGTGCTACAACGCTCGTTCGTAACGCATTTGAAGCTGTTGACAGGGAAGAGAAAAGCGTTAGGCTCCCACTTCAATCTGCCATAAGCCCCTGTGTAAAACGAGGAGGGCGTGACGTCATGCATTCACTGCACAGGCTTATGGGCGGGCGAAGGCTGCGGCCTGGCAGCCTTCAAGGGTCGGGACCTGGGCGCGGCCGAAGCCTGGGTGGGCGTAGGGTCTGAAGAACGGCGTGCTCGCCAGATAGCAATACTATGCAGCTCAGTGTGAAGCAATGAGTATTAACTAGTTGTTTAAACACGCGGTAGGAGAGCTACTCCCTTATCGGAATGTGTATAGAAATTCATTAATTAAAAACCAAGTCCTAATGAAACTCTGTCAAAGAACACGTTCCCATGCTGTCCCTATAAATGAAAATCTAGTACTACCTCCGAATTAACTTCATGAACTGGGGGAAAAAACGGCACCCCCCGCTTTCTGAAGTACCGTTAGGTACGCACCACAGAGCAGTTTGTGTATGGCACGAAAGTTTAGTGGTTGTCTGTTGTCTTGTTAGCGGTGAAGGTGAATTGTGCGTAAGTCGTAGTGTGATATTGTGTAGCTGCGTTTGCTTCATTTGTGGTGTTGGGTAGTTTTGTGGGTTTTATTGGTGTTGTAGTTGTTGTAAAGATGAATTGAGTGAACAATATACGTGGTAACAATTTGGATCTTCATTCGAGGATACAGGTGAAAACTCTTGCTCCGCATAGGCCAAATCTTTCTATAATTCAGGAACAAAAGGAATACAAATCTCGTGGTGGATATGTTCGTAAATTCAACCCAACAATGTACAATGCTGCCGAGTGGCTTTGTGGATGTAATGTAAAAAATGCGTTCTTTTGCTTCACGTGCCTCCTGACCAAGAACGATGATAATGTGTGGACTAAGTCAGGAGTCACAGATTTGAAAAACTTTAATACGAAAGTAAAAAAGCATAACTCTTGTGAAAAACACTTACATGGTTTCATTGAATTTACGATGTTAAGAAAAATGAACATTAGATGCCAGTTAGATTCTGCTTACCGTTTACGTGTAAAACAATTCAACGAGAATGTTTCAAAGAATCAATATATTCTGGGAAAGCTAATAGACTGTATAAAGTTTTATGGAAAGTTTGAACTGGGAGGAACTAAGAGGACAGGACGAAACGGAAAATCCAAGCAATTCTGGAAATTTTCGCGGGCTGGTTAGTCTCATGGCAGAATTGGATAGTGTCTTGAAGCAGCATATAGAGAAAACAGATAATCGTGTATTCTTAGGTTTCTCTAAAACAATTCGAAACGAATTGCTGGATTCCATCTACGCGGTTTGCTTGAACCTTATTAAACATAAACTACAGGAGACAAATTATATAGCAATTGAAGCTGATGAAACCACTGGTAGTGCCACATTATCACAACTGGTTTTTATTTTGAGATATAAGATAATGGGGAAAATAAAGGAAAGATTCGTAAGCTTCGTGCAACCTCAAAGACACAACGCAGAAGGCATAAGTGATGCCATCTTCACAGTTCTAGAGAAAGTGAAGATACACGAGACTCCTGAAAAACTTCTTGCTCAAAATTATGACGATACTCGCGTCATGAGTGGTCATAACAATGGGGAGCAAGTGAAAATTAAAGAAAAATATCAGAACGCCCTCTTTATTCACTGCTACGCCCACCAATTAAATTTGGTTGTTGAACGTTGCGTTACCGGAAATAAGCAAGTGAAAATTTTTTTAGTAACTTGGAAGGAGTCTCAACATTTTTTTCTGTCTCCTAAAAGAACTGCAGTCCTTGACGAAATGGTGAAGAAACTCATTCCCAATTGTCACCAGTCCATCAGGTGGAAATTTCAAGTCGCGGTGCGTTTCCACTGTATACAAACACAGAGAAGAAATTTTAGTGTGTTTAAACGCAATTATTGAATGTGAAAGTAGCGACTACAAGACAATTAATAAGGCCATGGGGCTTAAATGTTTCTTGCAGGACGACGATATCCTTTTCTGGCGACAGTTCTTTAACAAAGTCATGCCTTATTGCGATATTTTATTTAATGTACTTCAACAGAAGAATATAGATTCAGTGAAAACGCTGAAGTACGTTTCTGAATTTGTTTCTTCCATACAAGAAATTAGAGTTTCACTCGACACTGGACTCTGGAAGAAGAAGAACAATCGGCAAAATGCGTGCGTTTTACAGAGCCAAAAACGTGTGTGCGTGAGAAGTTTGTGACATCATAATGGCGCAAATCGAAGACCGTTTTCTTTTCAGCGATCATCTTTCGGTGGCAAAGTTGTTTGAACGATCATTATTTCCACTACACAGCAAAGCATTTCAGAAAAAGAATTTAAAACTGCTGTTGATTTGTATCATTTAAACTCTATCGATTTACGCCACGAATTAAAAGTACTGTACAGTCGAGCAGATTTTGTAGGGGCATCGGGCGTGTTAATTTTGCTGAACTTTATCCATGAAAACAATTTAACAAAAGCCTTTCCAGAAAGTGTCAAGCTCCTTAATATTATAATGACCATCCCGATGACCACTGGTGAAGCAGAACGTTGCTTTTCTACTCTCAAAAGGGTGATATTCATTTGAAACACATTCATTCGAAACACAATGAAAGAAGATCGACTGTGTGCGTTGGCAATGTGTTCCATTGAAAAGGAGTTATTGTCATCACCGAACTTCAATGAACTCGTTATAGACTACTTTGCAGAACGGAAAGAGAGGAGAGCTGACTTCATTTACAAACAAATAAACTAAGGTAAGCCAAATATTATAAGTATGTAACGTTAACATAGTTGTGCTGCGGTGCATCCCACCCCCAGCAATTTAACAGTTGCAGCCTACCCCATTTAGAAAACCACGAAACGCGACTGGTCAAAAGCTTTCGAAAGACCAAAAAATATCCTAATGGGTTCTTCATTTTTGTCCATTGATGAAGCAGCATCTTTAAGGAAAGAAAAGATGGCAGTTTCCGTAGATTTTGATTTCCTGAAACCGTGTTGTGAGTCTGAAAACGCTTCGTTTTTCATGAGAAAGGTTTCCATTCGCGTATAGAAAGCATCCCTAATATTTTTGAGAAAACTGACAAAAGAGAAAAGAGAGAGAAATTATTTTTCAAAAATATATACATTTGTTACTCTCAGTTGCAGTTTTAATGGTTGGTTTGCGAGCTTAATCTCGCTGCATAGTGTTGGTCTGTTGTACCAGAAGGGCAGAGTCGAGACTACAATGTTAGTATTTACGACGGCACATTGCTAGTTGTTTACATTTCTTTCAAGTGTAAAGTTACCGCCCAAGTTTATGTCATTCTGCTCTCCTATGATAATGACTGTGTCCTGATTGGTCAGTGTCTTCGTGTGGGTGTTCAACTCTGCAGTCACATCTGCAAACCTCCCGTTATGTTTAAAAATAGACGAGACTAAGAAGTTGGAGGGAAAATTCCTACTGAGAACGGAGGAAAGATAGGGGCCATGGCTGTCAGCTAAAATTAATAACTGTTTTTAGGCTCAGTAGGAATGTCTTTGTTTTCAAGTGAGCTAGGATGCCCAGCGTTACGTGTTCCTAACCTCTTTGAGTTGGTTTGTGCATGTATTTGTCGATGTGAAGAAAGGTTGTGAGGATCAGGAAGGCGAGAAAAATATGTTTCATAATCTAAATCACAATTTTTTTTGAGTTCTGACTGGATGTGGTGTCTGTGTCTTCTGTACTTCACGGGTGCACAGTTGGTATTATTATAGGTGATACCAACTTGTATCCATCCGTCTGTTTTGAGAACGATCTCTTCCAACTTTCGAATACGTTGATCTAAATTATTGTTTATGTGTGTGAAGGCTTTCAGTATGTCGGCTTTGAGAGTATAGAGAGTAAAAACAGTAGAACGAGCAGTATCCATGTCACAAATGAGGTTTTTAATGTACGTGATAAAAATTGGAATAAATACAAGAAAACGCAGATAAGAGCAACAAGCACTAAGCTTAATATTTGAAAAGTGTAAGATTGATGTGTATTCAATAAATTAAAAAGTAAGTTTCAATATAAAAACGAGAAGGTATGCTACCCACAAAATCTATTGAAGCTAGTACTTACGAAATTCGGCAATGTGGCTACGTAGAATTTCGTCCACTTAAGCTGCAACTGTTTAATACAGCCAATAGATTATACTTTACCGTAATTAGATAAAAAATATTATCTGAAATTTCGTGTTCGAAATACAGAATAAGATTTGAAACACAAATTTAAAACTATTTTATACACCGTCCCCGTAACGTTCAAAATAACAGAATCGTCACTTGTCACAGAAATACAATACATTTTTCAGTAAATCAATTAACACAGTGATTTAATATTGGAAATTAACTGAGCTGTAAACTGACCAGGTCTGAAGATGGTTATAACGTGTATCCGAAACGTCATCAAAAAATACTATAAGTAACAAAATACGCTATAATAAATTACTCTTGAATGTCAAAAATAAAAAGTGGAACTGGCTGTGTTAATAATAATTAATAGACATTCATTGAAGAAAAAAGAAAATTAAATTCTAAAACTCAAGGCCCGGAGGCAACCAGTTGTTGTGTCTATATAAATACGTTTCACGTATTACCAAACGAAACACTTTCCCATTTCCAAACGTTTTTCAAAGGAGTCTGAATGTGCGCATAGGAGGCCTCTCCTTACGGACATCAAACTCAAAATTGCTAATTGAAATGGAAGGGGTAGAGAAGGGAAAGCGAGTTGTAATATAATGCACCGAACCCGGTCTCCCAGAACCTACCTGTGCTTACCTGGGCTCGTGTGGCCGGCTAGCTCAGGAAGCATGTAGATTTTGGAAGAATGGATGGTGGACGGATTTAGCTACGTGATGAATTAAAAAAATATTTAGAACACAAATGAACTTTAATGAAAGAATTCAGATTTTTAATTTACAAAAATCACGATCTGAGCTCGTGAGTCTTCTATTTTTATGCTGTAAAACTAACACATTACAGGGAACTTAATATTGAAAGGAAGTCGCCAATGCGCGGCGAGCACTTCCTGGGCAAGAGTTTCTTTCATAAACAAGCGTTGCGCCTGAAGGGCGTACTGAAGATTTTGCCGCAGCTCGACAATCAAAACACAGTCACCGTTTGCAGGCAGATCTGCTGCGGTGAGCAACCTCTACAGGTCGCTGAACTTCACGCCAGACGGCGTGTCCCGTGGGTGCAGGGGAAGCCCTTGAGTCCCGCGGTGGCGGCGGCGGTGGCGGTGGCGCAGTGTGACGACGGCGGCAGCGGCGACTGCGGTGGTGCAGTGATGGTGGCGGCAATGGCGACGACAGCTGAAGACTTAGGCGTCCGATAGTGCGATAATAATCGTCACGTAAATTGTAACGTGCGACGCGGGCGTGATCGGCAGAGATCAAAAAAGAGATTTACTCGACTAATGAGTAACCGGAGGAGCCACTTGTCCTCAATTTAAAGTAGAGGGACACCGCCCTTCTCCCGCTCTGCTGTTCTGTGAGCTGAGCGCACGTCAGCGCTCACCTCTCCTCGCACCTCTGACCCGCCTACAGTGATCTCTCCCACCGTTCTGTTCTGTCTCTCCGGCGCATGCCAGCGCTCACAAGCCTTTTCTCCCCCTCAGTTTCCCAAATGTTCTAGAAGTTTTCCGAAATTTTTCTAAAACGTGCTTCTAATGGCGAAAGGTTCCTACGTCTTACTTAAATTTGGTCCAATAATCTCTTGCGTTTCGCCGGTGTGTCGAGCGGTATTTTCCGTGATGCGCTCTCACTCGCACACTTTTGGCAAACAAACGCAGGTGGTCCCTCCCGGAGTTTCCAAACTGCGTAGCCCCCCTTCCCAGCTAGATCCCAAGGGATAGACCCGCGTCGGCGATGGCGAAAACAAACACAGCCCCCCTCGCCTGCCCGGCGCCGAGGTGTCGCGGCGAGCGTCGCGCGGAACGAATTAGCCACCCGACGGCTCAGAAAAGACGCAAAAGGCGCCAGCTCGTGATTACGCAACATTTTGTTTGCGATTATCCGAGGCGCAATATTCGGTATCGTTACAATAATTAACTTTTAATATTATACCACAAATGAAGTACTGTGGCACGTAAGAATGAAATGTATTTTGTCGTTCCAATAGAAAATGTAACTCTTTAAAAATTATGTATTCAGCTCTCCAGTCTTCTTATAAAGTCATGGAGATCTTCTTATGAATGTTTCCCTACTTATTGATGGTAAACAAATGGAGAAACACAATGGTAAATAGAAGGTTTTCTGGCTATATAGAAACGATGCCACTGGGGCCCCTATGGACATAAAAAATAAAAAAGAAGAAAACGAAATTAATACAAATCAAGAAAAAGTAACACGTTTCCCTTCTAAAGAAGTCTTCGGCGTCGAGGAAAAAGCTGTACCGAACTTAAGATAATTATGCTATATTCTACCGACATCACACATTATGCTCTTGATTATGGATACGAAACGTAAATGACTTCTCTCCTATGATGGGATATGGACCTAAATATGCATATGTATTTACTTTTAATTATGTTTTAGTTATGTAAAGTTGCGCGAAAAAAACGGCGAATTTTCGGTAGCAGAACTCGGTAGCCGAATTACAGGGCCCTGGTAACGAAAGAATGGATGAATCGATATGTTAAATTTAGAAAAAATTCTTTAATATGTAGTGCAGCCAGCATTCATATTTTGTGAGTCTTTGATGCCTAAAAATCGATTGACGGCAAAAATGTCTGCTCGTCTGTCCCTGAAAAACGATGGTGGCAAAACTGTTGAATCGCTTAGGGGAGTTTATAATAGGGGAATATCAATTTTGGAGAACAAAATTGATATTCCCCTATCGATCTGGTTGATGTCGCGGCACTTGGAATTTGAAGCCGATATTTTAATTTTGGGGTGTACTTTACATGAAGCCTCTGGAAATTTTAAAAATTTTAAAAAATGTCTCCATCGTTATTTAATAAATTTTGTGGTTGGCTAGCGTGAAGGACGCTTAAGAGAATGGTGCAGGTAATTTTCGTTAAAAACCCTGATTTTTTGAAAATTCAAAAATTTGTCGGCGTCTTCCTATAACTACAATTATGAAAATAGTGATTTTTTTATTTAATGAAATGTGTTCCTTAAAGATACATTTTCAAATAAGGCATGTTCGATGTTTCGAAAATTTGAGTACATTTCGCGTAATTTTGCGTGAAATATGGGCAATTTTTCATTTTCTTACCTAGAATAGTATGCCATATCTCAGTCGGGAATGAACATGCGAGAATTATACACAAGCAGAATGAAGGCTGACTGAAATTGAAAGAATTTTGAACGCGTCGCATAACGAACTAAATTTTGTGTTCAATTCATATAAATGGACGTTCCATTTGAGGGTTGACTGAATTTAGAGACCTAAAAATTTTGTTGCCTTAACATCAGTTAATGGTACACCGTTCATTTTCAATGGAACACAGAATTGCTTTTTTGAAATGGAAAACTGCATTAAAACCGTTTTCTTTTCATTTACTATGGATTATTATGGATTCTGTGCGCTAGCAGCAATAGACATAAGCCTTTTCAACTCTGCCAGATGGAGGGACATGATTGAAGCACTGGTAGACAAAAAAGTCCCGGAATACCTCCTTAGGATGATCGATTTACAAGAGAAGAAGAGTTTACTCGGACTCCTTCTCAATCGAAAACAATGTGACTTGAAGCGTGCCCCGAGGCTCTAGGCAGGGTCCGCTATTATGGAATGTCATGCATGACAGTCTATTACAAATTGACACTTCATATGATGCCCTGCTTATAAGCTACACAGATGATATCCTTATCATCTGCCATAGCAACGACACCGACTGGCTGGAGATGATAGTGAACGAAACTCTTTTTAGGATAAAAAGGTGGTTTGAGATGAGACTACTTCATATAGCATTAGAGAAAACTGAAGCAGTGTTAATTACGAACCGGAAAGCATTTCGCTCCCCAAACATTCGACTGGGGGACGTGAACATCAACTTGAGACGTCAATTACCCTATTTGGGAGACGAGATCCACCTCAGACTCAGCTTCGGTCCGCACATTAACAAGACTGGGGACCAGGCAGCGAAGACATGCTCCGACCTCATGCCAAATGTGGAGGTCCAAAATAGTTGAAACGTAGAATGATCTCTGGTATGGTTCATTCCCAAATGTATCCATCCCCAGTGTGGGCGGATAAACTAGGTAAGGCTTGCATGATATCGAAGTACACGAAAGTACAAAGGAGATGGGCGCTGAGAATAGTGGCAGTCTACCGCACGGTCTCTGACAGCGCTGTAGGGGTACTGCTAATGTACCTCCTGTAGACCTGTTGGCGAGAGAACAGAAAGCGATCTACGACGTGGTGAAGCTATCTGACCCCGTTCGTGACGGACCTCTGCGCAGGAAGAAAGAGGAGACTAAGAAGAAGACGCGGACTTTTCTCCTGACAATGGCCAGTGAGGTGGGACAGCGACACCAAAGGATGACACCACGTATCTAACCATGGTTCAGCTGAAGCTATTACTTCTAAGTTACTACCTTTCTCAAGTGCTCTGAGAACACGGCTGCGTTAAATCTTATCTGTTTAAATTTAAAAGAGCAGCCGAATGTGAATTTTGTGAATTTGAAGACGATGATGCCATACATTATATATTTATATGCGTAGCCTGGGATACTCAGGGAAGACAACTTAACGAAGCCTTGGACATGGATATCTTCTCATCAAACATGGTGGAACTTGTCCTCAATCAAGTAAAGAGTGGAGCATAATACAAGAATTCGTCACCTTCATCTTGAAAAGGAAAGAAGAAAGGCTCCATAATTACAGCCTTGCTAACTGTCTGCCTGTCCATGAAGTAATGTCTAGCGACCGTTTCCGCGGAGAGAGGCGTGGGCACAAGAAGAGAGGATCTTGTTAGTGGGGAGGGTCCCACACACCAAGGATAGCCCATCTTTATCCCTGACGGTGCATAATGCATTTTCCCCCTCGGCCCCTCCTAAAAAATAATAATAAAAACGAATAAGGGGAACTTCTGTTGGAAAAAAAGTGGCAGTGGGATGGTTAAGTAACATAACCATACGTTCCACCATGTTTGATGAGAAGATAACCATGCTTTTATGGATATCCTACTCCAGGTCCCCAGTTTTCTTTTGGCGCCCCTTTCAAATGAAAATGACAGACGGAGCAGCGCCATTGCATGCCTTCTTGACAAACCAAAGCAGCAAAGTGCCAGTAACAGTAACAAAGTGTTTATAAAACTAGTGTTAACAGTGCAAATAAGTGGAAAGTGACTGTGCTAAATTAAAAGTCTTCAGGAAATCCGCGGGCGTCCACAAATGAGACAATCATAAGAGAGCCTACTTCTAAACTCACAAAATTCACAAATATCGAAAGAGCTCCACAGTCAACAGAGGAGACCGTAGAAACTGAGTGACGCAAACCCAATCAGTGCCCGCGGGTGGGAGAGGTCTGGTTAGGGAAAACCCTAGACGCCGAATCTCACCATCCAGCGGGGAAAGATCACCGCCATATCCAGAGGCAAAAATCCATGCACTACACTTACAGTACTAATGTCCTTGGCAGTTGACGCGCCCGGAATCAATCGATATAGGCCAACCAATATCGTATCGAGTGTCCTAACCTAATAATATTTCAGAATTTAATTTTTAATTTTCCTGTTATTATGAATTGGTGATGTTCTCTTTTTAAAAATGTTCTACGTGACTTTTGTTTTGTTATGTGGATTTGCAATATAAACTTCATTTGTCATTATTTTTTCTTATTTGATTACTTTTTTGAGGTTTGAATTATATGTTTTGCAGTACTATGTAATGAAGACAGAGCTATATTTCTTATATGCTAGTATTTAGTTCTTGTTGCACTTTCTTTTGCATGACATTTTGATGCCTATGATTATAAATGATTTCGTTTTCTTATTTTAAATCTTTTTGAGTTTTGAGGGAAAAACGGCATTGAAATTTCTTATATTAATGAATGTGGTAAACTGATCATTTGTATCATTTGAGGTACCTACCACTTCATCCCAATTTTCGAATTTAAGTTGTGGAATTTCATGATTTTCTTGGAAATGGTTACGGGTTTCTTGGTAAGTTTTTAGTTTAATAATTTTTTATTCTATTTCGTTTTAGAATCTAGGCAGCGTGGCCACCGAAGTCTGTGGTAAACGTAAGTACGTATGGATGTAATTAGGAATTTAAATTACATCATGTGTCTCTTGTCTGTGTTTTGTAAATTTTAATAGTCCTTTATTTTCCTATCAATTTCTAATAATTCACCCCATCTATTCAATGAGCTAAATTTTGTAATTCGGGGTAGCGTGTTCAGTACAGATAGTGGCGTATGTGACGTGAGGCCCCCTGGGCAGTGGCGTATTTAGGCATGGGCACTGTGGGCACTGGCCCCTGGGCGGCTCATCTTCAATCCAGTACTTTTTTATTCGAAAATTTATTTCCTGAGAGCAATTACCTTTGCCCGTGTCGATTCAACAAGGGCACTTGCGCTCGGACAGCTGGCCCGCGATGAACGATATCGTGGAATTTTTTTTAAACAAAATGATGAAAATTCGATTTTTTTATAACTATGACTTTCAGCAAGACAAAGCGTATTCTTTACTTTCTCGTATACGCACGTATATACAGAGTGATACGTAGTATAGAAAAAGTTAATGTAATGCTGCGGAAAATCAATTTCGAGATTTCAACGGTCATAAACATTTTGGAGTCCTCTGATAGCAAAAAAGTGTTGTTTTAAAAAGTTCGTCCGTCCTACAGTCCGTCCACGCAACACTAGCGCCTAAACGATAGGTTCTCTACCAAACTGAATGAACCCACTGTCGATCTGGCCTCACTCGATGCTCTGCGATTTTGAAAAACATTCATTAATATTTAGGGGTAGTTTAGATGATGCCACTGCGATATTTTTAAACGTTTCTCAAAAATGGCTCTAAATTCTTTCTTTTAATTTCTTATATGAATAGAGTGAAATGTGCTTATAAAAGTGGAATGGGTCCAATTTTCACTGTTAAATCTGAATTTTTGAAAGTTCCAAAAGTTTGAAATGTTTTCAGAGTGTTCCCACAACTAAAAAATTGAATATAAAGATTTTTCCTTGAAGTAAAATTTTTCTCCATAATTACTTCATTAAGGTCACGTCCATTTTTTGAAAATGTTAGTAATTTTTGGGCAATATTTCGTGCAATATGTGCAATATTAAAAAATAACGAAAACAAGGTATTCTCAAAATCGGCTTCAACTTTTTTCTGTAAACTTTTGATAAGATGACATAAGCGCAAAATTGCTCTATTCTTTTGTTTTCAGAAGTTACAAAAATCTATTTTTTACTTTATCTCTTGCCGTTAATATTTACATTAACCGTAATTTGTTCACATTGTTGTATTTATGAGTAAATGTGCATTAAATAATGTCATAAAGTTTCTCAAAGAATTAACAGTTTTCTGTGAAAATGAGCTCAATATTCCGCATTTTCAGAAACGCTCAAATAAGCTAACACGTGGCGTAGCCTGAATCCATGTTTTGTGGATTCTTGATACCGAAAAATCGAATCGAAAACATTGTTACGAAAAGTCATAAGGCAGGCTAAAATCATGAAAAACGATCAGGATATTTTGAACTCAAATAATAAAACAAAAGCAATGTGGAATATAATAAAAAATACTACCAAATCAACTAGAAAACCCGTAGAGAATGTTGTTTTAAAATATAACGATATAAATGTGAACGATCCGGCAACAGTGGCTAATCTCTTTAACCAATACTTTTCGAGAATTGCTGCCGATCTCACTAAGGGTCTTCAGGCACAAAACTCAAAAACAGACAGTTCACCCAAAATTTTAGACACAATGTTCGTTTCCGAAACTTCTTCCTATGAAATTCTCAAAATAATCGGTAAACTAAAAAATAAATATTCGTCCGGTTTAGATGAATTCCCGGATTCTTTGTTAAAGACTTGTGCGTATGCCATTATACACCCGTTAACTCACATATTTAATGCAACTTTATGCACTGGAACGTTTCCAGATATTTTCAAAACAGCTAAAATTAAGCCGCTTTTCAAAAAAGGCAACAAAAATGAATTTCAAAATTATCGGCCCATTTCTCTTCTATCAGTTTTTTCAAAAATATTAGAGAGACTTTTTACGTACGAATGGAAACCTTTCTCTACTAAACACGACGCGCTTTCAGATTGCCAACATGGATTTAGAAAATCAAAATCAACGGAAACAGCTATATTTTCTTTTCTTAAAGATGTCGCCTCATCATTGGATCAAAACGAGGCACCTATTGGATTATTTTAGATCTCTCAAAAGCTTTTGACGTCATTGATCATGACATTTTACTTTCCAAATTACCTTCATATGGAATTCGTGGTATTGCTCTAGATTGGTTATGTTCGTACCTTAAACAACGATCTCAGAGAGTTGAAATACCTTACTGGAATGATGGAACATTACGTACGCACCTTTCCGACTCTTTGCCCGTTGCATGGAGTTCCTCAAGGATCGATTTTAGGCCCTACTCTGTTCCTACTTTACGTAAACGATATGCCCTCGACGATTCGAACGGAAGAACGGTTCTCTTTGCGGATGATACGAACATCCTTTGCAATAAAGAAACCGTAAATAGTACAATATCAGATGTTTCAAATTGGTTCCGAAATAACAAATTAATAGTAAACGAAAAGAAAACGGTTTTAATGCAGTTTTCTATTTCAAATAAACAATTCTGTGCTCCATTGAAAATGAACAATGTACCATTGACTAATGTTAAGGTAACAAAATTTTTAGGTCTCTCAATTCAGTCAAACCTTAAATGGAACGTCCATTTAAATGAATTGAACACAAAATTAAGTTCATTATGCTACGCGTTCAGAATTCTTGCAAATTCAGTCAGCCTTCATATTGCTCGTTGTGTATACTTCGCGAATGTTCATTCCGCCTGAGATATGGCATAATATTCTGGGAAATACATCTTATAGCTCCCAGACTTTTAGATTACAAAACGAATTGTACGAATAATAACCAAATCCCACCCACGTGATTCATGTAAGCCTCTCTTCATTAATCTAGGAATTTTACCATTACCGTGTTTTTTTATTTACGAATCAGTGGTTTTGTAAAAATGACACATCACATTAAACGAATAAATTCAATAGAAAAGTTTAAATCCCAAGTGAAATAAAAATTCACATACAATACATGTACATTATTTTACAACACTTTGCCAGATGACATTAAACGATTAAATTCAATAGAAAAGTTTAAATCCCAAGTGAAATCGTTTCTGCTGCATAACTGTTTCTATACAATTAGAGACTATACTGAGCATCACAAGAAAAGGAACATTAATTTTAACAATGATACATAATGCATTATTTACCATTTGGACTGTATAAATGAGTATAAACAACCTGTAACAACTATTGTACTACAGCTTCCGGGTCAATGACCCCCATCTCGATCAGGTTTTTTGTCCAGTTTCCTGATCCATTGAGCAAATGCTGAGATGGCCCCTTGTTTTGCTTCTGGACATAAATGTAACTTCATTTCTGTGCACGTCTTCTAGAATTCAGTGGGAAATACATTTATTCAAATTATCGTTTCCATGTTGTCGCGGCAGGAAGTAATAAGAGCCAAAATTTATTGCTTATTTTCTTTGAAAATAGATTTTATTACATGGGAGTTTTTTTGTTGTTTTTTTCTCCCTTTCAAAATTCAAAATTTATTGCTTATTTATCCTTGAAAATCGATTTTATTACATGGAGTTTTTGTTTTTCTCCCTTTCAAAATTCAAAATTTATTGCTTGTTTATCCTTGAAAATAGGTTTTATTACATGGGAGTTTTTTGTTGTTTTTTTTCTCCCTTTCAAAAATTCAAAATTTAAGTAGTATATGACTTGGTGAATTTTGCAAATGTTCGCAGAATTTTGAAAATGTGCACACAATTCACTTTTCCCCATAGCACGTCATACGCAGTTTTTAACTGTTTTTTTTGACGCAAATAAATAAATAAATAAATAAATAAATAAATAAATAAATGACGGCAACACGTCTGTCCGTCTGTGAACAACGCTAGCGGCTAAACCGTTCAGTCGATTTTCTCCAAAATTAATATTCCCCAATTGATGGCTGATGTCGCGGACTCTTAAATTTGAAAGAGATATTTCTATTTTGGGGGGTACTTTACATGAAGCCCCTGGAACATTTTCCAATTTTTTAAAAAAATGGCTCTATTGATTTGCATTAAATTTTGTTGTTCGTTAGTGTGAAGGAAATTTAAGAGAATGGTGCATGTCTCATGTTCGTTGAATACCCCGATTTTTCGAAAATTGCAAAAGTTCAAACTTTTTTCGGAGTCTTCCTACAACTAAAATATTAGAGATAGATTTTTTACCTTAATATAATCTTCCCTTAAAGATAGATTTTGAAATAAGGTCATGTTTAATTTTTCGAAAATTTGAGTATTTTTGTGTAATTTTGCCTGAAATATGGGCGAGAAAGTACGTGTTGTTTTAGAGTCACTAGTTTTTTGCTTCAATTTGTGGTCTCGGTTAATAATCACTGGAATTTTTGTTTGCCCCAAAATATGTGGTTTACATGTCCACGTTTTAACTCAATTGTAACTTTTAATTAATAATTAACGAACACTTGACCCACGATCACTTCAAAGTTAATACGTTCTAAGTGATTTTAGATCGGCAAGACGTGAGAGATTAAATTAAAGTTTAAATTTTATTTGTTGGGTCGTCGTTGACGCAACGCGTTTCTTTGACCGTTGTTGGGTGTTTAGCGCTTTCCCTGGAGTAATCCTCCGTTACCAATGGGAAATAATTACGTTTTCTATATCTCTGTCAAGTCTCGTCACGTCGGATTCAGCCAGTGCCTTTTATCCCTTCGGCCAGGGGCCCGACGCCGTTAGATCCAGCGGTTCCTAGCCGGTCACCCAACCAGGAACCCGAGAGTCTCGAATTCGCTTAACCTTCGTGACTTCACGGCGCGTGGTAAACGAATTCGGTTAACGACACACGATTTTAGCTGGTTTTGTGTGATGATATTCATTTTATTATAAAAAGGTTGTATATTTATTAGGAATAAATGCTTTAAAATTATTCAAACTTAATTGTCTGTATTGAAAAAATTAACGAATACAAAAAATGGCGGCATGGAGTGTAGTGCCTAGGGGCGCCCCAAGTGTAAATACGACAAGTGTAAAAATGGCTGTCTCGTGGCTCAAGAGCAAAGTCGCTCACCTTTGGCCAAGGAGGTCGAAGTTCGATTCCCGTCTCATGTGAAATTTTTTTTCAACAAAACGAGTTTAGCTGCATCACAAGGGCTAGTCCAACCCCTGTGAAGTGTCCTAAACCCTATCCCTATCCTAGTTTCTTCCAAAATTCTGGCCGCTGGGTAGCGACGCAGGAGCGTCCAAGAGAGAGGCGCGTACTCGGAGATGCTACCTTGCGGTCCTCTCGACGACTAACGGACTACGTAATGGAGGATTACTCCCAATGACATTGACTATAAAAAAAATTAATAACGGAGGCTCTCAACACCCAATGAGACGCGTTGCGTCATGACGAAGGCGCAGCAAATACGCCACTGCGTGCCGCCCTTCTATTCTTTAATTTGTAATAAAGACAATAAATTTCCACTAATATCTAAAGCATTAATTCGTTTATCGGTCACATGCGTCTTTAACTCCTGATAACATGCAACCCTGCAGGTTTGTTAAGTGCACTTGTATGTTAAGAAATTGAACATACTTAGCACAACATCGATTAATCGCAAGTCAAATGTTTGTTAAGGAAAAGACATAGCGACGTATAAAACATTAGATTCAAACAATTCAGCAGTAATTCACATTGGTTTGGGGAATAATTATTCTTAATTGTAATATTATTACAATTAGAAATAACAGTACAATTAGAAAAATGTATATTAGGTAAAGTAACATCATTTGCTTCACATTCCATCAAATGAAACTACTCCGGTAATCGTATTTACTGACAAAGTGAAAGTGTCGCCGTCATCATCAGTTTTCTGCTGTTTGGAAACTACAAAATCACTCAAGCCATCGAAAGCTGCTCTTGTTGAATATAACAATATTGTTGGCAATGACGACGCCTTTAATTATTTCAATTATTTAAATGCCAACGGCACTTCACGAAATTAACACCACACAATATCGTACTAGCGTGCCGCAGCAACAGAATTCGTGTGTTTACTACCGAAGTAATGACGTAAATTTTCGCATAATTCGAAAGATTTTATGGTGACCGATAAAATATTGAACTTACCACGAAATGTTACAGTGTTATTACTGCCTCGTCCAAATTAAAAATCGAAGTGGAGCATAGCGGAGCCCAGATTTTTAACTTTTGGACGAGGCAGTAATAACACTCATAACATTTCTAGGAATGTTAATAGCTAAAGAATGCTACTTTTTTATAACAAAATGAATAACATTACACAAAATAAACTAAAATCTCTTGTGTCTTGCCGATTGGACAGCGAATAGGTGGATGTTTATTGATGGTCAGAATTTATTGTTTATTGATTTGTTTTTATTGAATTTATCGATTTATTGATTATTGACACAGTTTATTGATTTTAAAATTTCGTTTTTTTGCCGACAAACCAAGAGCATTTAATCGATCTTCTAACATTTTGGATCTGATGTAGCGATTCACTCGTTTCAAACACGAAGAAGAACTTTCCGCTTCAATTACTTATCGGTGTGGAGACAATCATTCGGTATAAATATAACCATTGGGATACCATATACAAGTCATTTTCAGGCCGAAACTTCATTAATTCCACTGAAGAGAAAGTTTCAATATTTTTCTAGTGCAGTGTGCTTGGAAGAGTAACATTTCATTTCCAAATGGGCCTAGGAATCCTTGACATAGAAGTGTCGCAACAAGTTTTTGTACTACTTGCGCAACTTTTCTTGGACGATGGATTGAAGAAATGCGGGCGGAGTGGGGGTATTAGTTTCAAAGTCGGCCACTAGAGTAGTTACAGTAATGCCAATCTTTGAGAAATCAAAGTCAAACCCGCTACGTGTGCGGCCAGGTCATCACTCGGGGTAAGCAACAGCAGGGACACTAGATAGACGTTTTAGGTGCCTCCCTTGAAGGACCTGGACCTATCTCAGCCATTTCTTTAGGTAATGGTAATAAAGCTGAACACAAATTGTTGACTATGAAATTAACTTTGGCTAGCTTATGTTTCGCGCCAACGAAGTTTTAATGCTTGGAACATTGTCATCAGTGCTCACTGCGACCTTTTGCCTTCAACTGTTTATTGCTGAAGGGAGAGGAAAGGAAGGTCATCGTTCAAGAAAAGTTGCACGAGGAGTACATTGCTTGCTTTCAAATATTCAAATTCCAAAATTAAGCAAAATGTTCCACTGATTTTCTTGTAAGCTTCGTTTCTTTGAGTTAATTCGCAAACTAAGTTATATAAAGTAACATAGAAAATGTTGACTTTGAAGTGATCGGCCAGTTCATACAACCTTATTTTCATATTTTTATAAATTGTTTAAAAAATTAAACATGAAAAATTAAGTTTCTTCAGTGACTGAGAAAACTTGGTAAACAAAACAAATGAATAAAATAAATTATTTTTAAATAATTTTCAAGGAAATGCTATTAGCTATATCACTAAAAGACAAACAAACAACAACATTTAAGCCCAGATTTTGACGTTTGCTTACATCAATTAAAAACTACACTGATATATCAACACGTGAAATAGACAAAAGTGAAACATAAACACACGCGTTCCTAGTTCATGGCAACTTTGAAATCTGGACGTGAATGGTGATTTTAAGACTATAACTATTTTCCCCTAGACATAGTTAAAAAACATCAAACAATATTTTTGAACTTACAATCTGTATCGACATCTGCAGCGAATTTTGTCTCTTGTTCGTTAGGTTCTGGTTCAGTGTTTTCATTACGATTTAATTTAATTAGAAAAGTGTCATGTTTTGGAGAGTTTAAGAAAATATCATTATCTTTTTACTGTTTATTGAGAACTTTTTACGGTATGCAGCACCACTCAATTTGATTTGTTTTTCACGCATTGTTGCAGACACAGAACAATTAAGTAAAACGGTTAACTCTATGTCACGTTTTCACGAGTCTTCGTTTCGTTTTTATTTTCGATTTTTAACTTTGTCTTCCAATGAAGTAAATCTTGATTAATTTAATCTCAATTATCCAAAGAAAGTCTCAATTTCTTTTTTAAAAATGTATTGTTTACAATATGTTGACATGAAAATAGGTCGGCAAATGTTTACAAACGTCGAGAAGGCGCGAGTCGACAATTGAGAGCAGCTCTCGGCTGCGCGGTCAAAGCAATTTTTTATAACTTCTATGATTTTTCATTTATCGGAGTTAGATGTGCTTTTCAAAAAGTTCTTTACACTCTAATGAACAACTTTCTCACGGGAAGTTTTTCGAATCTCAAGCTTTGTAATACTATGTTGAGCTGAAATTAAGAATGCATAGATACGGGATGTACTGTCAATTGTTTATTAATTACTAATTAAAAGATGCACTTTTTGGTGAATTGAATTGAACCGTGATCATGTAGAGCTCAAATATTTTGGGTAAATGAAATTTCAAGTTATTTCTATTAATATTAACCGATATATGGCGAATTGAAGCGAACCGAGATATGGCGATACCTATGAAAATGTATACGATAAATATTTGCTGTTATTGTTTACTTTAATTACGGTAATTTAATAAATATGTTTATATAACAAAAAGATGCGCTGTGACAGGTTGCGAGGTATAGAATTAAAAAAAATGAATTTATATAATTTTGATAAAAAAATCCACGATATTGTGCTTCGCTGGCCACTGTCCGAGCGCTAATGTCCTTTTTGAATCGACAAGGGCAATTGTAATTCATGTCAATAAATTTTTCTTTTCGACTAAAAGAAACTTTTGGATTCAAGAAGATTAGCCGCCCCTAAAATTTTCCGCCCGGGGGCCAGTGCCCATGCCTAAATCCATTACTGAATACAGAAGTTCGTACTGTGGTAACCAAGATCTATTTTGTCAAAAATGTTCGTATGTTTTAGTCTTTTGTTTCGGGCATTTGCACTAATCATTATGTTGCTAATTAATTAATATACAACTCTGTCGTTACTGATGAGAGATATACATTGAAAATATCAATTATTTAATTGTTATGCGTGTCACATGACCATTTTCCGGATATTCTATTAGTTCCAGTCAATCTACACCCAATTGACAACTGACAGGCTGTGCGGCGGGCTGCAGCATTATTTAATATGTCTGCAAGGTCTATATGAAATGTAATGGGTCGTATAATATGACAATGTTCACTGTGCTAGGATTTTAGGGCAAATACCATTAGAGATTAAGCATACTTGAAGATATTGTGAAACTTTTTCACATGTACACTGCATTATTATATTATGAAACAGTGAAATTGCCCATTGCATCATTATCACTACCACCACCACTTCTGGTGTTTTGTGTTTAATACGACTTGAACTGGTAAAAAGTGTCATCCAATATATTCCCGCGTAATGCTGAAGTTAAAAGCTAATATACCTAGATCACTGATGTGAATGAACTTGATGTAAAAGTGAAAGCGTCAAGTAGAGTCAACCTAGTTCTTAGTGTTGTTAATGAAACGTAAGAGAAGTAACGCTTCGAAAAGATAAGATTTATATTGCGTCTCGTCATCAGTTGATAAATGAAGAGAAAAGATAACATCTCAGTTCTCTGAAAGGTCCCGTATTTTGTTGGTGCAGCGTAATATCGTAACTTATTTTCATTTGGTCAGTGGTGTGTGGTTATGGTTTCCTGCCCCTGTTTTGAAAAATGAAACCTCTCACTGTGTGCGATGGATACTGTTGGTTGTAAATTAAAAGTATTGTATGATTTTGAGTATGAAACGAAAGACAAGAGAAAAATTTGTATTTCACGCGGTGAGAAACTATTCCTGATCCGTAAAACTAATCATGATTGGTGGCAGGTTATTAAAAACTCTTCAGAAAGACCATTCTTCGTTCCAGCTCCTTATGTAATTGAAGCTAGTGAATGTAATGTTGAAGACAGTTATGTTGACAATCCAATTTATGGAAAACCCCCTGATTTGGGAATAGTGTGTGATTGTAGAAAAGCAAGAGATATTGGTGGAAATACTAATGTTCCTTACATAAAACATAGTAAAGAACAAGAAAAATTGGAAGTGCACCAGAATTATTTACATCCAACCACAATTGAGAGTGATTTCCACACCTTAAGTGTTGATGGATGTGAAGCTTCCTCCTCTAGTGAAAGTGGAACAGACAAGAAGAATGCTCTTCTAGAAAATAGTCGCTTAGCTCATGAAGAGGTCACAAAAAGTGCTCTTGGCAACTACTTATTGGCGGAAACCCAGCATTGCACACATACACTGGCTTGCAATGAAGATCATGAAACATTCACTGATGAAAACCCCGCTGCATTTACACTTTCTTCTGATAAAAGGGAAATATTGAGAACAAACATGGCTGAAAATAATAGTTGTGATGTAAGTAAAGAAACAAGTAATGTGAATATAGGAAAGATCAAAAGCAAGCTAGCGAAGTCCAGAAGTTTTAAAACAAAAAATGAACTACAAAAAATCTCAAGATTAGATCCAGAATCTGTTGTTTTATTACCAGTTGAAAGAACTGTGGTTAAGCCTGACAGTGTTTTGGAAACCTTTTCAACAGAAAGTTTTAATAAAAATAATAAAAACTGTGATTTAAAAGTAGGTGATGTGTGTGAAAGTGCAACCAAAGAAGGGAGCTCGCAGCCTGCTCCAGCATTGGTAACAGTGCCAATGCCAGTGCCGCTAGTTTTCCATAATGAACTCTATGATCTTAGCAATAGTCAAGATGGTGATACCAATAAAACTATGGACTCTGGAAACATTTCTTCTGAATCATTATTCACTCACGAAGAAGATATCAGTGACAGTGGGGCATCCCATAAATCGGGACTCATCTCTAGTGCACAGAGTCGAGAAAGTATTCATGAGCATAGTGATTTACTTGCAGATGATACTAGCAAGGAGGTAAGCGTTGCTAAACTAAGTGTACTATGTTGTTTAGTATGGTACTATTGAAAGTCACTGCAAAGTTTCTGTTGAATACACTGATCACAGTTGTCAAATAATTTTGAATAGGTAGGTTGCTTTAGCAAATGTCAATCTCATACTTTTTTTTACCTTAAAGTAAGATTATTTGATGGTTGCTTAATCAAGATAGAAAAGTGACAAAGCACTCAGCAATTGCTTTTTGTGGCAGAATTATTAAAATTTGTGTAACAGAGAATTAAAATTATTGCATTTGAAAAATAAGTTCATCTGCTTTGAATTGTTTTTGGAAGTGAAGAAAGTAATCCTAAAGTATTGCTCTTAAGACTTGAAAAATTCTGACCAAGTGGATATTTGGGATTTTTGGATTTTATTGAAGCATATTACTTTTGAATGTGCAAATGCATGACATGTAGCCAAGTAACAAAACAAATTTGCACTTTATTGTAAATTAATTTTGTACTTGTGACAAAATGTCTTCGTATTATTGATTGGTATTTCCAGACATGACAACTGCTATTTTCATTAGTCCTGTTACAGTTTATTTTGTTGATGTATTGCTTTTTGTAATTGTTTGTACTGATTTGTTGTGATTAAATTGTATAGTGGATATTTTGACAATTTTTTTTAAATGAATTTGAAATAATTTATAAATCATATTATTTTGAATTTAATGAATGAGATATAATAACTCAAGTTAGAGATTTACTTTGTGCCTTTACATGAAAGTGGACATATTTTTTGAGTTGAAGAAAAAATAATTTGTGGGCTAGTGAAAGATTTCTTAAAATCAAAATGTGCAAGAAATGTATTTCTTCTTAAATATTATCATGAAAAACACTTTTGCTTTTAATTTTAAATTTGTTGCTTTGGATTTTTGTAAATCTAATTACAACAAATCTTTTATAAGTCTTCTTACTAACTCTTACAAGTTTTTGAAATAACTTAGTAAGGTAATGAAATACTTTAGGAATTGGCCTAAGGGTTAATGTCCACTGATGGGAGAAGCATATAAAAGCTGAAAGTTCTTGAAGTTGAAGATAACAGTATTAAAACTGAAATATTATTTAGTGTTTATGTGTAGCATTTTATTATTTTTACTGTATGCTGATTTTGAACATACATTTAACAATTTAACCGATCATTTGTGACCTGTGACAGGAGCTTGAGAGCAGTCGAGAAGAAATCTATTTTGCAGAAGACTATGAAGGTGTGCCCATTCCACAGGGTTGGAGTAGAGTTGTTGATGAAGACTCTGGTGAATACTGTTACATCAATGACGTAACTCAGGCCAAGGTAATTAAATATTTATGTATTACACTGATAAATTATTTAAAAAATTATGTGAATGGCTTTTGTGTTGCATATCAGATGGTTACAATTTATTTTTATGTGAATTGTTTGATATTTGGCAATAATGTTGTGCTGATGTATGCTTACAAATGAAATGAAATATTTGGTGTAACATAACTTTTGTTCCTAATCTTAGTCGGTATTTTAATTTGAAATTAAGATGTGACTAGTCAATGAGTTCTTTGCAAGTAGTGGTTATCTGTGAAGGTTCTGTGTTATTCAACTTACAAATCTTTTGGTACAATTACATTTTGTAAGGGCTAACAAACAAACAAAGGAATAGAGGAACAATGATGATATTTTTTGTTCACCATTCATTGTGCTTTATTTCCATTCCAATAATACATTTTTCTTTCAGTTTGGCATTTTTTGTAAATACTGTGGTATATTTGGTTTGTAGGTGTTTTATGACAATGGTTGAGTTTGGATTTAACAGTTAAGATGCTGTTAATTGTTGATGTTTCAGGATCATATATGTTGTTAATGCTATTCTGTAGATAAATTGCAAGCACAACCAGTGAACAGGATAGGCACAGTGACACAGTTTACTTGAAAGGCACCAAAACTTTGAAACCAACAAAATTTGTGTGGCTTTACCTTGAGGTCTTTCAAGGAAAACCAACTGACTCTTGATTTGCCGATAGTCCTTTTTTAAAGGTTATTTTAATGTACTTCAACTTGCTCAGTCTTGTAATATATTTTCCATCATTTCTTTACTCTTTACTTTGTTATTTTTGGGCGAGTCTTAGCAGTATTGCTAGTTGTTAGCAGTTGGCCAGTTGATGTTTTGATTGTTTGTTGCCTCTTTGGTAAAATACTGCTTTAATATTTTTATTGTTTCATTGAGAAAAAATAATGCAAGTATGAATGTTTTGCCATTTTATCTTCTTTGAACTTGAATGCAAGAATGAATGTTTTCTCGCTTATTGAATGGAAATGTATCTAAATAATAGTGGGTAATCGAATTAACATTTTAATCAATCAACAGATTGAAACAGGAAGAAGGAAAAACGGTGGGGAATAAACTGATGACAAGTGCGTAATTGATATACATGGAAAGCCTAATGAAAAAGTTAACTTTTGTGTTTGCATGCTATGAAAATGAATTGCCTTGCTTTGGTAGCACACCTGGGGAAGGGGAGGCTATGGGGCTTCAGTCCCCCCAAGCTATGATACATATAAAAATTATACCTTTTACTAATCTATTCTATGGAAAGTCATCATAGTTTACATTATAAATATTGACTATAAGTCATCGAATAAAAATACATTTTGTATTGAGCATTGAAGAATTCTTTACAAGAAAACATCAAGTTGGCTGGACCTATAGGCCCCATGCCCCCTCTCCTCCCATCCTTTGAGGAAAGCGTGGGTGCGCTTAAGCCTTGCTCACATTTTGCTCTGAAGCATTCACCTCATGTCATAAATTGCAATTGCTTTTTTGTGTTTCTGTTTCTGCACATCTGTTGCACAGCTCAATTCTTGGTGTTTAAAAGTTAAATATACCTTGGACATTTCTTTGGTATTTATGTAAAATATTCTCCTTACTAGACAAAAATATAAACTTTTAGGAAAGAATATATGATTTACAAAAATGTACAATTTTAAAATGAAAAGAACATAAGAGGTTCACACATTTAATGAAAAGAAATTGTTCAATAATCTGCTTTTAATGATATTCAAAAATTTGCTGTCCAGCCCGTCCTCCACGAGAAATAACTATTTGCCCTTGCAACAGGAACAAAAACTGTGGATTTATGTGAACTATGCAGGCAATGAACCTGTTCTCTCTAAAAGATCTTTGACATAAATTGAAAAGAATGATTGATTATTTAATAATTTGTATAATAGTTTATACAAAGATAACCGTTAGATGTCGTTCAAGACCTTAGTGAACTGGTTCTGAAGACGGACAAAATAATCTCAAGATATTTCTGGTTCAAGATATTCAGTTTCATAACTACAAAATAGAAAAACTTGTGTTGAGAACTGGTGTAATTAATATGAAAGAAATGATGAGAGTGTAAGTTTGAGGATTTTTAAATTCATTGATCATTGTCATCCTGAATCAAACCATTTTTTTGGATTTTGACTGATTTACATGATTTATTCAAATCAAATTTAATGTTAAAAAAACAACAACCACAACAAAAACAAACATCTAAATCTCTGAAGTGGAATATCAGCACAAGTACATTACAGTCAATTTGGTAATCATTTAGCAGGTGATCTTACTTTACTAGGCATTGCTGAAGTTCTAAGGAATAGTTCAATGGGCTTATTTCACAGTATAATTGTAGATCTGAAAATTCAAAAAATGGACAATTCAGTTTACATTTCAAGTCATTAACAAATCGAAAAAAACAATAGTGTTTCCAACTGATATCGCTGAGAATTGATTGGTAAAACGTTGATAATTTCAGATAACAATGACTTGTATTTGAAATGATAGCATGAAGGATTTTAGTGTACCCCCAGCTGTCAAAGCTTTGACTTTCTAGGCCTCAAACTTTGTCTTATAATGAGAAAGGGCGCATGAGTGCTAGAAATATCAGTATTTAATTTTAGTGAAATTTATTGTTTTGTGTTAAATACACAAAACTTTGGTATCTATGATTTGGAAATATTCTTTGATGAATGATTTAGTGGGGGATCTGTGTGTGTAATGTGAACTAGTATTTAACTTAATTTTAAAATTGCAAAACTTCAATACTAAGTTATGAAAATCATGGCCATTTAATCATTGTTATATTTCCTTGCAAAATTAAAAATATACTTTGTTGAAACAAGACTGACAGTGACAAAATCTTACGAAAACTTTTAACACTGAGTGGCACACATGTATTTCATAAAACTTAATAGTATTGTTTTGTGAAATTTATTGTGGTATTCCTGTATTTTTTGTGGAATTTATAAATATCAAATTAGAAAATTACCAAAATATAGAATTTTGGTTTTTATGGATCCATTTTTACCCATGGGTCCATGTAGTATTTGTGACAGCTTGAGAATGTGTTTTTATACAAAAATACATTTTTTGTAAAACAGGATGGAATATTTGCCCATTTCAATAAGTTTTATTGCTTAAATTGTCTTCTTTTTAAAATTTGTGTTGCAACGATCCATGTTTTGTGCGAAATAAATCGATCTAGAACTCTGGTGTGCAGGTCAACAAATAGACACTTTTTGGACTTGGTTCTTCCAGAGCTCTCGATTTAATATAGAAACATTTTTGGAATATGTAATTATTGATTGATGCAATAACAATGATTTGCTTCGTTTTGTCTATTACTTCAACAGCTTAGGCCACAGTATTGTTTCATACAGTGAAACATCTCTGAACTGTCGCCTTGATTAAGCGGTCACCTCCTGGCAATTTTTCAAACCAATTGATTATCCATAAGACACAAGTATGTATTCCCTCTTCAGTTGTGATGTTGACAAGTGGCCAACAACCTGGAACATTTCATAGATTGACCTTTATTAGGCTATCTCTAGCAATTTTGAACTATATTATAAGAAGCAGAAAAGTAGTGGAGATTATTCCTAATTTAATATCTTCCTGCAATTACATTTGACAGATTACTTTGAACAGTGGCATCTAGAGTCATTATTTCACAGGGGGATTACTTTTTGTTTCAGATGACAACAGATGATTTTAATGCATACTTCTTAATGAAATTCTTCACACATTTCACAGCTTTCCTATGGTTTGCTAACTCTTGCATCCTTTCTGTGGAAGTCTTTCAACACAGTTTTGAGAAGATCATGTTAAAAGATTTTTCAGCTCTAAAAACTGTAATATAATAATTTCTGAGTTGATAATCACTCATATTACAATATTGTACCTGCTGATTCATACCATGAAAGTAAAAATTGTTTATATTAATTCAACGGTCAATTTTGCACTCGGACAGAATGAGAATTATTCCATCTAAGTGCAATGATAATAGTTTTGCAATAATTTGTTAAGTACTGCGAGAGGGTGCTTAACTTGTTGATGTGTTTTAATACAGAATATTTTATTATGTATTGTGCAGCCAAGACAAGACATGTAGACTGTCGATTCAAAATAATGTATCAGTATATTTGCTACTTCTATGCATAATGAGTTATTATTTGTTTTGACTTTGTACACATAACATTTAAAAATGCATTAAAAAAATTTATTTATATAACATTATTTATATAAATATATTAAAAAAAACAACAGAAAACAATGCAAAAATTTACTTGAACCATTGTCAAAATTTTATTGAATCAAGAATATTTCATTACAGAAAAACATTGATAATTTTTCATGAGTTTGTACACTAAATTCTAATGACAGTAAAATGTAAATACTGTATATTTATATGATTAATAATGTTAATGAAACTATAATGTGTATAATAAGTTGAACAACCGTATACAATGAAGAATATTGTAGAATTACGAATTTTTCTCAGTGAAGTTACTACTTTAACTATCAACATTTATAATAATTGTTTTCTTCACACATTATTATTATTATTATTATTATTATTATTATTATTATTATTACATAAATAAAAAGATACACATTGTGAAATCCATGCCCCATATCTCTGGCCAAAAATAGTATTTTATGAATTATTTTCAATTTCATTACTAAAATCAAGTTTTGAACCAAAGCCCTCTGACATCAAATGTATTCCCATCTGTTTGCAAACTAACATAAAATTCCTTGACATCCTCTAGAATCAGATACAAAATACTGTGCAAATCCTTTAACTTGGGCTTTGATATGGATTATCCATTAGCCCACAAAATTTCAAGGTTAGTAAAAATTTGTCATTTCAGTTGAACAGACAGAATTTCCTTTTCATGCAAAGGTCTTGTCTATCTGCACTTTTGAATGATGATTTCAATTTTACAGACAGGGAAGGCTAGTTCTTAAATACCACATTTATAATTTTGTAAGGACTGGTTGCCATTATATCTTTGAAACATCAAATGGTCACTTATGAGTGTCACTCTAATTCACGTGTTTATAAATGAAAGTCATCTCCGTTCATCATGCATGGGGCACGGAGCGGTGCATTTCTCACCAATTCATTGAAGCAATACAAGGCGCATACAATTCGCAACACTTCATGATTTACTTGATTTTGTTTTTACCTGGAACTTAATGAATTCAACCTAACAGTCTCTAGATGGCCAGGAAAGTTTCAGCAAGGGCACGTAGCAACCTGTGAACATTTTCCTGGCCATCTAGCAACAGTCTGATATGGAAGGGCATTATTCCCAAAAGCTTCGACCAATTCCCTCTAACATTCTCAGGCATTTCTCCCATGGAGAAAGGCTACCTTTGTGTACTCTCGATTCTAATAGAGACACTCAAAGAACCATCTGTTGTGAACACATACTAGTGCTGCATTACTTTCAGAGATAAATAAAATTAAGTGATTTGATCATATTTCTTTGAGGGGAAAAAAAGTTGCCACGACTTCTGCCCCAAACACCTCCCACTGCCAAGGAGTCAAATCTGGGTTTATCATATCCATTAATGTTATTGGCAGAATCTATGCTCTGCAGTGAGGCCATTACTAAGCTGGTGATTTTGGCTCTTGCATCCTGAAGTAATTGGGACTGCGTACACCTTTGGGCATTAACTGTTGGGGAAGACATCTCCAGAAATTCAATATTAATTGCAGGATTTTACCAAGTACACTATCTGTTCCTTGGAGCATGGAACACTGAGCTGAAGAGCTTCAGGCATATCTATGCCGAAATTGAGTCAGCACGGTATGAGATCTCCGCAGTTGCCGGTGCACCGCAGGAGGAGACTGCAGTGGTACCTGTCTCTTGTTCTTTGCATCTTGTAAAGCCTCCAGACCGCCTCGTCGAAAGTTCTACAAAAACCTTCACCTTTGATGAGATTGACCAGATCTTTTGGTTGATAATCACTAACCATTTCTCTTATCTGTGTTGCAACTTAGAGCATTTGAAGGACACAAAAAGAAACATGTTAAGGCATCTGAACCATGCTTCTGCATGTGCAACATGGATCCTTTTGAATTTTAAATTGGTATAGTGTTTTTCCAAATGGCAGTTGCCAGTGATATTGAATTACTTGTGGGAGAAGATGCAGCATGGTTGGAGGCTTAGAGATGGCTGCCCCATTACCAACCAAAGCCATAGCAATATGGAGAGTCTATTTAATAGTCGTATGACCTCGGAAACTGAATCGCTGCCTGGGGATCTCCAGGGCACTTTTGGAGCTAGTGCTGGCTGTGACAGCTTGCAAGCCACTGGTGGTGTGTTGCTGAATAGGCGGGCACTCACTGGGATACCTGAAACTTATCACAGCCAATGAAAGCAGCAATCAAGAAGTAGCCGCACCTGCTGATAGTGTTTCTCGGATATTATTCAGAACCACTCAAACAGGCCTTCCATGATGGAGGAAACAATGGAGAGCTGAGATGAATGAACCAATTGTCAAAATTTATCTCTGTATCACTCAATGCAGAACAATTGTTTAGGTTACTGGCAGGAACTTTGTTGAAACTTCCGTCCTTTTCTTGTAGAAAATTCCAATGTTGATGCTGATATGTTGTACATATGTACTATTGGGTGGATATCTATAACTCAAAGTGAAGGGTTCATGATTGTAATCAAAGACCAACTATTTGCTATGAATAATTATCTGAAATACATCATCAAAGATCCAGATGTGCCCTCTAATGATTGTCGGGCCCGTGGTCAATGCAATGAGACTAATCAGGATGTTATCTCAAGCTGCAGTGTACTAGCCCTGACTGAGTATAAAAACAGACATGATATGGTGGGACAAATTATCCAGCCCCAACTTGTAAAGATATATAGTTTAGTGCCACACCATGATACACCATATTACAAGTATATCTCAAAAAATGTTCTTAAAAACAAAAACGACCAGGTATAAACAGTACTGGGACTGTAGTGTACTGATAGATTGAACTGTTCACCACAACAGACCTGACGTAACAATCTGGGATAAAAACAAGAAAAATATGGTTTGTGGTTAAAGCAGCTGTCGATACCAGCAATCTCACAACAGTTTATCAGTGTATCCAGATGTACAAAGAATTGACCCATATTATGAAGGACAAGGGAACATCCCAGAGACAAAGACTGTCTCTAACATGTTTTCAGGAACGAGCATCATCTTGAAGACCTTAAAGTACTCTCTAGAAACACTCGGAATTGAACAGTACTGCCGTCAGTCTCCCAGGAATCTGTTTTACTCAGTACATGTTCATTGAACTGGAAATATTTGGGAAGTAATGGAAGCTTTTATGTTCGACAGTCATCAATGTAGATATTCTGTATTTACACATAAATATGCATTTGTTTGTTGCCTCTATAATCACTATTAATTTTATTGATTGGTAGTCTTGCTTTGATAGATAAAACATTCCAATATTTTTGCAGTATACAATTTGGATAATTAATGGAATGTCATTATTCTTTGTTTTAGTCTTAGTAGAGTAATTAGTAGTAAATTAATATACTATATTTGTTTAGCTATTTCAAACATGTTGATAACTAATACTTTACTGAATAGAACTATTGAGAATGTACTTAAACACCCTTTTATATGGGATCCACATGTATATTTCTAGGAAATATTTACACATACAGACTATGCTCTATCAAAGATGTAGAGAGACTAAAAATAAATATATAGCATTGCTGCACATGAAGGAACTTTCACGTTTCTGAAAGTATTCGCAATCCTGTATGTTTACTTACGGCCAGCAATAGTTGATTCTGTAAGCTTTCACTTAAAAGATTGCTTCAAATTAGTTCTGTAAATGCTGACGAGTGATGTAACTGATATTTATTTTCAAAGAATATTTAGATATGCATATTTAAATATTTTGTTGCTAATAAAATACTAACAGAGAAATCACAACCTTATGATTTTGATGCATTCAAGATATGCACTGCCATTCTTGACTCTCAAACATGTTTAGATATGTTTATCACTAGCTGCAGTTATCATAGTCGTTGTTGTTTTGTTTTTTTTAATTTTAATTTTATTTTGCATGTATATATTTGAACAATTTCTAATCATGAAGTTTCATTGTGTAAACACTCAACAAAAATAAATGTTTTGGGGCCATAATTTTATTATAAATTTCTATTCTTTTGGCATGTTAAATGTTAATCTGTAATAATTGTATGTATGTTATTCCAGCATAATATACTTGAAAGAATTTTGCTCACCTATGTTACAGAGTATGTGATATTTCTCGTACATTCAGAATGATCACTACACTGTTAATTTTTTCCCCATTTACTTTCGTTATTCATAAATTTTTCACGTTTTGGGAACACACTTTTTCCCCATCATTGGGTGTATGCTTTATATAATTTGCATTATATAGCCTATGCTGTGTTACTGCTTGCTTTCATTTTTATTCAACTTGAAACTCTTATTCTTTATGACTTGAAACTGCGAAATTTTTATCAGTCACGTCAGGTTGTATACTGAGAGATGTCGCAATGTGATCTCTCTCAATATACAACGTGATGTGACCGAAAAACAACGGCCTCTCATAATACTTTGAAGTCGAATAAAGAAGAAAGCAAGCAGTAACACAACATAAGATACATAATGCAAATTCTTCAAAGCATATACCCAATAATGGGGGAAAAAGTATGTTCTCAAAACATGAAAAATTTATGAATAAATGACATAAAAAACAAAGATGTTTATTTTCTGACTGATAACTGGCTACCGATATTAAATAAAAAGGATGTAATATTACTATGTTTATGTGTATATATAGTAATGTCTTTGTCTTTCTCAAATTTGTATAAATTGGTGTTTAAAAAAACAATATAAATTTTGAAATCTTGTCTTAAGGTGTGCAATTTTGAAATCTTGTCTTAAATGTGCTTAGAATTTTAATTTTTTTATTCTTGTTGCTTTCTGTTTAAACATTGTTTTGTCTTTGAGAATTCTGAAGTTAAGATGTTCAGGAAATTTTTTATTTGTTCATATTGAATTACAATTTAATAATTTTGATTAACTTTTTAAGAGGATATAGAACACATACTTTCTATGTCTTCTATTTGCGAAAATTAAAGGATAAATAATTTTTTTATATTAAGGTTTCTTTACCTTACATGACATTTGATATTATGTGTGGGTACTGGTAGGTTAATCAGATTTTTCATTTGTTCTTACTGAATTAAAGAAAGCAATAACTTAGAATTAAAGATACTCATGCCACATAAGAAATTCAAGAAATTTAATGTCCAATTTGAGATGGATTAGGAATGACTGGTTCAATAAAAAGTTAATTAGGAATTTAGCTTCAGTTATGGATAACAAATGAAGGGAAAATGTATGTAAAGAAAACACTAAAAGCTTATTTCAGTGTAATATTTTATTAGGACTTCTTGACCCCAGTATTGTAGAGGGTCCTTTATAAGATGATTTCACATTACACTATTGTTTTATATTTTGAATCAATGAGAACTTTTTCTAAAAGTAAGAGATTTGAAAATATTCTGGATGTTTTTCCTTTGCATTTAAAGGACTGTAATATGGGGAGAATCGGAGCAAAATTTTCAAATATTTCATGAAACCGACAGTTTAATATTGTAATTTGAAAGTGAAGATTTGCATTCTTTATTATTGAACATTTTGGATGATCAATATAACAATTATTTTGTTAATATTTGTAATGTACTCATTGTAAACAATTGTGGATTGGTTTCATCTCACGTGATGGTGTGAAACCACTCACATATTTATTGTGGTTTAGAAATCAGAATCTGATGACATATTTGCAAAATCAATCCCTATTTTGAATATAAAAAAATGTGGTAATCACTTTTAACAAAGAAACAGTTTTTTCAATGTCATAATCATTAATATTTTTGAAAATATTTGCTCCCTTCATTCCTATCTCTGGTTTAACCATGTGTGATTCCTCCATTTCACTTCTATAATAAGTTTTTGGAATGACAAAACAAAGACAATAAACAACTGTTAACTTTTCTCCTTAAAAATGTAATTTTATAGTTATCCTTTTCTTCATGGACAATCCTTCCCATGAAATAACTCATCCTTGTCTTGGTAGGGAATTTTACTTTGGCGAACACTTTTGCTTTTATTTCTTCCTCCTCTTTATCATTCTCACTGTTTACTTCTGCACTAAAACATTCCTCATCACTTATGTTGGATAATATAGAAGTTATACCGACTTAAGTAGCTCAGTGCATCAATTGATGTTGCTGCAATGTGTCTTGACTTAGGGTTCAAGTTCTGGTGGTGGCGGGATTTTTGACTCTATCTAGATAGGTGGAGTCCAGCTGGTAGTTTTTCTGTGGTTTCTTTGATCAACACCTGGTGAATACCGGAGCAATACCCTAACAAACGGGTCCAAGGACCGCACGCAATTATTCCTTCTCCTGGTCCTCTTCTCACCAATCACACACACTTACACTAACATGCATTGCACTACCACACAGGAGTGTAAAGCTTGTCTTGGTTAGGGCGGTGCCCTGCTGGTGCGAGATACCTGAATGGGGTAAACCCTGCTAGCTGATGTGTAGGTTGGTGCTGTATCTCACCATCCAATGGGGGATGGTCACCACCACCCCTTGAGACAAAACATGCTCTACATTAACTGGACTAAATACCTTAGCAGTTGATGCATTCAGAAACACTAATCAATCAATCAATATAGAAGAGTTTCTTTGATCTCATCACTGCCGCTCTTATTCGCATCTGTCTGCGATAACAATTCCTTTGCCCAGAGTCGATATCAAGCATTTTGCTCACCAAAGCTTTAATATTGCCATGGAAAGCAGACTTGTGAAGAAACTGCATCTCGAATGCTGCAGTCCAGGGTACATCACCTGAACTTGTATCCGCCAAATTTTCATCTGGAATCAGTGATATTATTTTATTAGGACAAAATGAGACAATTCCTGTTTTTCTGAATCCTGCAAGATATTAGATTTAAAATCAATTGATATTTTTTCAAATGTTTCTTTTAGTAATCTTGGAAATTCTAATTTTTGTATCACTCTCTATTTTTCTTTTTCCATTGGTCCAACATGCCTGGAGAACCAGGCAACTTTTAATGTCTTGAAAAATGCTACATCAAGTAGTTGACATAAGTACATTGAATTAGGTGGTAAAAGTACAAATATATGCTAACCTCATGCTTTTTGTCACTCTTGAATCACCTTAAATGCCAGATGGCTAGAGAGATTCCTCAAGCTTCTTTGTATGTGTTAACAAAATTTGGCTGAATGATGATCCAAAACATTGGAAGATCAATCCAGCCACTTTGACTTCTGTTATACCCGGCACCACTTAAACCTCCTTCAGTCCAAGTATCATAAATGTGTGTTGACTTGTATACATTGTGTGGTGGTAACCCTGTGATGTGCAGCAGCTCTTACCATCACACAAACTTGTTGCAAAATCTACATTTGTTTTGGAATAACTTGAACCTTGCTTGACTATTACTTTAATTTTACCAGGGTAATCACAAAAATTGGTCTCCTTATAATTTATGACCTTTAGAGACAGGGATACCATTCAAAGACACTTCGAGATTTATGAAGTTGTCACTGACAATAGATTGTGTTACTGCTGCCCTCTTGTGTTTCACATTTTCCACAATTTTATTGGTAAGAAATGTATTTGTTGTTAGAAATCAACTTGTGTCTTTTAAGATGGTTTTAAGATCTTGTTTCATTCAAGTTCGTTGTCACAAAATCGTTTTTCAATTCTTCTTTCCCTACCATTAACTGCCATGGTCCCCAATTGGGGATCTCAGACATTTTCCATTGTGACTTGATATTGTGTAATATAATTTGAGAATTTTATTTCTTCAATAGCTGTAAACATCCCAAACGAAACATATAAGCAAGTTTCTGCATTCCTGAATGCCAGATGTCGATTTAGCCGTGATCGCTAAGGCATTGTATACTTCTGACCAGGGTATATGTATGATTTGGGTTGGTTCGAATCCTCATCTAAAGCTGTGCTTAGTTGCTATGACTATGGTTAAGTCAGAGGGTGAGGCCGGTGTAAAGCAAACGGTGGTTGGTCCGCACCAAAGTTGATGGGACATGTGCAGCTTAGGTCTAATTCAGTGCTTCTTATAGAAAAAATGCTCATATAACCACCGTTTGGTGCTTTGGAGTGCTCTAATAGTATAATTTATCAACATAACAATTGATTAGCACTAAAAGTTGCAAAACATGCTGCCAGAGGGCTCCAACAATGACTGTGCTGTGCTGTGACGAATGTGATGAAAATGAGTGAGCGTTATGTGCACAAAATTAATTTTGCAGTTAATGGGGTAAGATATACCTGTACCATATTTCTAATATCATTATTCATGAAAGGAAAGCCATTTGGTCACCACACGATCCCCTCAGCAAGGTTTCTTTCCTCATTGCTGCTTAAAGCTGTCTGACTGCCTTTTTTTTATATTGATATTTATTCACGACAATGGTTGGATTCATCACACTTGATCAGATTCACAACACATTACGGTACTTTGTGAAGAAACAAAATTTTTCTCTAATTTTTATGATGTAATGCATGAGAGAATTGATCTCTTAAATTTTACTTCATAGATTTCTTTTTATATGTATGTATATAAAATGTGACTCTGGTAAGTTAAATTGTTCCAGTAAAATTTATGGTTCTTTCAGGAAGTAGAAGAAAAGATTTCCAAAAAATTAAATTCATGAATATGTGTTTTACTGGTGCACTCATTCATGTCAGAAAAAATTGAATGTTTTGTTTAGGTAACTGATTTCTTAATACACATTTATTTATAAATATATGCAGTTATTACCTGTGTTTGTTTCTGGCTAGTTCCATAGTTTTTCTTTTTTTTGTATTCTGTTTCTTAGTAATTCTGTAGACGTCATTATTGCTGTTTGGTCCCTTTTCTATTTCTGAGAAGCTGTTGTTAAAATATCTGAACAAATAAATATTTCTTTGGTTGTAAGATGGAAATATGATGAATAGATTTATTAACAAAGTTGGGTAGTGGAGAACAATGGTTTCATTTATTTTTTATGCAGAATGATGGTCTAAAGTGAATATTTTAGCTTTAAAACTTTGCAACATGAATAGTGTGAAGATTACTGTTTTTAAGATGATGATGATTTCTCTTTTATTTCATTTCTTGGTTGCCAATGCAAATGAGAAATACACTTTTTGTTGTCATGATGTATTTTACAAATTTATTTATTCTAGGTATGATTATTTTTTGCACTTTTCGTGTTACCTGGGTATTACTGTGGTCACATTATTGAATATTTACATTGCTTGGTTGTTGTTTTTGATAAATCTCTTAAATCTTGCCAGGTTGTATAAAGTGCATGGATCTTTTTTCTAAAACATACCTGTACTGTGTTTCTGATGATGCAAAGTATATATGAAGTAAGTACTTAAGAAGTGCATGAAGAGTTGTTGAAATTATGAAGATTAAAAAAAGACTGTTTTGAATACATGCACACTAAATGTAAATATTTTATAGTGTTCATTGAATCATGTTTTATGAAAAGTTTGTTCAGATATTTGGAGGTTTTTGTGTTTTTTTAAATCCCTTGCCTGGATCTGGTGTGTGCTTGCTTTTGTCATCTTGCATTAGTGAATAAGAAGCTACTGTTCTGGCTCCGGTGAGCCAGCAGAGAGAGGGGGCTTGAAGTCAAATTTTCCTTTGCTGACTTTATATTATGTGCCAAATGAGCGACACTGAGTGGTGAACTTTTGAGTCCTTCCAACTATTTATTCTCTGGGGGACATCTCCTTGACGGACTTGACTAAAGAGACTTTCATGCAGAATCCACCATCTGACTAAAATTCCAGATCTCCTACAGTTTCCTGGATGCCTGTCTCTGTTTAGAATCCCCCCACCCACCTAATTTCCGCTGTTGTTATTGTGGGTGTGTACAAATGTTTAAGTTCAGAACATTTGTGCATATAATTTTGCTAACTCTTGTTTTGGATTGCGAAAAGGGTGCTTCTGAAAAATTGGAGTTCAATTTTTTGTTAATTAATCTGTTTTGAAGAAGTGTGTGCCTTTCTGTTATGAGATGTTTTGTTGTATTAGTCAAAGTAGAAATGGAGAAATACACTGAATCGTAGGTATAATAAGTGCAGTATGAAAAACTAAAAGCATTATAAAAATTGAAGATCTGCCATACAGACCATTTTTGATGGGTGCCCAACCTATCCACTTGTGTCATTCTATCCTACTGCCCACTGACTTTTTGTATTTTATTTTGCAACCAATTCATTCAGCAGTTGGTCGCATGTTAGCCTATACAGAAAATTCCTTTGGATTGCAACTAGAATGGTGGGGACTAAGAAGCTTCTTGGGGATGTTTCCAGAGATGGGTTAATTTGGATAAAATTGTCTGGTTGTGTTTTGCAAGAGCCTGTGCTGGGTAGCTGTGCTGTGCTTCCCACCAAGCATTGTGGTTGAATAGCTGCATATCCTGACCTTCCCCTTATTCATCTTGTCATATTTCTATCTGTCCCTCTCTCTCTCCTCCTCTCTGTTTCCCTTCTCTCTCTCTCTTTTTTTCTCATACCTTCCCTGTGCATTTCCTTGTTTTGTATCTTTCTGACATGAGCACTGACTTACTATTGTTTGTTAAGACTGAGCTAAACTTTGGAGGTGTACACCTGAAGAAGAGCTTCTTTTCTTGCTTCTGGTCTGGTCTGGTCTGGTGTTATTCCTTTTCTTAGAGCCTTTTGTGCATGCACTCTGAAAACTTTGCTCTTTGCTGCTCATTCCAAAGAATGTACCTTGGAAATGAGTTTCCAAAATCTGTTATGTGTATTTTGCCAATTGGAGGAAATTTGGGGCTTTGGTGTATCATGGAGTAATTGTTGGATTGATTGGCATCTTTGTTCCAGACAGTGGTGAGACTAGTTACGACTTCTGTATGCCTGCACGGGACAGGAAAGCCTGCAGCTTTAGCATTGTCCAGGAGATGTAGGTTATTGGAAGTCATTCTGTTTTGTCTTTTGTGCCATGCTTACTGCAATTTCTTGCTAGATGAATGCTGTTTGGCTATAGTGCTACATTCTCTAAAGAGTCTGTTTGGTTTGCTCAAACAATATGTATTAATAAATAATACAGTTTGAATCTTGCACATTATTTCTTTTTCTGTGACTGCTTAAAAGTGCTTGTGCTCTTAACTGCTTTCATTACACAGGATTTTTATTACCATGTACTGATGGTTTTGTGTAATATTTAACAATGCTGTCATAAGTTTTGTACTTGAAGCTTTGCATGTATGCTAAAATATAATTTTTTTATTCTTAACAAAGGTATTTATCTTGTTATTTACAGTTTCAATGCAGATTCGCAGTCCCAATTTCTTATTCATAGAACATTTATTGAAATGAAATGTATCTCTACATTTCAGTCATCAATAGAGTTTCAAAATTAAATTTGTCTTTGTGTGATTGCAGTTTATATTATAGACAACAAACAAGTTAACAATGTTCAAAGTTTTTTTTGTAGGCTATTCAAGAGTTTTTGTAGAATATTCATTTCGATTTTATCAATCAATCATTGCGTTATTTTTTGTGGGGAGGTTCAGGCCTTAGGGCTGACCAAGCAAATTTCCCTATGCTCCTTTCACCATTCACTTTCACTTTCACCATCACAAAAAGTAGGTATCACATGAGCAACAAAACATGTGATTTTGAATTTAGCTCTGGAGCTTCTTTTAGGCTTGAGGATCTTTTGCATGCAGTAAATATTCCACATGGGTCAGGTACCTTTGTTAATTCCCCGTGAGGTAAAGCGAACAAAGGATTTTTTTAATATATAACATAATTTAAATTCATTTTTAATTGCAAAAATTTGAATTATCTTTCTGTCATTTACCCTTGTACAATATTTTTTTCATAGATTCCTTTACACAACTTCACTCTCCAGTTTCAACATAGTAAATCACTATGCAGACCTATTTATACAAATTCTTATTACTTTTTCACTAGACAACTTCATGTAACTCTTTATGAGTACTTCTTTTCCCATTAGCTTCTTGTACCAGGTACCTTTCTCTTCAGGAGAGTCTACCTCTTCAAGTTTGGCTCTTCACCACCCAGCAATACCAGTTGCACATTGCCTTGAGAGGCCTTAAGAGATACATTTTTACTCTAACAGAAGTAAATTTGTTGTTCCGGAACACTGCAAAACCGATGTCCTTCATTTTTTATTTCCTTCTTTACATTTGATAAAGATTATTTTTTAACATATTATTTATATCTGACCAAACAAAATTTCTCATTTAAGTTCTGTAATTAACATAGAAACATGATGGGGAAAATACCACATGTGTTTTCATATTTAAACATCGATATTTTAAACATCAATGTTTTCACCAGCATCGAAAATATTTTGGTGATGAATCGATGGTTGGGTAAAATTTGCCATCACTATTGAAAAGTGTAGTGACTCTCAACGGCGATTATGTCAATTTTTTGCAAGTGTTGTATCCTTACTTACCGGATTTCCTTTGTATATTAGAGATATCACAGTGTGACTGGAATGATTATGTTTTAAATTAATCTATACTGACTCACATTATGTAATATCTTCCAAATTGGCTAACCAATTAGTACTTGCTTCAACTTGAATAAAATACACACCATCCACTGATGGGATTGATACCTTAGTTAAATAATACAAAATAATCCCACAGATGTAGATATGTTTTGTTTGTCAATTACGTTGGTCAATGACACTTGGATACGTGAATTATGTTGGGCAATGGCCCGTCGTCAAAAATATTTACGAAAGGACTACATGTTGGTGCGCCAATTGGTGTGACGGCAAGAATGAGGAGCTTCTTAACCGAGACGGGCCAGTCACGTCGGGGATTGGGCGCGTAATAAGGCGAAAGAAATAATGCCGGCTCTAGAGATCTCAGGGAAATCGGGGCCACCTGGATTGTGGTTGGATGCAAATTGTACATCAGCAATCAATCACAATTGCTGACAATCGTCAAGGGTCGGATTAGTGTTTATTAACAAGAAAAGGAAACCACATTGCAATAGATGCATTTACATGGGTCATACAAGTCCTAATTTGGATATTAGAAATGAATTATGACCGACTCCTGTTTTAATTTAAAGCGCATTGTCCATTGACAGCGCCTTGGACACATCACCTCGCTGCAACATGGCCCTTCGGCATGTGGGGCGCCCCCCACATCAAGCCCCATCTGGCGGCCTCGCGGGAGGGGTGGATCTCGTGTGGATATGCGGAGGTCATTTCCGATAACGATTTCTGGCTAGCACGTTTCTTGCAAGCTTCCCACTGACACACCGGAGCAGATGTGAGACAAAGGTCACGAAATGTCAGTGGTGCTTGATCGTCATTCTACCAGTCATAGTACAGAGAACTCGTGAGCATGACCGCCGAGGCATCATACGACAAAACACACCGAGTTCACAATACGGCAAGAAAAACCTAATCGATTAGGCGGGAGTTTCAGTCAATGTACTGGATGTCAGTGTCTCTCTGCATCTGAATCAATGTCTAAACTGCATCTGAGTCCCCGATCCGTGTGCGGTGACTACTAGCTCCTCCTTTCCTTGGCTCCTCGACCAAGTGATTGCCAGACGGGTTTACATTTGTTTATTTAAACTTCTTCTAGAACGTTGTAGAAGACCGGTGAGATTATGAGACAGCTGTGTTGCTCTCTTTACAACCTCGATATGAGAACATCTCATTAGATTCTGATCATTCTCTTGTTTATTTCTGTGCAGTAGAGCAAGGGTCTCAGGGTGTTTTGCCTACTGTTGACTCCCGTGAGAATGCAGCCCTTTATCTAGCTTTATTCCTCAGCAGGTGACAACGTCCTTCACCTGCAACATGGAACAGTGGATTGACAACTAGGGCTGTGGGGGGTCGGGCTGTCTCTCAAGGGGTTCTCAGGAGACGCAAGACGTAACATAAGGCACCCCTGGATAAAATGATTAATAGTTTCCCAAAATCAAATGGCATACAAAATCAAATGCAAGTATTTAAACTATGACTCTGAAACAAACCAAAGCGTGTCAAAACAAATTCATTTGATGCTGCGCATCCTGGCCCACTTGAAAATGGATGTTCTTGCTGAGCCTAGAAAACGAACACTAATTTTAGCAGACACCCATGACCACCATCTTTCCTCCGTTCTCAGTAGGAAGTTACCCTCCAGCTTCTCAGTTTAATCTATTTATAAACCTAACTGGAGATTTGCAGACGTGACTGTGGAGTTGGACACCCACACAAAGATATTGAAAAATCATGACCCAATCATTATTATAGGAGGGCAGAATGATGTTAATTGGGTCACTTCACATCTGAACGTGTGAACAAATTACAATGTATCGCCAAAAACACTTAACATTGTACTTTCCACTCTGTTCTTCTGCTAAATCTGACCAAATCCATGGAGCGAGATTAAGTACACAAACCAACAATTAAAACTGCATTTGAAGGAAAAAAGTCACCGTTTTTTAAATTAATTTCTTCTCAGTAAAACACTTCTCTTGGCATGATCTTCACATGAACCAGGCTAGAAAACAGGGACTTGCTAGTGAGCTGCCACAACACATCATAAACTCGTCTCCCATGGAGTGTCCTCCAAAAACCCATCCCTTTTACCTTTTTTACTTTTTCCACCCCACTTCTATTTTGAACCCTGTTACATCCGTTGAACCACTCCCATTTCTCCCAATTCTCTGATTCCTCTCCTGATGCCGTAATTTTCTCATGACCTGTCACTGCTGTGACACATTACAATCTTCGACCACTCACTCAGGGTAAGAATGTAGTAAATATATAGCAGGTACAGTCAGATACAGAAGATAAAACATCCATGTAGGTATGTACTTATAAAAGATTCACATATTGCACCACCATCTTCAATCTAATCACTTTAAAATAAAACTTGAGTTAAAGATTTTTTTTACTTATGGATGGAAACCTTTTTCAATTAGTACAAAGCATTTTCAGAATGCCAATGTGGATTTAGAAAATCAAGATCAATGAAAACAGCCGTTTGTTCTTTTCCTAAAAATGACACATCATCCATGAGTCAAAATGAAATACCTATTGGAATATTTTTAGATCTTTCAAAAGCTTGTGAAATCAATGAACATTACATTTTACTTTCAAAATTACCTTTGTATGGAATTTGTGATACTGCTTTAGATTGACCTTAAAAAACAATACACAGTGTGTCCATACTGGAATGTTGGGATATTATTTACTCACCTTTCTGATTCATTGCCAATTGCATATGGGGCCCCACAAGTTTCAATGCTAAAATAGTACAAAACAGTCCATTGAAAATGAACAATGTGCAATTGTCAGTTGTTAAGGTAACAAAAGTTTTGGGCCTGTTAATTCTGTCGAACCTCAAGTGGAACGTTCATTTAAATGAATAGAACACAAAATTAAGTTCATGATGCTAGGTGCTCAGAATTCTTTCTAATCCAGTCAGCCTTCATACTGCTCATTGTGTATGTTTCATAAGTGTTCATTTTCATCTTGGATATGGCATAATATTTTGGGTAAACACATCCTTTAGCTCCCTTACTTTTAGATTACCAAAAAGAATTGTTCAAATAATAAGCAAATCCCATCTACATGATTTCTGTAATTCTTTATTAAGTAGGGAATTCTATCGTTGCCTTGCCTCTGATTTACAAGTCAGTGGTTCTTGTGAAAAAATACTTGCTCAAGGGTGGGAACATATTTTCAGGTCTATAACATTGGAAGTAGTAATTATATTCATCAGTAGTATCAACACCTTACTACAAAAAATTCACGTACAGGTCATGTATATTATTTTACAACACATTGCCAAATGACATTAAATGATTTATGTCATTATACAAGTTTAATTGCCAAATAAAATTTTTTCATCTGCATAACTTTCTATACAATCAAATTTTGTTTCAAAAAAAATTTTTTTTTTTTTAAATTTTGGTGCCCAGAAAATAAAAAATGTTTTTTATAGTATAAATTATTTCCTTATTTTTTCATGTTTTTCAATTAGGAATGTTAATGTTAAGTTATTGGGGGAAAAAAATGTCAAAAAAATTACATGTTTTGGGCTGTGGAGGGATGGCGATGGGGTGGGAGGGGGCTAAGAAACCTTTTTATATTAGAGTCATAGATTAACTACTCATACGTTATTATATTTTAGGGAACTTTTTACCATTTTATCCAGGGGTATCTTTTGGAGTGGAGGGGTGCAGGGGTGGGCATGCCTGTGCATTGCAACGTGTCCACAATGAGAGATACAGTGCAACATTTTGCTTCGCTGTTGAAAGCGAAAGCCTAACACTAATTTTGGTGATCTGTGAAGTGATCTTGATAGTAAATCAACAGATCTTGATTGTAATTTAATAATTAACATTTCCTCTCTATTAATATACCCTCCTTTCCTTTCTCTCTGACCTTCAATCACTCACTCTATCTCATTCACTTAGTCTCACTGTCACACATGTGATATCTTTCATTACCATTAATTTTGTGCAAATTTTTTATGAGAAATAAACTAAAATATATTTTGAAGGCTGGTTCATAGGACTCTGTCAGCGAAGGAATTAAGGAAGGTCCATTTAAACTGAATCTGCAATTTTGGTACTCTTTCAATGAACGATTGGCAGAATATAATAATTTTAAATAGGTGGGAATGACTTGATTGTCTTTCAAGCAAATTTTTAAAGATACGTAATATTTTATTGTACTGTCTAAACAACCAATTTCTGTAATCATTTGCTATTTATTTTATCATTCTGTAAGTAGCCAAAATTTGAATGAAGCTATCTTCTAGTTATTCACTAGGAATCAGAAAATTTGCCTGAAAATACTACAATTAAAATCAGATAAATAAAATCAAATAAAAGATTTGGATGATTCAGAAAATCAACTTCTCTCTTTGAAGTTTTTCATTAAAATTTCTTCAAATTAAATTTTTGTTTTTTACATTATCTTTTGAGAAATAAGAAATTAGCTTATACTAACAAAATTGAAAGTGTTTCTGACAATATATTTTTGACTTTTGAGTCTATATAACTATATAATGTGAGTACTACATAAGACCTTTATTTTTGTTAATTTTAAATTCTTACTGCTTCAATTTATGTCTATAAATAATTTGATGTGAAAATTATAGCCTGCATCATTAAAATTGTCATTGTTATTGTTTGCACTTTTACTTTTGTTATCTACTTTATGTTTTTCATTTCATTATTTACTTCTTTCACGACTGTTTTTTCTTTCCTTTCTTTCTTATCCATTTTACATTTTTGTTCCTTTCATTTTCATTCCATTTTTAGTTCCTTTCTTTCTGTTCCTGTCCTTTCCTTTCAATAATATTTTGTCATTAGTAAATATTTGTTTTTTTGTGCAGTTTTTTAAATCTCAACAGCATTGAAATGATTTAAGATTTTTGGAGTTAAAATAATGAGAAATACTGCATCTGGAGAATTTGATTGTGATGGAAAGAAATCATCATTAGTTGCTTGGTGACTGGAATTATTATTTGTTTTGTGACTGCACTGCTATGACTGGGATATGCAAATACGACAGAGAAGCTCCCCGCACTTTAAATGTTTCCCAGATGTTACAGTATTAACAATATTACAAATGTATAATATGGTATAGTATGATAAATAATTTAAACTATTCTAAACATTAGTAGCCTCCTCAGGGAATCAAATCCAATCTTCTGGCTTACTTGGGTCTTCTGGTAACTGAGTGCATGCCATGAGACAGAGGTTCGATTCTCAGTCAGACGTGTAATGCTTTTGCAATCGCACTAATGCTGTGAACAATTTGAATTATTTATCATGGAATCATTAATGTAGATCACAATTTACATTAAATACTGTTGCAATCTGCATATAATACTACTACTATATCTAATAATTTAAATTCTTCTCAGCACCTTTTTTTTATGTAGGCACTTATATTATTCTTGTGTCTAGTTTTGGTTTCTCTTTTTTTCTTGTATGTCTGCCTGCTTACTTGCTTGTGAATTTGAATATTTTTTTAAATTGCTTGTGCTCCAAACTTGATGGAACAAGTGTACAAAAGTGGATATTTGGTAACTGCTTTCTTTGCTTGTTGGTTAGTTTTCTAGTCACATGAATTGACTGTTTACTTCCTCAGCCACATCAAAGCTGAAGGTTTGTAATTGATTTTTCTAATGGTGCATGTAATTTGAACTTTTGTCTTGGAAACTTTTTAAGGCTAATGTATTCTTAGAGGAAAGTGACTAACTGGTTTTATTATCTGTTTGATTTATTATTCTGATGTTTTTTACAGTTTTTTGAACTCTCAACCTCTCTTTATGTTAATATTCAAATAGAAAAGCTATTTCAGTATAATGTCCTATTTTGTACACCAGCATTTTAAACGACCTTTTCTGTTGCAAGTAATCGTTCATAATCGGACGTTTTACGGCACAAATGATGACGTATTAGTATTTTACGGCCGAATGATTGCGTCATCACACGTTCATCCAATCGCAGCGAGAGAATCGTGGGTCGGTAAAGGTAAACGGAACAGCCAAGCACCGTTTTCTCGAGACATCACATCCAAGTTGTTTCGCAAAATTATTTGATTCTCTTATAACTTTATAAAGCTGTTATACAAAATAATAATAATAATAATAATAATAATAATAATAATAATAATAATAATAATAATAAATAGCGTATGCAATTCGTTTATATTGTTGCTTTATTGCATTCGTATAAATTTGAAAATCGCTGCTAACATGGCTCGTTTTCAAAACATGTACTCGTGCAATAACACTTAACGTTATAAACTAATTGCATAAACTACTTTTATTTGTATGGTTTTCTTTTATAATATCAACACATTTTTTATACACAAAACTTAAAGTTGATAAACTTGTAGGTAGGAGATACCAACGCAGTGAAGATAGTAATTTAATGCATGTTTGTAGTTTTATTCCGCAATGTTAGGAACACGTAATGTAACATTTTCACGAACACGTTATGTACTACCATGTTCGGAGATGAAAAATGTAATGTTTTTAGTCCTAATGATATATCAATGAATGAAATGGGTGAAGCGGACTATGTTGGAACAAGTTATTTTCAGAAGTTGTGAGTATAACTACCACACATGCAGGGAGACCGGTCGAGGACTTACCGCTAGCCGACGGTAGGTCGGCGCCGGATCTCGCTATCCAGTGGGGGAAGATCACCGCCACCTCCTGCTGAAAAAATATGCACTTCACTTACGGGGCTAATGACCTTGGTAGTTGACGCGCCCGGAATTATCAATCAAAAGCAAAAGAAAGCTACAACTTTTTTTGCCTTGATCGGGAATCACACCACTGGAAGCTAGTACACTGACCATGAACCATGCTAGAGGAGTAATAAATATTACACTTTTTTATCGCGCGTTGTGTGTGTGTGTGTGTATATATATATATATATATATATATATATATATATATATATATATATATATATATATACACACACACACACACACACACACACACACACACACACACACACACACACACACAATACATACATACACACACATAGTTTTTCTCTGCTGAATTTTTACTCTAATAGTTGAATGATTCAGAATAGTTGAATATTCAAGGTATATGTTTAAAATATTACTTGTGTTATAACGACATATCTGCTTATAAAATTGCAATTTTTTAGTCGCAAATTACTATCGGTTCAGATTCTGATCAAAAAGTAAAATGTTAACATTTTTATTTAAACGTTATATTTTCAATATCTTTCACTTGCCTACTTTTAATTAACATTGGCGCCATTTGCGCTAAAATTAGTATATAGTATGACTTGATAACCGGAGGCGTAACTAGCTCTTCCGGGGACCTAGTTCAAAAACCAAATTGGGGCCCCCCTCAGAAAATTTTGCCCTCCCAAAAAAAGCGCACTGAAAACTAATTGAAAGAAACTTCAAAATCATAATTGCAAAATCTCAGAATGGAGCCTTGTGGACTTACCCTATGACGAATAACGTCGCTCAGGTTGCCTTTTAACGAGTTGGTCACTTGACACTGTGGACAATAGCTGAGGTTCGCCAGTCTCTCTTGTCCCAACGAATTTCGCAGATAATTTTTGAAAATTTTTAATTTTGGAAAATATCGCAATGGTGTCGCAACCGTCATGGGAATCGTTAGAAACAGCCAGATTATTGGGGAGACGTCGGGAAAGCTAGCTGAAAGACTGGAGTACTCAGGAGCAAGTTAGTCAACTATGAATGAATGAATGAATGAATGAATGAATGAATGTTCGAAATTCCTTTCTCAAATAGCTATGCAAGGGTAATAGCTGTGTGAACCGTTAATCAGATATGTCGTCATAGTATTTCTCGCTGAGTTTTTCCGCATTGATTCGCAAGTTCTTTGTCTGAAAGTTGCAACAAAGTTTCAGGCTGAATGATCGCAAACGTATCGATTACTTGATTCAAGCCAGTAAATCGATGGATTTTGTACTATGATCACTCTTAACTTCTTTCATAACCCAACCAATTGTTACGCGAACATTAAAAAAATTCAAGAGAAATTTGAGATTCACTGCCCTGCGTTCAGAAATGCCAATTTTTATTACTATCCCTTTTTGCCAGTGACCTTTTTCGAGCATTTGATACTTACACCGAACTACGCGATGGATGACTAAGCTAATGCAATAGATTACTCATCAATACCATGCACATGTACGAACTGCACCCATCAACTAAAATCATCTGACCAGACCATGAAGGAAGATGAAATTCACAGAAGGGCTTTCCGTGGTCATCGAGCCTTGTTTTGCATTCTCGCTTCCTGTGATAAAGTCGACAAACACTTCCTTCCCGCCTTCCAGGTCACGACGCACCACATTGTCTCCTGTGCGCGCTGCTCTCATTCAAGCTAGGAAGACGGGTAGTATATCCATCATCCTTCGAATGCGGATTCAGAAAGGAATTGTATTTTCCCAACATTTGTCCCTTGAAGAATGAAAACAAGGCAGTGACGGTGTAATTTACTGCATAAATAAAAATTAAATAATAGTCGTCGATAATTGTTACTTTTTTTTTAAGAAATGCATTTGAACATCGTGATAATATATTAACATTGTTATATTTCGTCATTGAAGTAGTAATGTGTCGATTTCTTCATATCGTACAATTTTTGGATATTTTAAGGGTTTGAACCACAGAGCTTTGCCAGGAGTCGTCTGGGGTCTGGCTTGTGCTGTTTCGCACTCGTCATACGCAGTTTCAACTGTTTTTTGACGTAAAATAAATAAAATAAAATAGAAGGCCACGCGCTCCAGTGCTTGCCGTTCCGCGGCTGAGGCTGCGAGAGCCACAGCAGCGAGCCGTTTCACAGGTTTACCCTCTGGCGAGCCATTTCATACTACAAATGAAGCGACTGTCAACGGAGTGTCGAATTTTTTCTGGAAACGTCTGATGTTGAATTTTGTGGCTTAAACACCATAATGAGATGAGCTGGAAATCTCGAAAAATCTTGATTGAAGGGAGTGGCCACTGTTGCCGGATGCCACTTCTTCTATTTTAAGATGGGTGATGCTATTTTGAAATTCTTATGAAGCATTCAATGTACTGACGAGCCTAACGGTTCTTTTAAGATGGGTTACGCGCATTATGTATTACCGGCGCACGTTTCCTTGAGCCCTCGCCTGGCTTGTTGCAAGAGTGGGGTGTTTGGTTATTTTCACATAAGGAATTTTATATCAAATTTGTAATTCGTTTTTAATGCAAAATAGTTTTTATTACATGGGAGCGAACGTTTCTGGTTATCAGATTTTTGTCTACAACGTTCGTTATCATTTATTTTTTATTCAACTAATATTGACAAAGAAGTGGGGGTAGGTATTCCGGGGCTCAAGAAAACGTGCGAATATAATACTACATTTATACGTTCTATATCATGGAATTCCTTGAAAAATTCATATGCTCTTTTAAATATTGGAATTTTGGCAACGAGCGTTGTGTGTTGTCCTAATATTTAATTCATTTGCCAGTAATGATTGGCAGTGCATGATATTTCTTCTTACAGTTCATATATCGGCCTTCTAAATTCTTATAAATGGTGTATAATTTTATCCAACCCATCTTGTTTAATGGCCTCATCAATCGTAGATCTTAAGTCATGTAGTATATCTTTAAGTCATGATTCGTAGCTCCTTTCAATAATCCATTCAAAATTTGACTTACAAAGTTCCTGCAATGTTAGATTTTCTTCGATTTTTATCTAACTCTGAATCCACTAGTTTCCACTTTTTTTTGTTGTTTAAAAGACATTGTCAGATTAATATTATCTAATGTAATTCATGAGAACTTATTTCATTTGTTCATCAGTAGTCTCGGTTTATTTGTGATAAATATTATTTTACTTCTATCTTCAATTAAAAATTGAAGTGTGGGACAAAAATTTCCGTAATTGTTGTATGAATTTGCTCCCGCGGTTTCGGCACGAAGTGCTTAAATTACGAAATCCAGCAGCAACCCAAGGAAGCGAGCACAGCCGAAGCTTAGTAGGTTCCCAACCGTGGATTATCTGACAAATTATAAAAGAGGCCGAGCCGGAGCTAGACTGGCCATGCGGGAGCGTAAGGCCGCGTCTTGGAGAGCCTACATGTCATCGCTCTCTTGCCGTACGTCTCCGAAAGTAGTGTGGCGAAAGGTTCAACAGATCGGAGGAAGACTTCCTTCGCCCTTCTGTCTCAGGGGTTCTGGTAAATGGAAATCTCACCTCACCAGAGGATATAATTGAAGAATTCGCCTCTCTCTACGAACATATCTCCAACTCCGCACACTACCCTCCTGGATTTCTCAACACCAAAAGAAGAGTGGAGAACAGCAGATTAGATTTCTCGAGTCGCGTGGAAGAAGATTACAATGCTCCTTTTTCCATGGATGAATTTTCGTAGGACCTCGCGCGAAAGATTCTTGGCCAGATACATAATCAAATGCTGAAATGCTACTGGAAAACGCTCGTTCTTTGCTCCTTCGCATTTGCAACCAGATTTGGATTGAACATGCCTTACGAAGGATTTGGCATGAAGCCATTGTTATTCCAATCCCTAAAGAAGGAAAGGGCAACAATCCCCTCAAGTTACCACCCAATCTAGCTCACAAGCTGTGTGTGCAAGCTTTTAGAGCGAGTAGTAAACAGGTTTGGACTGGCGTCTGGAACCAAGGAATCTATTTACACCTTTTCAGTGTGTTTTCAGGAAGCACAGGTCAACCGTGGACAACTTAGTCTCCTTTACCACACATCTTCACTTCTTTCGTGCTACGACAACACCTGGTAGCAATTTGTTTCGATATAGAGAAACCGTATGACACCATCTGGAGGTATGGCATTCTTCGCACCTTACATTCTTGGGGCTTTAGGGGACGGCTCCCTTTGTTTTTAGTAGCTTTCGTCAAGATCTTCCCGCGTCCGCCTTGGTGACTGGTTATCAAGTCACCAGCTAGAGAACGGTGTTCCCCAGGGATCAATTCTTAGTATCACTCTGTAATTGCTATCAATAGTATCGCATCAGTAATTCGAGAGTCTGTGAAAACATCGCTCTTCGTTGACGACTTTGCCCTTTTCTGATCCTTCAAGAGAATGCAAGTTGTTGAGAAGCACAGCTTGTCCTCAACAAACTGCAAGAATGCAGCAATGAAACTGCATTCAGAGTTCTCCACCTCGAAATCCAGATGCATGGTCTTCTGCAGAATTCATCTCCTCCATAATCATCCTGGCTTTTTTCTTGTGGGTCATCAACGAATCTCAATTTTTGGGGGTCTTTGTCGAATCCGCATCTTTCCTTGTCCTGACATTCGACAAGAGTTTAACGATTATTAAGTTTAGCGAAATCATATTCAAAACTTGAAGAGCCTGTGTATCACCATTGAATCTCCTTCGCGCCCTTTCTCGTAAATCAGGGGGCGCAGACCGAGTATGTCTCTTGCGCCTATATAGGACCATCATTTGTCTTATCTTGGAATATAGGTGTGTTGGTAATGGGTGAGCGCCTCCGTCGACCCTCCCACCATTGAATACCATACACAATGGCCGTATACGGATCAGTACAGGCGTCTACCGCACGAATCGCATTGAATCCTCTTGGCCGAGGCCAGTGAACCATCCCTCAGCCGAAGGCGAGATATCGTAATCGGGTTCAACGTGCCAAAGTAGCAGCTATAAATACTCCTTCGCGCCAAGCAGTCCTTCACCCTAGTCACAGGACATCGTACGCACTCCGACCATCGTTACCGCATCCCCCGGGTATCCGTCTCTACTCGCTTTGCAGAAACTCAATATAAAATTCCCCATCCCTGTGAATCCCCCCCCCCCTAAGTCTTGTTTTCCCTTGGAAATTTCTCCGGTCTGAAATAGACCTGAGATTATCAAACTTCTCCAAATCCTCAACCCCCCCAGTACATTTCTGACTGAATTTTAGGAAACGAAATCCATGAATCCCGGCTATAACTTCATATACACTGAAGGTTCCTCCCAACGCCTATGGCCTTCTACGGCCATAGTGCCACGCGGAGGTTTCATACAGACCATCCCTTCGTGCAGCGTTTATATTGCACGTCTGCATCGAATTCTGTGTCTTCATCCTTAGATCTTTAGATATTGCTAAAGAAAATTATTCGAATTATGAAAAAATGCCATCCACGAAATCCCTGCAAGTCTCTTTTCATTGAGCTTGGAATCTTCCCATGGCCTTGCCTATTTATTTATGAATCTGTAATATTTGTCAAAACTGACTTAATGGTGGGAACATATTTTCATACAATACTGATATTTATAACTACAACACGTAGAAATCTCGTTCATCAAGTGTTAGTATCAACTGCTCACTACAAGAAATCCACCTGCAAAACATATACGTGACTTTACAACGCATTGCCAGATGACATTAAACAATTAAAGTCTGTACAAAAATTTAAGTTAAAAGTAAACTCGTTTTTGCTGCATAACTGTTTTTATATTAGAGACTATACTGATCATCAAAAAGAAAAATGTTTACTCTAACAACAACAATGATACAGTATAATGAATTAGTTTACATTTGTATTGTAAATTTTTAAAAATTACTTAATATGCTTGTAACAAGTAATGTACTTCAGCTTCCAGGTCAATGACCCCCATCTCCATGAAGTTTTTGTCCAATTTCCCTGATCCATTGAGCAAAGGCTGAGATGGATAATTTGCTTCTGGACGTAAATGTAGCTTCACTATGTGCACGTTTTGTGTAGATCTCCTTTTGCTTGTAGTGGTAATAAAGCTGAGGGTGAGTTACTATTTTGTTAGCAGTGCAGAAAAATCAAATCTGCAGTTCGTTTACCGTTGCAAATAGTTTTTCTGTAACGGGAACGAAAATGTCTTGTTTTTCAAATATTGCTAATCTCGCGCTTTTTAAACTTTTATTATGTCATTCATTTTCACTTTCATTCATCGTAATTCACTTTCATTCATCATAACGATAAATAGTTGAAAAACTATTTATCGTTAAAATATTGGGATGGGATACTGGTACTCTAGAAAACGTGCTCAGATATCTTCTCCCCATACGTCATATACAGTTTTTCGGTGTTTTTTGGACAAATAAATCTAATCAAATCAAGACAGCCGCCGGAGGCATCACCTTGCTAGCTCTCTAGCAGATGCACTTGGGAATGAATCTTTTCTCTGGAAGCTCTTAAGCTTTTTACGAGAGAAAAACAGCTACAGCCTTATCTGAGAGAAGATAATGCCAATTATTTGGCTTTTAGTTCGAGATTTTAATGTGTTTATCTGGCTCTTTTCTGCCAAACTCTTTTTATAATTGAACACGTTCATTTTCAGTTATTTTTAAAATTGTCTTTGTATTGTAAAATCAGATTTAAATTACATGAATTTATTTAAAAAGTTTAGTCTGCCAAAATAGAAATAGGTGTACCAAATAAATGTGATTTTACGTTAATTTTCATTTTACTTACATTTTACTTTGTATTAAAAAATGTTTTAGCTTTGCAATGTCACAGTGCGTACTTCTCTTAAAGTAATTTGACACGGGCGCAAAATGATCTTCAATGTTAAAGCGCCCTTAAACCTTAATCATCATCAGCAGCAGCAGTAGCAACCCAAACATTTTTACTGGCATTTTTTGTTGACCTTGTGTTTTATTTTCAAAAGAGCTTTTACGTTTACTTCTACAGAGCTACTTCTAGTTGTAGTAAATTCTAGCTGCGGAATTAATAACGAAGGCCTGGGTCAGCCTTTCTGAATAGTCAAACGCTTCTCCTCGAATTCACGAGAACTAAATGTTTTTTGTTTTAGCCAAATTACGATATTTTTAAAGTTTTTCTCCACAACATATTACAATGAATAGAATTCTAATGCACAACTAAAAGTCGCATTGCATTTCACTCACGGGACTAATGAGCATAGTCGTTGACGCGCCTGGAAACACGAAATAAGAAAAATGGATAAATATTGTTCCTATGTATAAGTAGTAAATTCCTTCTTATGGTTTATTTTGTGGTGGAATGTCTTGGGTCCCTGGGAATGACATTGTCCGTCGCAAAGTGTTCATCAATTCAAATTACAACCTTTTAACGACCCTGGTTCATTGACGACCCCTGTCTGGAAAGGTCGGGGGAAATAATTCCTGTGGTCTGTAATCATTCCCTAATATAACTGGGAGAAAATTATTAATAATTTAATTATAATAAAGTATAATATTAACAACTTATGAAAATGTGAAAATCGAAGATAATGCGGAATATAATGGCAACTTCTCCTCTTCCTCTGGTTACGCCTGCTCTTACAACTGCTTCGCAAGCAGCCGCTGCTCGATTTGGGATGATTGGCTTGACCGACTACGCTTACATGGGTGGTGAGGGTTCAGGGAAGCATTTCAGGGCCATTGAATGTTAATGAATGTGATTAATGAAAGTTAAATAATGCTTTGAAACGTATAGAGTTGGAGTCAGTTCATTAAAATTTGTTGAAATGCCCGGAGGATCTTAGTAAACTATGACGATACAAAGAGTTAATGCTGCCCCTTGAATGTTTGTAGTTCAAGTTAAGGTTCCTTGAGGCTCTTGCACTATTGATGGACCTTTCTTGAGACACTTGTACTTAGAGAATCGGTACTTACGGCACGCTGTGCAGCGACAGCTTTCCACAGAAGCTCCGTGCTGGAACGCTGGCGCGAAGTGGGCGGGGCGATCTCCGTTCGGTCGACGTCGATGTCGGCAAGTGTGCGCAGAGGCTGGAGCCCAATGAATTGAGTTGTCTACTCGTGAATGTAGAGATGGTACACGGCGTGTATGCTTGAAGTGCAAGAAGCGAGGCAAGCTATGAAGGGCGGTACGACGCTGTATAACGAGATACGCTGTTGTTACCGTGGGGGCTACGAACGGGCAACATTTTCATGAAGTCTCGTGGTAGATGAGCGGCCGGATGGCGAATAGTGGTAAGATGCGACGAAATATTGCGAGGATAATCATAGTTAGTTATAGATGGTTATAGAGGCTGTAGCTATCTGCAGGTACAAAGGAAGGGAGCGATGATGTGCTTTAACCTGAGAGTCAAAAGGCGCGTGGGGTGACCGGAAGGCGAGTCGTTCGTAATGTTACCGGTCACGGGGGTGGCGAGGACGCGTGGTGCGTCTTTGATTGGTCAAAGTTGTTTGTTTTGAAGGTGGAAGGCAACCGGAAGTGGCTTTTGGGGAAGGAGCGCGTCCGCCCGGGGAGGGGCATCGAGGACCTCGTGAGGCCGCGAACACTCAGAAAAGGAGGGGCGCGTGGGTGGCGGCGTACAATGAAAAGTGTTTTGGGACGAAACGTTCTTTGTGCTTGGGCTCGGACGTACTATCGATTGGTGGCAATGTGACGCAGGGTTTATGTAGTTCTCTTAAGGGCTATAGTGTTGTAACTATATGGTGCGTTGAGGCGCGGGGCAAATAACCTTTTGCTAAGGGGGAGGGTTTTTAAGAATGTTCCTTACATCATGTCTTTCCATTTTGCAAAATTTCATGAATAAACAAAAAATGACATTCATTTGGCTCGCACAGATACATTTATGTAGATGGTAGCCACAAATTGATTTTTTTTCTTCTGCGACATGTCAGTTAATAGTAATTACATCTGAACACCTCAACTGTAATTTTTAAAATTGTAAATTCATTAAAGTGGTTAGACGGAAGAGCAGGCCTCAAGGCCTGAGCCTCGCCCCAAATAAAGACTATTATTATTATTATTATTATTATTATTATTATTATTATTATTATTATTATTATTATTTATAGGGTGCAAGGCAGGGAAGGCGGTTGGCGGGTGCCATGCATTTGGTGCGAAATTGAATATGCATTGGGGCAAAAATATAGGTAAAGAGAGTTGTGTTTATAGTAATGTAATAATTACGTGAAACATGTGCCTTTCTGAGAGGATCATTATCGGTGTTTTACGTCGACGAACCTTTTGGTTATGAGCTGAATTTCCTGACCTCAGTTAATACTCGTGTTATTTTGAGGCCCTAAAGCCCCTTGACTGACGCCTCCGCTTGGCTCGTAAACCCATGAAGGCGGAGAACCTCCTGACGCTTTATTTGGTCAAAAACATTTAAAAACTGTGTGTGACGTGCTACGGGGAAAAGTGAATTCGTGATGGACGAAAATGCACGAATAATGAGAAAATTTCATCCACGTAATTCTTGCAAGCCTCTCTTCACTGATCTTGGAATCTTTATCACCTTGTCTATTTATTATTAATATTATACTAATTTGTAGGTTTTGTCAAAACTGACATATTTAAGGGTGGCATCATAACATACAGATATTTATATTATAATTAAACTACGTCGTAGGAACCATATTCATCAGGTCAGTATCAACATGTCATTACAAGAAATCTTCATACATGAATGTTACTTTACAACTCATTGCTAGATGGCATTGAACGATTAAAATCGCTATCCATGTGTAAGTGCTAAGTATAATCTTTGTTGCTGCATAACTGTTTCTATATATTTTGAGACCATACTGAGCATCAGAAAAGAAAGCAGTATTGGTTATAACGGTCTCCTTTTTTATGATTATGGTAGGAATAGATCAGGGGATAGGGATTACCATTTTGTTAACAATACTAAAAAATCAAACTGTATTCCGTTTGCCAACGCAAGTTTTCTCTAACTCAGGAGCAAACATTTGTAGATTTCAAATGTTTCTAACCTCGATTTGTTGGTATTTTTATTCATCATTCATCTATATATCGTAAAAGGCTAGGGAAGGATTTCTACGCTCAAGAGAACTGTGCAGATTATACTTCCCCGTTGGTTACATACTGTTTTAACTATTTTTTCTTCGAAAGTAAAGCAAATCGAATACTTCCCGATTCTTTCTGCGGTGAATTGAATGCCACAGAAGAGTCAAGTTTCTTTCATCTGTTCCTGTAGGATTTCGCAGCTAAAATTTCCGCAACTTTTTGTTTTGTTTTAAACAGTCCGTAATAAATTATGTTGTCAATTGGGCCTATGGAACCGGGCTTCTCCTTTAAGGCCAGACGCTCACTGTGCCCGCCTCGCGCTCCTTGCGCGTCACGTGGCTTGTCACGTGGCCCGTCACGTAGCGCGTCACGGGGCCTCTGCAGTGGGAGAGGAGGCTGCCGCTGCCCTGGCGGTCGCGGTTTCTCAACGCTCCGTTGTTGTTGCACTTAGAAATAATTTTGTTATTGCTTACTACATTATACTTCAATAATGGAATGATGTCATTTTCACAGATGTAATTAATTTAAATTTATGAGGAAAGTTTTAATTTCAATCTAAGAACAACCAGTTCGTACATTCTGTCAGTTGCACAAAGGCAGTCGGGTGGTTTCCCGCCGTCGGATTTTCGACCATTCGACTCGTCGACATCCATTGTCGGCAATGAATGGCTAAATCGCGCGGCAGAATCAGTTTCCAAATGCTCCTGTGAACTGGGCCCTCCCACGCGTACAATTTGCATGCGCTCTAGGGGCGAAGGTGTTTATTCATTGGTGGCTCGGTATTGGTCGTTTGGCGCCTCGGACCGGGAGCGGTAGCTCAGTGCATCAACTGATGTCACTGCAGCGCCTCTGACCGGGAGGTCCTAGGTTCCAGTCCTGACGGCGGCAGGATTTTCGACACTAGCGTATCAGCTAGGTCGAATTCAGTCACTTGTCTGGAGGAGAATTCTAGTGGCCGGCTGCTCTGATCGGTAGTTTTCCATGGTTTCTCTGATCAACACCAGGCGAATGCCGGAGCAGTACCCTACCGAACGGGCCACGGACCGGGCTTCCTCTTCCTTGTCCCAACCTCTCCCCTTACACACACACACACACTTACACTAACATGCACTACAGTACGACATATTTCAGGAGACCGGTCGGGAGCTTAGAGCTTGTCCCGACTGGAGCGGTGCCCCGCTGGTGGGAGAGGCCTGGTTAGGGGGAAACCCCACTAGCCGACGGTAGGTCGGCGCCGGATCTCGCCATCCAGCAGGGGAAGATTACCATCATCTCCCGGAAAAAGCATGCACTACACTAACGGGACTAATGACCAAAGCAGTTGACGCGCCCGGAAACACGAAAAAATCAATCAATCAATTGGCGCCTCGGAGACTCAGAAGAACTGGAGGAACATCGACTCCAAAGGGACGAAAGCCTTATGTCGTGTTTTGCCTTAGGATCCGGCAAATTGACAAAATACGATAATTAAAAAGACGGGTGCTCTAATATAATTTTTAACTTGATATACAAATCTTCTAGAATATACATTTAAGGCCGGTATACACGGTACACATCCTCAACTAGAAGTATAAAAGCCAAAAGACACGCATAACACGGTCTGTACGTTTTCCGAATGAATTCTGTGCAAGTCGCCACAAGACGCTGATACGGGGTCTATCGGGTGACAATTGAATTGCGCCGTCCAAGTTCTTTCAGTGGCGTATTTCTGTGCGTGCGTTAGGCTATGTGATCTTTATTAAGTGTTAATTAACCATGAGAAGCGTAGAGCAAGAAAGCGTGCGCAGATCATATTCTTCTCCATACGCTACATACAGTCTTTACTGTTTTTGACTAAATAAATACTAAACACAATCCCTGTGGACACGTAGGAGGTTCGAGGATGAACCTTTGTCAATGAACCTTTGTCATCGTAAAGTCGTCGGTAGCTGTGGGTTAATGTGAAGTTACACAGATTGTTGACATTTATATAACTTATTTCGTAGGGGAGAAGTTAGGTGGTTGCGTTTACCCCAGAGCGGAAAAAATTCAAAAACAATAGAGCAGTTTGGAAATGGAAATATTTGTGTTATTCCGCTTCTTCTTAAACGGCGCGTACCGCCTCGCGTCGTTCTCAGGCTCCGTGCGTCGTTGCTTCGACACAGTTCATGCGAGGGCAAGACCCCAAGGAAGACGTCGCCAGCCATTGTGCTAATCACGTGTTGCGTTATGGAGCTGCAGCTTTTTTGTATTCATGTATGTAAAGAACTGCTGTATAAATACTATAAATATTATGTTATTGCAGAATTCGTGAAGTCTGTTTTTGTTTATTTTGAATATTTAATTTATTGCAGTGTTGTTTGCGAGTATTTTATCTTGAGCAGCGTGCGTGCTACTTTTGGAAAATGATTGTGAGTGGTTTTGTTGCTGCAGGCTACTCCTCTTTGTTCAGCCTTAGAACGATCCTGATGTAACAAAGTGTTCAGTAGTGTTCAACGTCGACTTCTGTAGCGAGCTCATTACCCGTTTGCGCCAGATTCGTCCTTTACGTGACTCGTATACACGACCTGTGAGAAGCGCACGCGGCCACGGCTGACCGCCTGCGTGGAGGAGGAGGCTCCGATTTGCAGCGGTGGCGCGCGCGCATCGTGCTTCTCCGTCGCCGTCACCCCGCCACTCCCACCCCCAACTCCCCCACCACCCCTCGCCACTTCCCCACTCCCCCGCCACTCACCCCCCCAACTCCCCGCCACCCCTCGCCACTTCCCCCCTCCCCGCCACTCCCCACCGCCACTCACCCACCGCCACTCACCCACTCCCTCGCCACTCCCCCTCGCCACTCCCATCGCCACTCCCATCGCCACCCACCCTCGCCACTCCCCCTCGCCACTCCCTCTCGCCACTCCCCCTCGCCACCCCCTCGCCACTCCCCTCGCCACCCCCCTCGCCATCCCCTCGCCACTCCCCTCGCCACTCCCTCGCCCTCCCCCTCGCCACTCCCCTCGCCCTCCCCTCGCCACTCCCCTCGCCACCCACCCGCCACTCCCATCGCCACCCACCCTCGCCACTCCCCCTCGCCACTCCCTCGCCACTCCCCTCGCCACTCCCCTCGCCACTCCCTCGCCACTCCCCCTCGCCACTCCCCTCACCGGAGGCGCTCGCGGAGGGACCTTTCCCTGCGGTGGCAAATGCGCGGCGTGGGGGCAGCCGCCCTCTTATTTCCAATTTTCCTTTTAAAACACGAAAATATACAGCACTTCGAAACACCTTTGCACCGGGAAGGGTTGCTCCGATGAACTATTAATGCCATCTCATGCCCTCTGAGAAAATTCATACATCGTGTTGGAAGAATTGGAAAGGAAGAGCACATTTTTTCACTACGGCACATTTCTCCCTGCGGTGATATCGAGCTCAGGCAAATGGGACAAAGCATCTTTAATTTCATTTACTAGCACTCGTCTAGTAAATAAAATTAGAAACATCGCGGATTTACGCGGAATTCGTAACTTTTACGAATTAAAATTTTTAATTTGATGCATTTTAATATTTCATCCTACGTCGGTATTATGCATTAATGCATTACAAATCATACACGAAAACTTTCTGGAAGAGAATCCATACTGCCAGCTTTCTCTACACAACTTTGTATGACTCCACTTCCAAAGACGGTCTTTCTGTGATACTCTGGCACTACAGATACACCGAACGCCACGAAGGGTAAGTTCGGGTGACTACTGTTGCCAGGGGAATTGACCCAGAGGAACGAAGTGAGCAGAAACAGATGCCCCCAAGTATACAGTGTGTCGTAATATGTGTAAAAGTTCATTAAACGCTATTTCATTTCTGAGGTTTTGGCCAGGATTTCGGGAAAATGCATCACCGTGCGGCGCGGTGACAGGATTTTCGACACTAGCTTTTCAGCTAGGTCGAATTCAGTCGCTCTCTGGAAGAGAATTCTAGCGGCCGGCTGCTCTGATCGCTAGTTTTCCGTGGTTTCTGCGATCTACACCAGGCGAATGCCGGAGCAGTACCCCTAACAAAGGGGCCACGGACCGCGCGCGATCTTTCGCTTCCTCTTGTTTGTTCTATCCTTACCCCTTACACACACACACACACACACACACACACACACACACACACACACACACACACTTACACACACACACACACACACTCACACTTACACTAACATGCACTTCACTACCACATACGCCGTGAGACCGGTCGGGGACGTAGAGCTTGTCCCAGCTGGGGCGGTGCCCGGCTGGTGGTCGACGGTAGGTCGGCGCCGAATCTCGCCATCCAGTGGGGGGAAGATCAGCGCCACCTCACGATGAAAAAACATGCACTACACTTACGGGATGAATGGCTTGATTAGTTGACGCGCCCGGAATCACTAAGAATCAATCAATACAGAACTTTACGTTAAGAACAATAATTATTATTGTGTATTGTGCACGTTACAAATAACGTTACAAATAAAAGAATCATGTATAAATGTTTTACAATATTATAATCACATTACAAAAATTCTTACACATATATTGATACTATTGTCACTTATATTGATGTAACAGGTATAGAAGACACTGATTACGACTTCATTATGATTTTGACGATCGACAAGATTTGGTATGCGCAAATGGAGTGTAAACACAAATAGTCTTCCTATTAGAACTAGAGCGATACTGTTATTTATATTATTTTTCAATAAAAATATAGTGTTTGATTTAAAAACAAAACTTTAACTAAAACTTTATTCGTCTGCTTGTTTAAGAGCAAAGTCTTTTATTGCGCTAATAATGTCGACAGCATCACGTGCATCTTGCTCAGAAAACAAGAGATCCAGATCGGTTAGCCTTAATGTACTCATTGTTGATCGTAAATTTTTTTGGTCCATTTCAATTTTGAAAAACTCACAGCTGGCATTGCTTGTGGCAATTGTGAGGAATTTTCGGAGCATTATTATAATATCGGCCAGAGTATCTTCCAGCTTGGAATTCAAAATACATTTTAATAATTCAAGTGGATGCTCATTATTTATTTTCGTTGCCTGTGAGAGCAATTAAAGTCCGCACTTGAAGTCGTTCCAGCTTGAAGTCCTCCTCGTCAATTTCGGCTAATGTATAATTTAGATTACATTCGTCCAAATCTAGTAATACAACCGGCGTTAGATTAGCAAACTTATCTGCTAAACTCGAAAAGCTGAAAATGCTTACGAAAGTCTACATGTATTCCATTTAACGAAGAAAACAGCTTCTGTCTCGATTCTTTTTCACAAGATAAGTTGACATTTCTAGTTTTGTCATCAAAATGTGTCAATAAAAGTCACTATTTTTTATATGATAGAAATTCTCCCTAAATATTAGTCATAAACAATCCAATCACAAAATAAAATACTGAGAATCCCTACAAGTCAGCAGTCGTTAAAATGAGAAAGATGACATTCACTTAAATAACTCGTCACAGAATAAGTAATGAAAGATTCCGTGCTAATTTCTATCGGTCGGAATCGTAAGTGCAACAAAATCTGAAATGAAATGATTTAAAAATTTTACAAGACATTATTTACTATAAAATTTTGCTGCCCCCCTCAAAGAGGGCCTCGCAGGGCTCTCTATGTGCTTTCTTCAATTTGTTAAACGACCAATGGGGAATATTGTTCAGCCACCCGAGATAACACACTTAAAACTATAGTTTTTTCAACCCATGTCAATGGGATACTCGATGTTTCGTAACCCTTATATTTTGTGGAAGACGGTCCTGCCCCAGGATCCGCCACTATAAAATGATGGGTGCGCACAAACCTGACTAGCCGTCGCCGAGCTGGGCGCTCTAAAGGACGAAACCCACTAGGAGTTCCCGGCTCGGCTCGGCACAGCCCGGCGAGGCGCGGTGCCGCGCGGCTCGGCCTGCCAGTCACCCATTATCCACGGCCCGGCACGGATCGGAACTGCACGTGACGCCACTTGTTCCAGTAGCGATGAAGAGTTTAATACTTTCGATGGAGGAATTGATGATATTAGCTGCTGAGGAAGAAGGGCGGGAGCAAGGAGGACAATGTACTCAGCGGAAACAAATGCTGTAAAAAATATAAGTCCGAAATCGTCAGGATCTTTTCCAAAACCAGTATAAAATCTATTTGATCTATTGATTTCTACTCTTTGAAATCTATTTGATTCTATCTACCAAACTATTAATTACATCACATTTAACGTAAGACATCTGCTTGTACATATCAATTATTGTATGCCTGTATACTCGTATTAAAAATTCCTCGGTTGAATATTGGAAAAAAAAATCACCTTAAAAAAATTCTCCTCTTATATTCATTATGAATTTAAAAATAGAAAAGAAGACTATAGCATTTTATTGCATTATCAAAATTAAGATTTAGCATTTTGTAGCAGTTTTTGAGAAAATTGTTAATACGGAAGATCTCTTCGAAATAAAAAATACTCTGGTATTTTTTAGATTTTTCTATTAAAATTAGGAAATAAGCGAAAAAAATTTAACATTTCACTATTAGTGAACAAATATTTAAGGACGAAATTTTAAATTTAAAGAATAATTCCTGTCTTATACAGAAATAAATTTAATTATTAAATGAAATCAATTTATGTAAATAACTATTAATATGTAACACAAACAATGAAAAATGAACTGAGAGCCTATTTCATTGTTGGCTCGATATAACCTATTTCTTCTATCAGTAACAAACTGTATTGACTAAAAAATCGTTCAGCTTCTATACTGTTGGCCATAATTAAATGTTATGTCAAAATTGTCAAAATTAAATGTTTTCAAACATCGATGTGTTGTCGAGATCGTATCCCTAGTTAGAGAGAGACCACGAAAATAATGAAATGCAATTTAGTGCCGCAGATTTACGTCCATTTCGGATTTTGCGGATAATTTTGCATTTATCGCAGATTGAAAACCTTCAGAAATGTATTCCACCGATCGCCAAATATACAATTACTAGTTTTTCAGTATTTAGTTACATTTCGCATTTTTATCAATTGCTAAAATTACCATCTCAAAGAATTTGTGACTGCATTGGGAATAATGAGGAAGGAAGATGGTGAGACACCCGATAACAATAGCTTGCAAGACCCATGCAGCCCTTAGTTCCTGGAAGGGCTCGTCAACCCCTCCCAAGGCCACTCGCCGCGCCGCCCCGGCCGGCCGCCGCCACCGGATTTTATTCTCGGGGAAGCATTCCGGGCGGGGCCGGGAGGAGCCGGGCGGGACCGGGCGGGGCCGGCAGGTCGCATTGGGTGGCGTCTAACTGAATAGCATGCGAAAGATTTCGGCCGGGACTGGACTGTGCCGAGCGGGGCTGCTCCGTGCCGGGCGGGCCGCTCCCAATGGGTTCCCTGCTTAAGAGAGGACGGACTGCTGTATTGCTCACGGCGCCCAACGCACCCTGCGTTGAGGACTTCGTTAGGAGGCCGCCGCCGACGAAGCTGTCGGCGCCGCACGACGGGCGGAAGATTTCTTCGCCGCCATTACTCCGCCTTCGGTGTAATTCAGAGCGACCAATACGTTTTTCTTTCTCTAAACCCGTCGTTATATTCTCAAACTTGCATTTAGACAAGGAAATCTATAATTTTGGCGAGACGTTTTCGGAAGTGAAACACTACATGTACATACCCGCAAATCCAAGCAACTAAGTTGAGGTTGAACGAAGCACGTGCATTTGTTTCCATCAAGACTATTGTAAGGTTGAACAAACGACATTAGCAAACTACTAAATATACCGATATGGATGTAATCTTTTGTAGCAGTCCTCGAGTTTGTATTCACATGGTGATTTATCTTGCATAGTTCACTTCATCTTTTATGCAGTAGCCGCTTGCACTATTTTACTCATTTCACAAACATCAGCAAACTTGAGGTGAGGTTGTGCTTCTCGCCGTTGTCTTGTCATTCTGCTAATAGAATAACAGAAAAATAGTTTATTTTTTGGGTTGGAATTCAACAAAAGTGGTCTTAAAAATTTCCTTTTTAAGATCTAATTTATATAATGCCGTGATTTATACACACACATGTGTTACCTGCTTCCTAACGCGATTTATTGCAATTCTTACATCTTTTTAGAGAGGATATCGGAACCAACAAAATCACTCGTGAAAACCGTGCCTTACCTCCTACACGCATTAAAGTGCCACTTTAAAGGATTTTTAACTGGCGCTCTCATCGTGAGTAAGTCGTCCTGAGCGCTGCCGTTTTGGGCGTGGCTCAACTGTCTTAGCATCAGTCGAAAAAGCGTGTCGCCGGCACTGCGACGTGTGTGGCAGATAAGGCCCTCGCCGCCGGCGCGCGGCGCGGCGCGGGGGGGCGGCGGGGCGCGGCCGGGGCCGGGCGGGAAAAGGAAGCTGAGTCAGCGGGGCTGCTGCATGTGTCAGTCTAATTTCCAGAGTTTCCTCATCTCCCTCGTGCCGCGTTCCCGTCCACGCCCCCTGGAATGCGTGACCCTGGCCTTTAACACGAGCCTGCTTCATGCAGTGCACCGAATGGACACCATGACGGCCATACGGCAAATGCGTTCACACCGAGTCCACGTTAAACAAACACGCCGTTTTCTATGTCCGCTGAGCCTGATGTTTAGAATGCTCCTGAACCGTGTAAATGTAACAACTTGCAAGTGCGCGACGCGAAAACGAGATACGCTCGTGATATGGTGAACTCTAAGGCCACTCGAGCGCCGCTGCCGATCATCTGTGCGTGTGGAATGTCGGTATTCTGCGCGGAATGCCGTCACAGATGAAAACCTAACCGAGTGCCCCTGTTTGCACGAGTATGTTGTGGCTAGAAAGAGTGGATCCAATCCGCAAGATTTGCCCGTGTGCATTTGGAAATGAACATATCCCATAAGAGTCTTCGTTTTTCCAGAACGTCTTCCCACGTAATACCTCCTTCAGTGGACCAAACGAATGGAAATCAGTCGGTGCTAAATCGGGGCTGTAAGGGGTATGAGGCGATACCTCCCCACCCGTCTTATCGATGGTTTCAAGGCTTTGTTGAGCAGTGTGAGGACGTGCGTAGCACACCTCTCCTCTGAGATCCACGGCGTTTCTCTCTTATGGCTGGCTTCACCTTGTTCAAAAGCATACCTGTGTAGTATTGGCTGTTTTTTGTTCGCTATTCATCGCGATAATCACAAAAACCGCACCTACAGCGTCCCCAAACACCGTCAACCTGACTTTTCCTGCTGATGCGGCCAGAACGGTGTTCGTCAGTCTTGGCCACTTTTGAATTGTCCTCTTCACTTGTAAAAATTCCCGCGGTTCATACAACTTTCACCATACACTTAAGTCGTACTAGAGAATATATTAGCGGTTTTTTCACATTTAGCAAGTTAAAATCGAATCACAGAACGTTGTTCAGCCAATGTGGAGTTTTCAGGTCGTCTCGCCGTCGTTCAACTAAATTTTGACGTTGTGACATCATACTGATGGTATCAGGGCTCATCCCAGTGATGGCAACATAAAGTCCTAAAATTACCAAACATGTCCTACCTTTTCTCTCCATACCAATTTATCTCTAATTATTGAATGACGTGCGTATATATAGCATTAATCTAATTGGACAATTGTACACGAAATACAACTAATCGATGTCACATTAGCGAATTGAGCTTGTTAGCCTCATCATTTCGTTTCGCACTAAAATGACATTTAGGACGACAAAGCATTGCGCCGGTATTGTATTGCGCTATGTTTTTCTAAAAGTTTCGCTAAGCAGTGCTGGTGTGGAGACGTCGGTAGCCGGTGTTGAATTTTGCTCTTGGAGCTCTCCCGTTGCGCGGCCTCGCTTTATTGGTTGTTTAGGGATGCCCGGCGCGTCAACTACGGAGTTCATTAGTCCCATAAGTGTTGTGCCTGCTTTTTCATCGGGAGGTGGCGGTGCTCTGGATGGTGAGATCCGGCGCCGACCTACCGTCGGCTAGCGGGGTTTTCCCAAACCAGGTACCAACGGGGCACCGTTACAGCCGGGACAAGCTCGAAGCCCCCGACCGGTCTCCCGCCATGTGTGGCAGTGTTAGTGTGAGTGAGTATAAGGGGTGAGAATAGTACAAGGAAGAGCAGGAAAGATCGCGCGCGGTCCGTGGCCCGTTTATTAGGGCACTGCTCCGGCATTCACCTGGTGTTGATTGGAGAAACCACGGAAAACTACCGATCAAAGCAGCCGGCCGCTAGAATTCTCCTCCAGACAGTGACTGAATTCGACCTAGCTGATAAACTTATGTCTAAAATCTTGTCACTTTCTGGTCTTGAACCTAGGACGTCCGGATCAGAGGCACTGGAGCGAAATCAGTTGATGCACTGAGCCACGTCACCCGGTTAGCCTCGCTTGACCAGACGCGGTCGATCGCCTTGAAAATGCGTATCGCTGGCAGTCGTTCTGCCAACCACGTCACCTCCCACCATCGCCCTGGGACCATATACATTTTTTCTACGTTGCCTCGCGATGCGTGAAGCATCTCTTTTGATACAAGGTTGAGAATTGTGCTTTGTTTCCTTCGCGGAACATTGCATAACTAACGGTTTTGTAACTGGACCTGCACAGTCACTTGTTTGGTAAATCTAATGCCTGGTGTGAAAATTTCGTTCATTCCGTATTCTTTCATTTGTCCTATAATACGTATACCAGTAATATCAGAATACAGCTGTGTGGTGTTGATGCGCATTAAAGCCAACTTTAACCACTATACACGTTGCAGAGTATGAAAAATCAGAATTTGAATATTAAGTTTCATTATTTTCATCCAATATTCTGTTGAACAAATTTAGAGAAATATTTCCAAAGAATTTGCAAGGTTGACTTGTGTACAAATGGGAAACGGTGATAGAGCTAGGTTTCCTAATGAGGCTGATGATCATCGCCTTTATTGTGGGCAGCGATTGGCTGGCGGATGTTCGCGGTCTCTGCTACTCTACGCACTGATCTTCAAGGAACCCCAATACACAGTTGTCTTCGTTCACATTCATGGTTGTTCTGTCACACAGTAACACGAATTTATCCGACACTCAAACACTAATATGAGCCTGGCAAGGAAACATAGTACTACGAATGTACTACACATTATTTCGGTCTCTTGCCATCCGTGTTAACGAGGGCTTACTGTACTACTCCGGCATCTGCCGCGTTGGCCCACGGGCTGGGGGCCAGTGGAGACAGAGGGCCGTATTCATAGTCTTGACTTAAAGTAAGGAAAACCTTAAGGAGTTCCTTATAACGTTTTCCAATTCATAGTAGAAACTTATCCATCCACATAAGAAAATACTTATAGCTATAAGGAAGGTCCAGCCTTCACTTATAGCTATAAGTGAACCCTCTCTTGATGCGTTGAAAATTGTCGTAATTTGAAAGAAATGGAAATGGACGACTATTTCAAAGATTATAAGGATTTTTACAGTGGCATCTTTCTTTGTAGCAACAAGTGATATTTATGTCACATGCCAAACCCGTTGAAAATGCAGAGAGTTCAAGAATTTAAGAACAAATATTGTTTTACTAAGCCTTTTTTGTACACTTTTTGGTAACATTGGTTGCTAAAACCACCTCGATATTTACTGATTTCATCACCATTTAAGCCTTTGTTTAAGATACTGGCACTATTTAAGAAACTGTGTGGGTTAGTTTACCTCACGGACGCAAGCATATTCACGGTTCACATGTTCACGGCCAGTTTGATGGAGAGCTTCTGGCAAGATTCAAGTGGCTGTGAAACAGCCAATACGCTGTTGCCACACGAGGCGCTGCTAGCATCGTACTTATTATAAGTATCGTCTATGAATACCAAATGTGTATAAGTATTTCCTTATCAAAAGTAACTTCTTATAGCTTAAGTATTTTCTTATCCTGTAAGTGACGACTATGAATATGGCCCAGAGCGTCGTATGCAGCCCCGTGGCAAATGGGTTTTGTTAGCCATTTTAGTGATAGCGTTGGCTACCTACAGCCTTTTTCCTGGTATACCGAATACGAAAGTAAATCTAAATTCTTATTTTGATCTTTGAGAAGGAAGTGCATGTCACTACTGTCGAGGGAATTCCGGGTTGTTAAGTAGAGAATTTGGAAGGAATGTTAATTCACAACACCCCACGTTAATTAATTTCCTCGCTTAATGTATTTCTACGCTCGCGTACAGTCCGTCCGTCCACCATTGAGTCCATCCGTCCGTCATACAGTCCGTCCGTCCATCCGTCATTCAATACGTCCGTGCCGTCTGCATGTCCGTCTGTCCGTGGTCCGACTGACTGTCCATCATTTTACAGAAAAACAACATTTAAACGCTTACAGTTGTACAAGATTAACGAATACAGTTATGGGAGAGTTATAATCGAAAAATCTTGTTTTTTAAAAATATTTTTTATTGAAAAGTACCAACGTCAAGGAATAAAATGTACGCCATCATGTGTGTTGTTTCTACAATAAATAACAATTAAAGCATGTTTTATTCGTTACAAATTACTGAACATTACCAATAAAGTAATGTGAAATGTTTTTTAATCATATTATATGTATTTATCAACATAGTACAGATGTATATCTGTGTATTTGAATTTTTGCGGTATAGATTGTCTTACTGTATAGGTTCTTTATATCATTGAAAGGTCCTTGCAGTTTTTTGACAACCTGTTCTTTTATTGTCTAAATGTTTAAATTGACATCTCAAAAAACAATTTTACACATTTGTATCTGGTAATAACATTTCGGAGGTCGGCATTGCTTCCTCCACCTGCAGATTCTTCCAGCCCCAAATGCCGCTTCGTGGCGAACCCGTCTGACTAAGCGGCTTTCAGAGCTGCTGCGATAAGAAATTTCCCCCAATTTTGTAAAGTGGTTTCAATGTACCCGATTCAATTCAATGTACCCGAAAAACAATTGTTTTGTCTACATCAGTAGAGCTGAATCAGCTGCGTCAGTCTTGCCCTATAATTACTACGGAGGCACTCGTGGCACAGAGCGAAGTCGCTCGCCTTTCACCGAGGAGGTCCTGGTTCGATTCCCGTCGAATCTCTTGTGAAATTTGTTCCAACAAACGTCATTGGAACCGGAGGTTGTCATCCAATAGTTGGCCATGATATTTCGGTATAAAGAGGTCTATATTCAAGTATATATTGCAATATTATCTTCAGATCATTGATATTTTTTGCATTGGATGGGAATCTTGCTTTTATGTGCAGCATTTACAGACAAACTGAGTTTCATTCCTTGGTAAATCTTTTTTTCGGGTATTCGTATTCTCAAGTTCTTTGAGGGTAACAGCCCTCCTATACTACTTTTACCCCCCACAAAAAATAAAAAAACTCCTTTGTGTTTAGTGTTATATATAAATTCATAATCTTTGAAGTTTGCATTGTTTCTGGTTTTTCTTTGCTGAATCTACGCCATATGATGCATTAACCCTAGCAATATGAGAGTAGAAATGGTAACGTTTATTCGGGAGGGGGAATCGTTGAGCCAATGTTTCTGACATCTTGAGTGAACAACCAACTAAAAAATAGTCGCACTCTCACCGCCCATTCTGTTCAGAGGCGTTTACGAAAAAGTATGAATGTTGAGAGTATTGACAGCACAAAAAATTCCTATGCAGACGAAACGGTGAAAAATAAAACCACTAAGAGCAAAAGGGAAAAACTACGTCTTCTACGAAGGGGGGTATCGAATCCCACTAAAAAAACGCAATTAAAAAAATAAGAGATCCGCAAGTCTTTTGACATTGTTGTGGACCATCAAGAGTGAAACTGCCTCAATAATTACATTAATTCTCAATAATGTAGAGCACATAAATAGATTCCATGTGCTCTTCAATATCAAGGAGATGGGCTCCTTGATCGCCCCCTTCCCCGCCCTCTCATATTTGAGGGTTTAGCGTGCAGCAGAGTTTGTGGAATGAAGGGCACCAATGTTTGAAATGTGGCACATCATGTCTTTGAACCATGTCAGTTTGGCAATAAATACGAACTTCAAGTTTCTTACACATTTAACATTTTTTCTCTTATGAACTATTATTTCTACACAGCAGAATATGTGTCTTGCAGCATCATTTAGGGTAGGTTATTTACGTCACCTTCACTACAAGTCGACGTTTTCCTTCATTAGGCATAATCAGCACAACACAACAAACATAAACTTTCATTTACTATTACAGTCGTTTGGAACATGACGAGCAGTGTTTGCTTATCATTTGGCGTATTAGTAGCCCTGAATGCCAACTATTTCGTGTGGTAATCCCACTTCTCCAGGAGTTGTTTTTGCTATAAATCAAATTTTCTACCTCAGTTTGCACTGTATCGTAGGCATTGTAGTTTGGCACTTTTAGAGTAAATCATTAGTCTATAAAGAAGAAAAAAATACCGAACAACGAGGTTTTGCCAAAAATGTCAATTGTGGAGTTTAACAATAACCGATTGAAGCGTGAAGTTCTTAGAAAGCGGGCGTGGTGAGAGCAGTGTGCGCGATGGCGTGGTAACGCTGCATGTGCGGAAGTGTTCCTAAAGGGTGAAGCGGGGCATAAAGCACTCGCTAAGTGGCGAGATCCGTCGATTGCGGTGGGCACTGCGCAAGAGGCAAATTGCCTTGATCAACTTCTCCACGCCGCCACCCAAGAGCAGGGCGGGACTCCCATGGAGCCCTAGGCCCCCGCGCGCGGCTCCGGAAGCTGCATACACACTCGCGTACATTGCCACTGACGCGGTTGCTAATTATGCATTGTGCGAGGATAGGTGGAAGATAAGTGTGTCCAATCTGGCGTATTATTGATTACAACACAACAAAACCAAGATTTATCTATTTTTATTAGTGATCTCCAGAAACATCGGTGCATTTATCCTACTGTATAGGTTTTTGTTCGATTCTTACTCGAAAATTGCATGCTGCTACAAGATATGACTTGGAATTTTCTTGTCCCCTAAACGGTTTCACTGTAATTTCCGAACGTGATTTGCCTTTTTGGAACTATTAATTGATATGCCACTTCTCCCATAGATGTCTTTCTAGATCACATGGCAAACTATCGTATGTTTTTGAATTACTCGTATATAATGTAGTCATCCGCAAAATAACCGGAACATTCGGAACTGAATTATTTGGCAGTCATAACGCGAGGAACTGGAAAGGTCCAATGACGCTTTCGTTGGAGATCCCTGATTTGCTAACGATAAAAACTGTTCTCTTTCCTATCTCGAAGTTCGTCAATCCATACCAGCTCTCTGGTGTCAATACCCGAGACACAACGATAGTACTCTAGAAAACCTGCACAGATAGTGAAGTTACACAAGGGGCCATCTCAGCATGCGAGTAATCAGACCGGGAAAGATTGTTCAGGGCATCAACTGATGTCACTGCAGTCCCTGTGACCGGGAGATCCGAGGTTCGAATCCCGGCCTGTGGCAGGATTTTCGACACGAGCTTGTCAGGTAGGTCGAATTCAGACGCTGTCTCGAGAAGAATTCTAGCGGCCGGCTGCAATATATCTGTATCAAATATTTTGATACGGATTGAGATGTTTGGACACTAAAAACATTCCATTCTGGGACATTTTAACAAAAATTAGAAAACGGAAAGCCAGTTTTCGGTTTCTCAAACGAATATTTAACTGTAGTGGACCTTTGCAGTCAACTGTGGTTGACCGCAACTGCAGCACTGCAACCGCAGTACTGCAGTCAACCTTGAAGTACTGCGGCCGGTACCCGAGAGATTAAAAGGACAATGCTAGAAAGGATTGTGGTGTCGGTGTGCATAGTAATTAATGTGCTAATTGGGAAAAGTTTATTTCAAGCTGAAATCTAAAAAATAAAATAATTAAAAAATAATATTTAACTGTATGATATCAATCGCAATAATCATTTCCCTCGATTTTGAGAACGTTCATTCCCATTCATATTAAACAATTGATTATTTCAAAACTTTCGGAGGGAGAACCGTTCCCCAATTCCCGTCTGGGAGGGGGAGGCCTAGGCGACGGAGAGAGACCATGAAGGCACCGCGCACCTGCTTTGTTCCGCCCACGCAGGTCGTGTCGCCCGATGCCTCTGCGCGGACAAAGGGGTTATTTACGTTTCTTTCACGTCAACGAAACTTCGTAAAGTGTGTGTGAGGTGGAGTGAAGAACAATTGGGGAGCGACTAAGGGGAGGATGTTTTCCGGGGAGAGAAGGAAGTGGCCTAACGTGCACTGTGAAATGCGATTCGCAAACCAAATGCTTTTAGATACGTCACTGACTTTATGCCGAGCTGTGATGTTCTTTCCGACATCTGTTCGTGATTTGGCGAGGCTTCGAATGGCTTTTGCCGCGCGAGGGCGTTCGGGGCTTCCACTGCGGAGAGGCCTCTCGTCAACCACTCGCCTCATGAAGCTCTGGCGTCTTTAAATAAGCTCATTAGAATGTTTTGAAAACGCTAGTAATTTTTGCGTGAATTTTTGCAATTTTTTCCCCTAAAGATGCTCAGATTTTTTTCTTTATTTTTCTCTCGAATATTGTAAAGCGCGCTAAAATAGCGTGGGTCTCACTTTCCTTGAACTCTTGATTTTTCGAAAATAGCAAAAGCAACAAATAGTGCGAGAAATGATGTGCTCATATAGCACCCCTGGTTTTTCTTCAGTTTCTTCTTGCACTTCTTTATGAAAAAGTATTAGATATCGCGTTTCTTTCACTTAATGTTTGTTCGAATATCGGTGGTAAACAGCATACTTTTATTTTTTAATTGTGTTTGTAATAATGAGAGGGTAGATTATAACAAGTATATTAATGACTAAGCATTTATTAGAGCTTTATTTTGTTAAAAAAATCAATTTTTTTGAGAAAGAAAATAATGATGGAGATTCATGTACGTACTTCCTGTACGTGAATGAAAAACTGACTAGTTTCTCCGTTTTCTTCTAAATGTGGAAACACATTTTTGAATAATGGTCATTCGATTTCCTAACAATTTCGTGTTTATCTCGAAACCTCTCTTACTTCTCTTTAAAAGTAACTAATTCCCAAACTCTAGAACGAATTAAATTCTGAGTTATAAAAATTGAATTGAAGCGTCGTAAAAACAGAAAATCGTTTTAATTTCGTAATAGCTTCTGTCATACCGTTAATTCGGAAATGTATGCTTGTAGGCATTAGAGATGCCACTTGAGAGAGGTTGGGGTCATTGACTCAGGTCAACGAAAATGAATATTAGGTGAAAAAAGACACATTCTGTTGACATTTCCCCCATAACAGGACATAAAGGAAACAGACCAGATGATGCAGTACTGATATGTAATTCATAATCATAAGCAAATCAAAGAAGTTTAACTGAAGTTTAATGACTTCATCATTTATTCAGTACGATGTTATCCTGAAATTGAGGTAGAATAGATAAAAAACATTGGTATATAAAGTAAATCACACACGCATCCACGTAGTATTGATTTACATCTTCGTCAATATTTATAGTTTTCATGCAGATAGTAATTCTTCTAATTTACAAATATACATGAATTGCATTCAGAGGTCTCAGAATAAATGTAACATATTTCTAGGGCCTATACGGTGGTAAAAAAATCACTTATTTGTCAATTAATATATTGATGAAGATACATTTATTGAAACTGCAATTGGGTATAATGCGGTGGCAGTTAATTACATAAATAAAGTAGTATAACAACGAAGAAAACCCTTTCTTCGTTGTCTTCAAAGTTTTTTGCAGGCAATCTATTCCATTCCGTTATCGTTCGATTTTTGGAAGAAAATTTCCCGACGTCCGTTCTCTGCGGTCTTACATTTATTTTGTACCTATGATCCCCTCTACTGATGTATGTAGTGATACTTAGCCGCCGATTTTTTTTTTTTTTTTCAAGCTGGATGATCGCTATGAGCTTTATACAAAGCAGTCTTGTCATTGATCGCCTGTTTTCGAGTGAATTTCACCCTGCCATTTTCTTATCTCTGAAAGTAAATTTAGCTACCCTACTCTGAATCCTTTCCTAATGTTTACACTGCATAATTTTGTGTAGATCCCAACATATTGCTCCTGATTCCATTATCATACGAACAAGGGATAAGTAAGCAATTTCCTTCGCGTTTACCGTACTTTTTTAAGATCCGCATTACAAAATGAAGAGGTCTCCACGCTTTCCACAACAAAGTCTACGTGACTTTTGCAGCTTAATTTACTATCGAAATAGATTCCTAGGTACTTGCACGAAGAAACTCTCCGAATAATATCGTTACATAATCGGTAATTTGTTTCGCTGTAATTATGACGTCTGTCAAAAATGATGGATTTCCTTTTCGAGCTCTTTGTGGTCATCCCATTATCTCTTCCATCTCTTCCCCCGCTGCCAGCGACGTATCGCATCAAGACCGTTGCAGCATTTCTTCGTCTTTCGAGTTCGTAATTGCGATATCCTATGCTATCGTCTGCAAATAACCAAACATTTGAGATTGAGTGCGCTGGCAAATCACTAATGAACGCTAGAAATGGAATGTAATGTGCAATTGCACCTCGTGTAGTTCTATGTCTGTGTACATTGACAGTTTTTCCTGATGCTTAGGCGACTACGCGTGCACGTGTTCGGCGTGGACATGTAATCTCCCTCACTGCGTCAGAAGGTGTCCTGCCGAACATAGTGCATGAAGAGTTCCCTAAACATGGGGGGGGGGACGTCACACGTAGAATCGAGTTTCATGAAATTTCCCATTCCTTGTTCGCCGCCAGCGGCACCTTGGGGTGGAATGCCTGTGCGTGCGCTCGCTCACTGCAACGTCCGAAGGGAAGCGCGTCAAGGGGCAAGCAGAGGGCGGCTCCTTTGAGCTTCAGCGAGCGACCGCGCAGCGCGCGCCGCCGTCTTCAAACTGCGCAAAGGAACCGCAACACTCAGCTCAAACGCCGGTTTCTCAAAAACGGCTGCAGATTTTTCCTTCTCTCTTCCAACGGGTACTGCTAATGGCACTGTTTATTATCACATAAAATGTAATTTTTAAAATATCTCTCATGCCGTTAATACGCACATGTCCAGCGATTTATAACCACAGTTGCATTTGTGAGTTAAAGTGCTTTAAATGACTTCAAGTGAAGTTGTCCGAAAACTCAAAACTTTTCTGTGAAAAAGAAGTTCAATTTCGTATTTTTAGTAACGCTTAACGATATTTTCTTAAAAAACGGCTTCAAATTGTTTAATGAAAATTGTCATTTAGGACGAGGTTTTACTCTTCTTTAATATTTTTAAAGAAATATTTTGGTTCTACTATTAGGAACCGAAGAATTGAGGAAATTCCAAAAGAATGTACGTGGAAGGAATGTCCTTTGGGTAGAGAATGTGGCAAGTCCGATAAACTAACCCAAACCAAAGGAAATAGAAAACTAATACGAGAAGGTCTATGCCATTCCGTAGCACTACTAGCTATGTATTTATAATTCTTTACCTTTTTATCTCTATTTGTTTTTCATATTTTCCTTTGTGCGATATTAATATTTGCCTATACGAAGGAAGTGTCCCCTCGAGTTACGTATGCTTTTGCTGGTTATATACACACCAAATACGAGTAAAACGGGAATAAAAGGCACCATCACCTTCCAACAAATGCCGGGTCGTCCAGCTGTTTACACACTTTGAATGTGGCGACCACGCGCATCATATCGGCGCACAGATTGAGGGTAGCTTTCCTTTCTGTGGAGTATCTATTCTGTGACCCCACCACTCGTGCCAGGAGGCCAGTCGGGTGGTCTCGGGAGCTTCGAGCTTGTCCCTGGGGTGGTGTCCCACTTGGGGATGACCTGGAGGTGGGAAATTTTCGCAAACCAGCTTGTAGATTGACGCCGGATCTCACCATCCAGCTGAAAGGAACAGCGCTACCTCCCGGAATAGAGCACTGGCCACAAGAATGGACGAATGTCCGTAGCGGTTGACGCGCCCGGAAACAATCAACGAGTGCCGCTCTGACGGTGGAGATGAGGCAGCGCCATGAGCGAAGTTCTCCAGAAGCCAGATTCGCAATGCGGGGATGTTTCCGATTGCAGGAAGTGCGGGATTGGCAGTTGTGGAAATGAAGCGGTCACTACACTTGAACGGACTGCTTCACGCCAAACCGTCTTCCACGTGGCGGTCGCATTCTCCATTTCGAAAATTCGTATTTGAGGGTGTTTTGTTGATAATTTTACGATGTAAGTTTGCGTGAATTCGTTCAATTTCTCGTTCTGCAAGGAAAACGAGTGTGCATTTAAGATGTGAACGTCTGCTGTGAGTATTTATTGTCAGTTTAAGTGTGAGAAACTTACTCTGTCATGGCGTGTGAGCTGAGAAAACAATAATTTCTTTCGTCAATATTAATTCCATAATACTTACTTAGTTACCTTATTTCTTTTTGGGGGGGGGGGGGGGGGCTTAAGACAGCATTCGGAATTTGTTTGTGGACTGGAGAGACTTCGTGCTTGCCATTTCCACGCCGTGCCCGTCTGCGGTTGACGGTCGCCCATTCTGCTGGCTCTTCATCTCCTTGGACTTAGTGGAGCGTGAAAACCTCTCGCAGACTTGGTGCGAAGCATGTCTTGGGCCAATGAGCGTGGAGGAAGTTGGTTCGAGGAAGAAGATTCAGAAAATGAGTGGTGAGGGCCTCCGTGTATGCTCGCCTCCCCTGCCACGAGTCATTAATGAGAAGTGGTGCTATCTTCAAGACTAATATTTAGGGCCCGGAAGATCTTACGCAAAATAGTCGCAAAAAAGCATTTATTCTGGCTAAATAGGGGTGCAAAAGACATGTAAACAACGAAAAATCACAATTTAAAAGGAATTATTTAAAAAAATGTTTAAAATGATTCACAAACTCTAATGTTTACATGAGCACTCACATGGAAGTGATTTCTTTGAAATCTTGATTGCACGTGACCACCTGATATGACTATGAGCTTCTTTTACTTGCGAAGGTATCTGGACGAACGCTCTTGTGGACTCCTTTTGAATCTTGAAATGGCATAAGTGAAAACGGAATTATAGTTTTCGTTCTTTGCACTTGTGTAATCAATCGAGCACTAAGAAGGGTGTATCATATACAGAGAGCTCTTTCCTCGAAAGGGACCAGAGACCATACTCAAAAGTACTATAGGATTCTTCGGAACCAACAAAGCCTGTCGACATCAAAGAAAAAAAGGTTGACTGCTGCCATCTTTTCACATTTAAATTTGAACACTTCCTGGGCCTGGACCCTTCCCTTCCATGGAATGACAGCACACTACCGTGCCTTTGTGATGTCGAGGTTTGCATGTATGCTTCCAGCTTAATCGGTGCTAGGAGAAAAAAGGAAAGTTATGACGAGAAAGGAAGAAAAGGCAAATACCTAAAATGGGGAAAAAGCAAAATGAAAATCTACTGAAACAACTCCAGAAGCACAATTAAGTGAAGTGGGTAAAATAGATAAAATCGTAACAACAATAATAAGGCATTTTGTCGAACTTCCGGACTCTAGTGTTGTTAAATACCTCTTAACTACGATAATAAACTGTGTTCTTTTACGTTCATTTCGACGTCTGTGTGATGCTCAAGAGCCCCGGTGAAGCTGTGGACGTGCTGTCTGCAGCAGAGACGTTGGGAGCTGCGTTCAATCTGTTTATTTCAAAATGCTTATCCGGTAGCGGTTTGGATAACATATCAGTATTAAGTTTGTGAGATAAGAGATATAGCAGAAAAAGTAATAGAATTAAACATCAGTGATTCCCGCATATTGTTTCGAAAACATCGAACCACAAAACATTTTATTTATACCGTAATTCCTGAAACAGTCTTCATTGAAAGTCTTACTTTGCATATTTAACTAAAACGTTATTTGTCTCCCCTTCTTTTCTTTCGCCTTTCCCCTCCTTCTCACACTTCACTCCATTTCTGTATCCACAGGGGAAAGATGTATTTCCTCTACGCTTAAACTTCATTCTTTCTCTCCTTTTCTTCTTTCTCATCGCCATCTGTCTCGTCTAGCTTCGCCCAAATTCCGTGTAAGCTGGCCTTTCTGCATTCCTTCGCGTCCGAGGGTCGTGTTTGACGTGCGAACGTAGTAAGAAAATGTTGCCACACGACAATTCGAGGAAAGCAAAGAGCTTCCTGTAGATGCTCGCTCTGTGACCAGCGCCTGCGCCACGACTTCCTGTCCCCAGAAGCCAATTGCTAATCGCACCCAAAAGTCAAATATAACTCCTCAGGAATGTGGCTCTAACAAAAGAATCTTCGATTTAGCTTGTGGATTCACGTAGCGTTCACTTCCTATTAATATATACTTCATATACAATATTTACTTCGTAATAATACTATTAATAATAATAATAATAATAATAATAATAATAGTAATTATTATTAATTACAAATAAACTTAGAAATGCCAATCATTCCTTTCATCGTAGGTTGCGACAAATGCAACCCACAACACTCGGCAGCGTTTTTGAATCTATATCTATCTCTCTATATCGTTAAATAACTCATAAACGAAGCATTAGGGCTAGGGCATTAAAAACTAAAATTTTGAGGCCAGAGGCTTCAAAGAAACGTTTCTCAGAGCGTAATCTACAGGATGAGATCTTCTTAAACACTCTATTACATTTTTGCTGGTCCGGCGCCACTCGATATTACCCCACTTGCGCAGAGACGTGCAGAATCTGCCACTAAATGTGAATAAGAGGGTCAGAGAGACACAGAGTCAGACAGACTGGTAGAGACTGGGAGAGAGGGAGAAACGGAGTAGGTGTGTGTGTGTGTGTGTGTGTGTGTGTGTGGCGCGCGCGGTGTGCGGCGTGCGTGCGTGGTGTGTGTGTGAGAGAGAGAGAGAGAGAGAGAGAGAGAGAAAGGGAGAGAGAGAAAGGGAGAGAGAAAAAGGGAGGGGGACGGAGGAAGAGGGAGATGAAGGGCAGAACGTCTGCCGCGTTTCGCTAGTCTATTCGATTTATAGATTTTATTTTTAGTATTGCTAACAAAATAGCAAGCCACACCTCGGGCTCTACACCTTCCACAGCTAGGGAAAGAAGAGCTCAACAGAAATAGTGAAGGTCCACGTATGGCCTTGCGGAAGGCGCTTTTGCCAGGCGCCCACGTCGCTCCATCCACTTGCAATAGTCGGGGCTTCGCGAAGTGGTTGCTGGCCACCAGTTCGCGAGTTGGCAATTCTCTCCCGCCATTCAAAATTTCAGGAAGGGACGATCGTGGAACGGATAGTGAAACGAATACCGTCTTCCCTTACGCTACACAATTTGAATGAATCTTAATAATGCTCTCGAGGACGTTTTCTTGTCCGATTTCTGTGCTTTGCAATTCTCCAAGAGACAGCCCACCCACTCTTTGGGAGAGAGCCCCCTCTGCCCATCGCTCCCCGATGGCTCCTCTCGCACAAGAATCCGCGACCTGCGTCGCGCACTGACTGTCTCTCGCAGAAAACTCGGGCCGTGCCAGTGTCAAATGATAAGATAGGTGAATGCGAATGCTTATCAGCGTCCTGTTGGCAGGAAGTCACTTTCCTGTACGTGAGCAAAGAAACTGCCCTTATCAGCGTTCGCTCTCGATATTGCGGGATGTGGACGAAGTGAGATGGAGGAAGGCGAAGGCAGCTCCGAGTGGATCGGTGGTGATCACGTGACTTACCCACCGCGTGTTGTCTTCCAATTGAATCAATATTTAGAAGTGCGCATGATATGTTCACTTCCCCGGCGTCGTATTGACTCTAGAAATTCTTGCAATACTGGAGGAAGCGTTCGATGTACCCTCCCTTAAAAACTTGTCACGAAGATGTCTTTTTGTGTCTTACCTCTCGGGACTGATTTAATCGAAAACAAAGGGTAGTTGATTAGCAGCAATGCTTCCCTGTCGTTGGTTCGCGGGCTTAAACAGGGAATTGGCGAAAATAGTATTGTAGCGAAAAATAAAGCTTACGTAGGAAAGTGTTGGTATTTTGGGACATTAAAGATCATTCCGTTTTCCTCTCATCTTGCTCCAGTAAATATCGAGTTTTATTTGACTGATTTAGTGCACTTGCGCGGCTGGGCGATCGGGAGAGACCTGGAGAGGGGCATCCCCCGCAAGGCGACGCCGAATCTCGCCATCCAGCGAGGGAGGAACACCGCCACCTCCCGAGAATTCACATTCACTACGCTACGGGGGCTAATGATTGCAGTTGACGTAATATCAATGAATACGTGAATGTGGTGTAGAGGCATGTGGCGGCGTGGGCAGGGCAGCGGGGCGAACGGCGGCCGGCGCCCTCCGCCCCCGCGACTGCTCATCTCGGAAGAGCTGCACGCTCGGAAGACGCTCAAAAGTAAATACCCTCGCCCATGAAGCGTACCTGTCATAAGCCGTGAATATTTAGAAAATACTACATTTTTTAGAAAAAGTTGGCACGATTGTAGGCCTGTTTAATTAAAAATGAAGACGGCATTGACATCCCATATGTTCTCATAATATATACTCGTACGAATCGCCTCTCGTATGAAACCGCCCTCGTATCTGCACATTTGCAAGACGTTCAGAAATATAATTCTTGTGCCTAAGACATAACCTTTCAGACGCCAATAATATTTGTACAATTACTAGGAAAAGGTGGCTACTATTGATGATTGAAGCAAAAAATAGCCTTTAGGAATCCCGCAAAGGCACTTTTCCTCTGCAAGTCGATGCCTTTTTTCCGCCCAATGAGCATCCTTGCTCGCTCTTCGTGTAAGGGCCCAGTGGTTGGCGCCCTTTTCCACCTCCGTCTCACCGCTATGGCTCGGGACCTATTTCGCCCGTGGACGTTCGATGTTCGGCGAAGTTCTATGCAAAAAAGTGGTACGTTTTCATTCCATTGAATTCATCAACGTACGAATCCGCGTAGTTATTCTTTTCGTTTGCAAACTTACCAGTGGCTCCTTGGAAATAGTGTCCGCGACCACACTATACTATACGCTAAAGCTCCCTTCATTGCATGAAACGTCTCCGAACGAGAGTTTTACGTCGCTTCTTCCGCCCCACCTTCGTGGTGGGAGGGTATTTATTTGATTTTTTTTTCATTTGATTGGATGGATGTTCCTTCAAAAAAATCCGTGCACGTTTTCTTGAGCTCCAGAATCAGTACCGAGCCACTACTCTACAATGTCGAACGGCGAAGTGAAGTATGAAAAAAGGGAAGTTCGCGCCGTTTTGGCTGAGGGATGAGGTGGCGGTGGGCGCTCGCACCCCTCGCACGTGGGCAGCCCTCGCGCGCCGCTCCGCCTCGCCTCGCCTCGCGCCGCCTCGCGCCGCCTCGCGCCGCCTCGCGCCGCCTCGCGCCGCCTCGCGCCGCCTCGCGCCGCCTCGCCTCGCGCCACCTCGCGTCGCCTCGCCTCGCGCCGCCTCGCGTCGCCTCGCCTCGCGCCGCCTCGCGCCGCCTCGCGCCGCCTCGCGGTCGCGTCGCCAGCGGTGCCGGACGCGCTCGTTCCGGCCCCTCCCCGCCCACCCCTGCGGCGCCGCGCCGGGCCGAGCGGCGTGCACCCGCGCCCGCGCGCGCCCGCCGCGTGTCATTGGTCGCGGAGAAGAGCGGCGGCGCGTTGCTCTCGTAAGTGAAGTCAAGTGGCCGAGATCCTTCATTAAGCGTCCGGTCGGCGCGAGGAGCAGCCGCGGCCCGCGCACACGCCGCCTCGCCCGCCCGCGCACAATCGCCCGCTTTGTGGCGGCGTGAAGGCGCGCCGTTGTGCGGCGCGCTCTATCAGCGGCGCATCTGCCGGGGCGGCTCGGCCCGGCCCGCAGGGCTCGCCGCGCCGCGCGCCGCCCGCCGCTCGCCGCGGCGTCCGCCGGAAGGGCCGCGCGCCGCCCGCCCCGCCCCGCCCCGCCCGCCGCGACCGCATGGAGGCGCGGGCGCGGGGCCTGGGACGGCGCGCCGCCGCCGCCGCTCGCCCTCGCCCACGCCCGCAGCCGCGCCTGCTGCCCGCTGACGTCGCGCTGTGGCTGGCCGAAATCCGCCGTCGGAGCGACTCGGACGACGCGCCGTGCTGGTGGCCGGCCCCGCCACCGCCCCGCGCACGCCCGCGCCGCGTCACCGTCCCCGTCGCCGCCGCCGCTACCTCCGCGCGCCGCCGAGGACGCGCCTCGGCCGCCGCCTCGTCCGCCGGCGCGCGCCGACGCCGCCAATGCACCTTCCGGGGCGGAAGCAGCGCGCCTAGGGCGCGGAAGAGGCGGCGCCGTGCGGCCGGACGTCGGCGGCGATAGCAGCGGCCACCGCGCCAGCCACCGCGCCAGCCACCGCGCCAGCCACCGCGCCGGCCCTGCGCGGGAGGCGCGCGCCAGCCAGCCCGGCCGCTCCGACGCACCCGCACGCGCAGGAGGAGGCGGCACTCGGGAAGTTGTGTCAGATCGCGTTAGGCGCGCCGCTCCCCGACGCCCCCGCCGCGGGTCTGGCGGGGCGACTCGGCCGGCCCTGTCGCCGCCGCCCCGACGACGACGAGCCGCCCCCGCCCCCGCCCTCGCCCCCGCCCCCGCATGCTCCCCCGCGCGGAGGGCATGGAAGATGCGCCCTGCGACCCGCTCGCCCTGCGCCACCACTGCCGCGACCTCTACTCGCTGTGCGACGACACCAGCTCCATGATCGACGACACCCTGCGCTTCTTCAGCGACCAGCCCCGCCCCTGTCCGACGACGTGTTCGTCGCCGGCGACCTCGCCGACTTCGCCGCCGGCGCGCGGCCTCGCTCGCGCTCCTGCAGGGACAGCGCTTCCTTCGATGTCAATTCCATTTTCGACGACGGCAAATCGGTGCCGATAGCGCCTCCCAGAGTCAATAAAATGAAGAGACTCAAGTTGACGAGTAGTTCGAGTTCCAAAAGTGTGATAGACACGTGCGGAATGATGACATCCACTCCCATCCACGGCGGAACGGAGCGTTTGCCTGCAAATAGGCTACTGTTATCCGCCGGAGACACCCCTAGTAGAGAGAGGAAAGTGAGATCCTTTTTCTCGGAACATAAATCGTTTTCTACCAGTGCGGCCCTTAGCACGTCTCTGCAAAATCTAAACTTGTGCGGTATCGATGCGAGTACGTCTAGCGATGCTACTCGTCAAAGGGCAGACACGTCTGTCGATGAAAGTGCTATGTGTGAATCTGGTTCCGATTCTAGTCTGCTGGAAGTAAACATTCCCACTGTGAAGCCGGTGTCTTCCTTTGTTTTCCCTTCGAACGTAGACAATAACTTGAGACCTCCTTCACCCAAGCTCCGATGTATTTCTTCTGTAGAAGATTTCACGAGTAGCATGTGCGACAGCTTGTTGTTGGATAGACCACGGAAAGGGAGTGGTTCTAGTGACATCGCTGCTTGGAAGCGAGACTTACAGCGGTCTCCTTTCTTTTCTCAAGACGATGACTATATGCCTGCAGAAGAGGTAACGTATTCAAATGCAATATTTGAATACTATATCGAAAAAATTGTGAAGACATATTGTGAAGGATAAAATTTATGTTTTAATTATTTATTTTTTTAATATACGTATGGGCTTATGTTCTATGTATAATTCACGTCAATACACTAAAAACATAATGCATGTGAGAGCAATCTTGCTCAGATTGAAGTGTTTTAACACTCATTTACCAGGGTACACATTCTGGGGATTATAGCTTAAGTTGATGTGAACACTGGTATTGGAAAAGTAATAAATCTTCTGAATGATTTAAAAGGAACTCTTGGAAAAAAATTCTTTCTTTAGCATTTAAATTCGATCTGCAGAAGACAGGGTGTATTTTTTTTTTTTTTTTTTTTTTTTATTTTTACCTTTTCCTTCTTTTTCATTTTAAAATTAAAAATTTAAATTTTAAAAAGACAAACCAATTACCAATATTGAGAACAAATATAATTTTATTATTATCTCACCAAAAAAGGTTTGTATGAATTAAATTCCTATACTCAATAAAATCAAAACTTTTCAATATTAAAAATCATTACAAATTATGTAGTACTGTTATAGCTTGGAATACATTCTTTCATTTGAGCAGAAAATTAATAGAATAAAACCAGATTGTACCAGAAATACTGTGGGCAAGAAGTAATCCAAAAGAAGAAAATCATTTGCTTTCGTTTGATTTATTATTTTGATTTATAACATATTCTTAAGACCCATTGTAACAAGTACTTTAGTGTGATTTATAACTAACATTTTAAAATTTTTACATGTGGTTTTTAAGTTTTGAAACTGTTTAATTGATTGAACTGCATCATAAAATTTACCAAGGAAGTTATTTTCATTGTATAAAACCCTTTTTAAAGTGACATCAGCCCTCTCATCGAGCCTCACCATTACAAGGCACGTAATACCAAGATGGATATTTGGTGATGTTCATGCATGGTAAAATTTTCATGGAATTTGAAGATAAATGCAACAAGGCAAAGGAAATAGAATGTTACTGATTGACACCTTTCCCATAATGTTTTAAAATTCAATGAGATTATTTTTTGCTCTAGAACAGATGTTGTTCCTAACTGGGAACACAACTTAAAAAATAAGAAATCATATTGAAATACCAGAAGTACTACGTACTCAGAACATGACTGTTGATAGTTTAAAAGAATGCTAATCAAAATATCGTGGAGAACATCTGGAACATTTGTGTCTATTTAATGAATTACTGGTGTGCAGGACTACCTTCTGGTTTTTGAAGCATGTTACTTGGAAAACATTATTCCTTTTTTGATTTAGTGTTCTTTTGTGTTTTTAAAGTTCTGGAAGAAAAATTATGAAAAAAAAAAAATAGTGAAAAATATATCATTGCATAACCTGCTTTTTTTTTTTAAGTCCAATATTTTTCTTTATTTCATTTTGATTCTGTTTCAATTTTCCCCTGATTAAAGCTGAAAAAATGTTATATTTTCATTTATAGTATTTTGTATTTAGATCATTGTATTTAGTACGTTGTTGTTTGTTTGAATAGTGCTTAATTGAAGCATTGATTATTATTTTTCAGAGAAGCATTTTGAGAAGTTAAAATAATATTTTTGATATACATTATTGGTTTTGACTGTCATCTCCAGTGTTTTCTAATTCAAATTTTAATTGTTTTAGTGGTTTTCATCTACTGACGGAAAGGGAAGAGTGTACTATTTTGAGGAAAATAGCAATGTGTCAACCTGGACTCTGCCAAATATTGTTGTTGCAAATGAAGAGGTATGTAGAACTCTGAAACTTGTGGAACAATATCTCAGTATTCTAATTTTTTGAAGAAGCATTATTTGCATTTGGAATTGAAAATGTGTATGTCATATTTATTTATTTATCTATTTTTTGCATGGAATTTTAAGGAAGCTACTGGAGAACATCAGTTGGAATCCAGTAATTTGCCATTACGTAATCAAGATGGAGAAAAAAAATCCAGAGTTGGGAAAGCTCGATCATTGTTTTTGTCGGATCCAAAGTGAGTTATTGTTACTATTTTCAGACTTAGAGTAGAATTAGACCTCATTGTAATAGAAAAGTTATGATCTGTATCTTTCTACTATTATACATTGCTGTCTAAAACTGTGTATCATAAGAAAGCTTGTTACAGTAGTTTTGTATGGTATGTTATTTGGAATTTATAGAAAGTATATAAGATAACTTTTTTCCAGGCATAAGGAAACAACAAGTAAATCATCATCTATCCCTAGAAACTGGTTGCAGCTGTATGGCTTGGACAAGGTTCGTTGAAATTAACTATTTGAATGTAATATTATTGCTGAAACATTCCTCTTGCACTATTTTGTATTAGAGGTGATGTTCAACTCTATATTTATTCAAGAAATGAATTAAAAAATCTGTATACCTGTTATTTTTCTCTCATCACTTGACTTCTATCAGTGATAGAAGTTTCTGCAAATTTTTGTATTTAGAGCTTAAACCCTCTATTCTTTCTTCTATATGGGTTGCTCAAGCGCACCATGACTGTTGTTCATTTGACAAATGGTTTTATGGAAACGGTGTTAAGTACCCAGAACAAAGAATGATACATACAGAACATAATGGCTACACATAGTTATCTTGAAGGTTAATATGGGCAGGTACAAGATGATTAATTACAAGAAATACAATGTACTGCACTGCACTGCACTGCACTGCACTGCACTGCACTGCACTGCACTGCACTGCACTGCACTGCACTGCACTGCACTGGACTACTGCACTGCACTGCACTGCACTGCACTGCACTGCACTGCGCTGCGCTGCACTGCGCACTGGACTGCACTGCACTGCACTGCACTGCACTGCACTGCACTGCGCTGCGCTGCACTGCGCTACACTGGACTGTGCTACCAGGCTGTTCAACCTTGCCTTGCCTCACTAGGCCCCTGCCTGCCGTATCCTACTGCCACCACCGTTGCTATAGGCTGTGCACAGATGCATTGTTACATACTCCCGGGAAACTTCCTGTAACAATTTTGGTCTGAAATTACTCAAAGCCTAATCGTGGTATTGGAATAAGTTGGCAAGCCTTTACAGCATTTTAAGCATTACATCTTTAAAACTGCTTATATTTTTCCCTACTGACTCCTACCTATTTTACCCTACTTACCCTTCCCTATCCTGAAGCATTACATAGTAAAACATTTAGTTCCATGATTATGTTCTATCTACAGTTTCCTTGTTTTTAACCAGGCATTTGGGGAATTGGTGTGCAATATTTGGGGAAGAGGCTCACTAAGCCATATGGAAGTTCTGTAAATGATTCAACAGAAAATCAATTGTATTTATCAATTGTGTCATTAAAGCTTTAATTTCATTCCGCTTGCATGTTTTAATTATTTGCTAGAAACGCTGTTACGCGTGAATAAAAACATTTCAATGGAAGAGGGCCCAAAAATGTAATGGGCCTCGCTCTTTTGTTTAAGGCCTATTCCCAGAGGTTCTTTATTAATATTTCCGCATTTGTATTAGCTTTCAAGGCAACTATGTGTAGCCATTTTTAGCTCTTTATTGTGTTTACTTTCCCAACTGGGTAAACAAATCCCAAATCAGCAAATCTACTCTCGTATCAGTGACTAGAGTAATAATCTTAAGTAGGGCGACCACCTTAAAATCTAATCCAGGACACATGCCCAAGTTCAAATAAATGTTTTTAATGTTATGCATTATGCTTATATTTTCTATAAAGCAGTTGGACTAACGTTACCATATTAGCCAAGTTGTGTTTAGCTAAATGCATATCAATGATAGTTATGCGCTTAGAAGTACAACAATCTGCATTGGTAGATTTCCTGGCATGTAAAAGGAAAGCTAAGAAAAGCGTGTTAAACATTTCTGGCCATTGCCATGGTTATTATTATTGTTATTGTTGTTATTATTATTATTATCATTATTAATATTATTATTATCATTATTAATATTATTAATAGTATTATCATCATTATTAATATTATTATTATCATTATTAATATTATTATTATTATTATTTCTATTACTAATATATTTAAACATCAGAATAACTTTTATAGTGTCCCTGTTCATCTTTTCCCCTAATTTTCTTAGCTTGTCAAAGAACTACTGTTAAGTCATCTTCAATATATTTCAAATCAGAATAGAACATTCTTCTTTCCGTATTTTGGAAATATTATCTAGGACATGTTATGTTTTTTTCTGTTCAACCACAATACTTGTAACTGAATAAACATCTAAAATGTTCAAGTTTCTGTAAAGTAAAGTTTCCATAAAATTGAAAATTATATTGAAATTGAAAGTTATATTTCTTTTCTTTCAGAAAATTGTACCACATATCTTTATTTTACAGATTATCTTAATTTTTCTTTTTGATGGAAATAGTGATCCAAACACTGTTTCTTAAATTTATATAGTATTAGTATTGTGATTCATACATTATATGACACTTGAACAACAGACGGTAAACAAGGAGGCCAAGTTAAATTCCTGATTGTGATGACTGCTTTGAACAATTTACTTATGTTTTATACATTTCTCCACGTTTTGTGTTGTCTGGCTGCTAATTCATATTTACCTTCCAGGATGTTCTAAAGTATGGCAACATGAATCGTACAAAAATTACGGAGAATGGAAAAAAAATGAGTAAGAGGTGGGCATCTGCCTATGTAGTATTAACCGAAGATGCATTGTGTTTTTATAAGGATCTTAAAAATTCTCAGCATTCTGTGGTGAGTGGATAACATTTCTAATTTTGATCCCTTGGGGGCATTCATACACACTTGGGCACAGTATTATTATTAAAAGAGTTAACTATAGTCCTGTCTTCATAATTATTCCATTATTATCATATGCACTGGTTTGTACGTGTGGTAAACAACTAGATCTGGTAATCTTATTGCTGTGGTTCATTATTCTAATTTGTGTTCAATTCTAATTCACAGATAATTCTAATTCTACTAATATCTGACTTGGGGTTCTTGTTCAAAAAATTTGTATAGTCAACACTAATTCGCTTCATCAGTATATGGTGTACATGTGTTTCAAGGTTTTCGAAAATGGATTAAATAACTTCTAGGAAAATAAGGTGTAAAAGATTGATCTTTTCCATTTTTAAATTTTTTTTTCTTTCAATGAAAGCCAAAAGGATATGGAATTTGTATATTGCATTACCCTTTTAATTGCAAGATGCGAAAGATTAAAACTGTTTTGGTGCATTATGTTAATTACGATATTAATTGTGTACTATGTTTCTAATGTTTTCTTAAGAAAATGGCACTGGCTTGTCTGGAAAGATATTTGAGTCCAGTCATAATTGCAATGCCATTCTTTTCTAGCTATTTTTTTCTGCTAATTTTTCGTTGTAATTTTCTATGCATAAAATAAGCTGGAATACACTGTTTACCTGCCACATATTTTAGGTGGTGAAATATTATTATCACATATATATATTATTATCGGTGAAATTAGTGGTCACTCAGATTTCAAAAGAGGTCAAGTCATTGCTGTGTGGTTTGCAGGAAAATGGGCAAAAAGAAATAGTGAGCGAAAGCTTAAGTTAACTGACAGAGACCGACGGACATTAAAAAGGAATGTGGGAAGACAATGTAAAACTACCGGGGCAAAAGTGACTGCAGCTCTCAACTCGTGCTTGAGTAATACTGTTTCAAAACCAGTCCTGCAGAAGCTTCACATAGCTTAACGATCATGGAAGGGCTGCAATTGCAAAACCCTTCATAACAGAAGCCAATGCAAAGCTACAAAAAAAGTAGTGCCACCATTATAAAACCTGGACACTTGATGATTGGAATGTGGTGTGGCCCGATGAATCATCGTTTACATTGTGTCCTACAAACGGCCGAGTTTATATATGGAGAACCCTAAAACAAGCCTAGTATCCAAAGTATGCCAACCTGCCTACTTCCTACAGTGAAGCATGGGGGAAAATTCTAGTATGATTTCGGCAGCCACGTCATGGTATTCAGCTGACCCTATCAATACCCTCACTGGCCAGAATACTGCGAATGAATATCTTGACATTACAACAATGAAGGGCTTACAAGGTGATAATGTGCCCATACACATAGCAAAAAAGGTTCAGGCTTGTTTTGCGGATCATCAGAATGTCATGATGCACCCTCTCTGGCTAGCACAATCACAAGATCTCATTATAATTAAATCATTATGGGGGTGTTTTAGAGCAGAGAGTGAGGAGCAGATTTCCAGCTCCAACATTCTTGAAACAATTTGTGAATGTTTTGGTACAAGGATGGGAAAACATTCTGTTAGATACTATTCAAACACAGTACAAATGAATTCTGCATGGAATTGCAGCTGTTCTAAAACAAATGGTGGCTCGAGCCTTATTAATAAATAAATATTTTGAATATTAATTACACGTACAGACATACACACACACATTGTTTCCTTGTGACACTGACTGAGTAATTTCTTGTAAAAGGATACCAATTTCTGATGTTTTCTCAGGGCCTTCAACCAGAATTATCAATGCAGTTATCTGGAGCAAGAGTAGAGTCAGGAGAGAAGTTGTCCAGCCGGAAGCACATCTTCTTGATCACTTCTGGCAGCTTGCAGTTGCTGTGCGAGTGTGAAACTGCTGAACTCACTGCTCAATGGCGCTCGGCTATCACCAATGCCATCGCCAGATTAGTAAGTGTTTATTTAAAGACTTGTCCTTTGTCGGTAGAATTTCAAGTGACTGTGTGAGATTGCAAATTTTGTTGAGTCTGCGAATCATGTTTCTTTCACAGATTTCATAGCCAATGAGGTTCCTGGTTTAAGTCCCAAAAGTTAAATATTTTCAACACCAGCTAAATAGCCATGTGCAAGCTGTCCCCTGTCAGGATGAAAATCCTAGTGGCCAGCTGCTCAGATCAGTCATTTCCATAAATTTATGTGAACTATTGCAGGCATATAGGAGGCACCTAGCACAATGGGCCATGGATCACATACCACCTTTCCCAATCCTTAGGACAGGTATTGAATTGATCCTTCATCCTCATGTGCCCCACCTAATTCAGTATTCACTGTTTACACTAGAAGGTGCTTGGCAGGAGTCAGTTAAATGTGATACGACAATAGGTGTGCCTCTTCTTTTAGGAAAAAAAATAATTAAAATGTTGAGGAGTGAAAAGAAAAACTAGAAATAATTCTCAAATGATGTGACTTGAAATTTAACTTCAGTATATCACGAAAAAGTGGATAAATCCAGTAGCTAAATTTACAAAAAATGCTATAACACGTAATGTAGCCAGAATCCATGTTTTGTGGGTCCTCGACACTGAACGGCGAAGCTTCTGTCAGTCGGTCGGTCGGTCCGTCAGTCGGTCCGTCAGTCGGTCCGTCAGTCGGTCCGTCAGTCGGTCCGTCAGTCGGTCCGTCAGTCGGTCCGTCAGTCGGTCCGTCAGTCGGTCCGTCCGTCGGTCCGTCCTCGGTCGGTCCGTCGGTCGGTCCGTCGGTCGGTCCGTCAGTCGGTCCGTCAGTCGGTCCGTCAGTCGGTCCGTCAGTCGGTCCGTCAGTCGGTCCGTCTGTCGGTCGGTCGGTCAGTCGGTCGGTCGTCAGTCAGTCGGTCAGTCAGTCGGTCGGTCGTCGGTCGGTCGTCGGTCGGTCCGTCAGTCGGTCGGTCGGTCAGTCGGTCGGTCAGTCGGTCGGTCAGTCAGTCAGTCGGTCAGTCAGTCAGTCAGTCAGTCAGTCAGTCTGCCCGCCCGCCCGCCCGCCCGCCCGCCCGCCCGCCCGCCCGCCCGCCCGCCCGCCCGCCCGCCCGCCCGCCCGCCCGCCCGCCCGCCCGCCGTCCGCCGTCCGTCCGTCCGTCCGCCCGTCCGTCCGTCCGTCCGTCCGTCCGTCCGTCCGCCCGTCCGTCCGTCCGTCTGCCCGTCCGTCCGTCTGTCTGCCCGTCCGTCCGTCTGTCTGCCCGTCCGTCCGTCTGTGTCGCCGTCCGTCCGTCTGTCTGCCCGTCCGTCTGTCTGCCTCCGTCCGTCTGTCTGCCCGTCCGTCCGTCTGTCTGCCCGTCCGTCCGTCTGTCGTCCGTCCGTCCGTCCGTCTGTCTGCCCGTCCGTCCGTCTGTCTGCCCGTCCGTCCGTCTGTCTGCCCGTCCGTCCGTCTGTCTGCCCGTCCGTCCGTCTGTCTGCCCGTCCGTCCGTCTGCCCGTCCGTCCGTCTGCCCGTCCGTCCGTCTGCCTCGTCCTCGTCCTCGTCTGCCCGTCCGTCCCGTCGTCCGTCCGTCCGTCGCCCGTCCGTCCGTCTGCCCGTCCGTCCGTGAACAACATTAGCGGCTAATGCCGATTTTCTCCAAAACTGATATTCTCCCATCGATCTGGCAGATGTGGCTCCTTGAATTTGAAACTGATATTTTAATTCTAGGGCAGGGGTGTCCACTGTCCAACTTGCCAGGTCTCAAGGACCGAAACTAAATCCTTTAAAATGGTTGAGGGCCATGTTTTCATTACTCGGACGATCCCAATCTGTCTTCTCCTTCCTTTTTTTGGACATGAAGCTCCTGGGACCTTTTGCAACATTTCCAGAAAATTTCTCTATTATTTTTGATTACATTATGTATTGGATAATGGGATGGGCGTTTATGGTATTATTGTCGTTGAAAATTTTTAAAATTAAAAATTGAAAATTGTTTCGGAAAAAATTAAATTGAATCAGGTGCAATTTTTCGAAATTTGGAAAATGTTTCGCGTTATTTTGCGTGAAATATAGGCAATTTTAAATTTCGTTTAAACAATTTTTTTTATCAAAAATGGCTTTAAAAGGACATTTAAGAGAATAGTACAGGTATCTTATTGGTTGAAAACTCTGATTTTTTAAAAATTACATTACATACATTTATTTGAACTGTAATAATTTGATTATTCTAGTCTAACCTGAATTCCCTTCCAAGCTGGTTAAGCTACGTACGATTTATAAAGAGCGTAATAAAACCCCGCCCTTGTTCTCGTTCTAGAGGTTCCCATGGCTTTTGTATTGCGTTAGTTCGATAGGTAAACTTACTCGCTTTCCTGTGTATTCTATCTAAATTATTCTAGTGTATTCTATCTAGGGTTATGTTCGTTAAAATGCCCAATACATGACCCTTTTTAAAGATCTGATTTTTTAGAACATGTTTCAGTTAAGAAAAAAATCTCTATATTAAACATTGGACTTTTGCAATGTTACCTTTTTGCAATTTTCGAAAATAGTGTTTGTGAAAAATGGAACCGGCACTACTTTTTATCCTTTATCCTTTAATTCGTATTAGGAGAAATGTTTAAGCAAAAATCTGGAGCCGTTTTCGAGTAAATTGTTTAAAATTTCGAAGAAAAAGAACACCAACGATTTTGCACGTGTTTCGTAATATGAAATACCCACACTGTGGTGGTAGTAAAATAGAACATAGATTTATCGATAGTTGTTCGATTTCTCTGTAATCTGCAGGATAGAAACAAAAAAACCTTCAATTTTTAAACTTTTGATTAAGGGTAATCGCATATTGATCAATACATATTAGAATAGGCGAAATTTAGGCATTTAAACAGAAAATAGTAATTTACTAGTGACATAGGTGTTTATAGCCCCTATAAAATTCGCATATAATACTCCTAATGTCTCAAAATGAATAAGAAACCTAAAATATTGCGTTTTCCATTGAACGAAAAAAATAGGCAAATAGGCAAAACTCCTCTGCTTATTCATTAGTAACAGCAGCAATGTTCTTCATGATCACTCATACAAAATGTTCACACATTGTCAATGATCGTTATTAAATGTACTGCGCTCTCGCCACACGCAAGGAAACTGCTTCTTTGCAAAGCTTGCATAATATATTTTTGAAGGTTTCTTTTCACACCAATCCTCGGAAGTTATGGTACAGCTTTCACAATAAATTGCTCACCACCGACAACCTCCAGGATTATTCGTCTGAGACAGCTTTGAATGTTTCTCGTATTGTAACACCCTGCCATCAAAAGGTGATATATTTTCTCACTAATGTTATTGGGAATCACGAGATGTCTGATTGTTGATTCTTATTTGTGATGTCTGATATATCAGATATTGTTGTGGATTTTGAAAGCGGCCTGCGCAAAGGATTAGAAATAATTTCTACAGTGTCCTTCAGTTGCTCTTGATGAAAATTTCTGATAGTTTTTTCTTGCACGTCACGGGAGCGCCAATTCGCTAGTTGTAAATAACTTTCTGTCTCTAGGCATGAACGTTTTTGTCAGGGAAATAGTGATTTGGAGTGATTTTTGATTGTTATTTATATCAGTGTTCGACGTCCGTTTTAGAACTAGTTTCTTCCAGTTATTTAGTGCTTTTTTTTCCTTCAACGACAAACACTTCTATTTTGAATTTGTTCTCTTTGAGCGTGTAATATAGTTTAAAGAATCAATAGTGTTTAAAAATATAAAAATAGATGGTATTAAAACTGTTAAATAATACATAGCCATTTTTTCATTTTCATCAATTGTCTATAAAAGTTTAAAGACATTACATGCATTATAGTTCTCTAAAAATGTGAAACACCTGAAAATGCTGGTAAATATCAGGAATAATTAAGTATAAATATTATATGTTATATGTCAAAAAGAATTAGTGCTGCCTCACTAACCAGGTAGATCTCACGCAAGCTAAATAACTTGCGTTAGGGTTAATTTGAATTATTCACTTCACAATTTCTTTTAAGTAAACTGTTCAGATTGATCATAAAATTTTACTTTCAATATTACCTTCATATAGAATTCGTGGTATTGCTCTAGATTGGTTATCTTCGTATCCTAAACAATGATCTCAGAGACTAGAAATATCGTACTGGAATGATGGCCCATTAAATACACACCATTCCGATTCAATGCTAATTTCACAAAGGGTCCTGCAGGGTTCGATTTTAGGGCCTATTCTCTTTCTACTATTACGTAAACAATGTGCACTCGAGGATTCAAAGCGGAAAAACAGTTCTCTTTGCTGATGATACATCTTTGCAATAAAGAAACAAGAAAATAGTACAATATCAGATGTTTCAAATTGGTTCCGTAATAACAAATTAATAGTAAACGAAGGAAAAACAGTTTCAATGCAGTTTTCCATTAAAAAAATGCGTACTCCATTGAAAATGAACGATGTGCAATTGTTGGATGTTAAGGTAAGAAAATTTGTGGATGTGCGAGGTCAGTCAAACCTCAAATGGAACGTCCATTTAAATAAATTGAACACAAAATTAAGTTCATTGTGTTACGCATTCCGAATTCTGTCAAATTCAGTCAATTGAAAATCTATCTTTAAGGAACAATTTTATTAAGTGAAAAACTATATATCTTCATAATTGTAGTTCTAGGAAAATTCTGAAAAAATTTTTTTTTTTTTTAACGAAAATGAGGCCTACTTCATTGTCTTGAATGTCCTCATTCTCTAACAACAAAATTCAATAAAAAACAATGGAGCCATTTTGTTGAAAATGTTCCAGGAACTTAATGAAAAGTAATCTCCAATATTAAAATAACAGCTTCAAATTCAAGGGGCCGTGAGATCAGCCAGATCAATTGGGGGACATCAATTTTAGAGAAAATTGGCTGACCGTTTTAGCCGCTAGCGTTGTTCTCTGATGGAAAATTGGAATGACGGACGGATAGACAAACATTTTGCCGTCATTAGATTTTTCGGTATCAAGGATGCACAGAACATGGATTCTGGCCACTCTCTGTACCAGAAATACTTCTTTCTTATCACAAGTTATTTCTTCTGGTCTTTGCCATCTTAATGTGATTCATTTTATTTTTCAGGTATTAATAATGTGAACTCTATTGGATATTGAAATATTGGGAACTCCGTAACTGGTGCTAACATATGTTAGAGGCAAACATTTTTGACAGATGCTATAGAAAATTTTTTGGTTTTCACAAATGCTAATATCTCAAGTTTTTTACAAAGTTTAGCTTACATTGCTACCACCCTAAGCCATTTAATAGGTTTTCTATGCAGTTTTGCATTGTGTCATTTTAAAGAATTAAAATGTTTGGAATTAAAAAAAATACTTAAATTCCTTTTTATGGTTACACTGCTTATTTGTAATGATTTTTTCTTTTTCCAGAGCAGACCTGTGGTGACACCACCGGCCAAAGTCTCACAAGATAAACCAAAGACTGCATCCATTGGGAGATCAAAATCTCTTCAAGGTAAGCACTATTTGTATTATGTAAAAATTCAATAGAACTATATTTTGACATCCTTTCTTCCTCTGAAGTCTATACTGGCTAGTAATATAGGTATACTGTTGGTCCTCTTGTGATCCAAATATTGTTTTGTTTCTTCTTGTTTGTTTCTGCAGCTATTTCACTAAGTTTAAAACAGAACTTGAAACAGTTATGCTGTTCTCTCATGTTCATCATTGCAAAATCACAATCATAAGCTAACATATCAATGGAAAACATGCCAATAATTAACACATCCTCTTAGATCTAAGCTCCTTGGCATACTGACTCACGAAATGTGTATTACACTGCTCCAGGTTGCATTTGGTAGTACTACCCCATGTAAGCATAGGGCATACCAATTTTGGTAACTTTTTGGTAGCACTTCATAGAAATGGAGGTTTGTTATTACAGGGATGCAAGTGAAATGGTTGGTTTTGCAAATAATATTTTTGGTATTAGTTTGATTAAATCTTGAGTAGGCATTAATGTTCCCTGGACCAAGCAGTTCTTCAAGTGGGAAAAAGCCAACCTCTAATTATTAAGTATCTTGAGTTTACAGATAATATCCTCTTGAAGGAACAGATAATGAAGTCAGTATAGTTGAAAGGAGGCAATTATATTGGATTGTCTTCTTTTTGTTCTCGGAAATTTTGTTTATTGCCATGTATTGATAAACCTATTTCATTGTTAGAGGTTGTGTGTGTTGTAATAATCCTTAATGAACTTTGTAAGGAGGAAAACATCATGTGATATAAATCATTGCCATCCTAATTAGAAGTGTTTGAGATTTCTTTGAAATAAGTCAGTATAGTAAGGAAAAATTGTGGTTGAATAGTAGGTCTGGAAAACCAGGAAAAGTTCAGGCAATTTATTTTCTAATTTCTGTTGCCACCCTCAATAAATTTTTAATCTGTATTTACCATAAAATAGTAATTTTTAAGAATAACTTCAAGTTTTGTATGTATGTTGTAGTGAAAATTGTATTGAAAGGCAAAAAATGTTTGTTATTGAAATTGAGCTTTAATATCATAGTATTTCTTTGCTTCTCTTGCCCAATGTATTTTATTTATACATTTTAACATTTGCAGTGAAGAATCGAGAAGGTACCTTTGATGATGCAACATCAGCTGAAGAGCAGCAGATGAAAATACGAGACCGTCTGAAAAAGTTTTTCAATCGCAGACCAACACGAGAAATTTTAGCTAGCAAGGGAATATATAAAGGTAATTTTACGGTTTATTTTTTAAACAAATTCTTGCTAATGCAACTGTTCCATTAACAAAAAGGATGCCAGATTTACTAAAATGCTGAGTATTTGTTATTGTGTAACGTATATAGAGCCATATTTTAAATAATACTGATACATATTTGTATGTGTCATCTAGTAAATAAGTATGGTAACATAACATTTCGGTCAATCCAGATTAAGTGGCCCAGAACTGGTTGCTTCACCACGTGAAAGAATTTTATAAACTCTTCATTGTTTAAAAACCAATTTCTTCTTCTCCTTTTCCTCCTCCTCTTCCTGCTTCTTCTCCTGCTTCTCCTCCTCCTTCCTCTTCTCCTTCTTCTTGTTCACCTCTTCCTTCTCCTTCTCCTCCCTCCTCCTCTCCTCCTGCTCTCCTCTTCTCCTCCTCTTCCTCCTCCTCTTTTCCTCCTCCTCCTCTTCCTCCTCCTTCTTCCTCCTCCCCTCCTCCTCCTCCTCGTCCTGCATATGCAGAACGCATATCTGCATATCTCCTACTGCTTCTCCTCCAACTTCCTCTTCTCCCTGTTATCTTCCTCCTTCTCCTGGTTCTCCTCCTCATTCTTCTCCTCCACCAACTGCTCCTCCTCCTCCTCCTCCTCCTCCTCCTCCTCCTCCTCCTCCTCCTCTTCCTCCTCCTCTTTTTTCCTTTTTCTTCTTCTTTCTTTCTCCTTTTCTCCTTCTATTCTCTTTGTTGTTCTTCATATTCGTTGTCTTTGTCTTCTGTTTTGGCTTTGTCTTGTGTTTCTTCGTTTTCTGTTTCTTCTACTGCTTCTTCGTCTTCTGTTTCTTCTACTGCTTCTTGTCTTGTACATCTTTCTCCTCCTTCGTGTTTCCTTTCCTTCTTGTCCTTCCCCTCCTCTCCTCATTTGTCGTCTTTTTTTGTATCCAGGTCAGAAGTGGAGATTTTTTTTAAAGCCACAAAGTTTCTTTTCATGTTTAGAGACGTTTCTAAATTACATAGCATTGGGTTGTTCTATGTTTTTAAAGAACAGTAGATTCTGGTCATAGTGAACTAACATTTAGCTAGTTAGAAAGTTATAGGGACTAACATTTTTGGTTCACTATATCTGATGGTGTCAAAATTAAACCGAATTATGCTTTTGGAAGTGGGATGGCGCAAGCGGCTAATGAAACTGATCGCTTTTCTGCGCGGCATGATGGATGTCGCCAGATTGTGCCAGTCTTGTGCTTCCTTTTGCTTATGTAGAACTTAATGCGCTTTGTCCCGTGAAATATCAAGTAACACCAAGCTTGATACTGAAGCCAGCAATCGTACGTCACCTCTGCCTCCGCCAGTTGTAACCCATGCAGGGCATGATCTTTGTTTTCGCACTGAAACTGAGTGGCATAAGGTCATCAGTAGGGCCCGAATAATTATGTACTAAAAATTGGGAAAATATGTACATATATGTGTATTATAATATACAAAAATATGTACTAAAAAGTTTAAATATGTAACATTAATAATCATTATATAAATTCTCCTCCTCCTCCCGCTAGTTTTAATAAATTAAAATACCTTTATCTAAGTGTATTGTGCTCTATTACATTAACATGAAGACCAAAATTAAACATTATACTCCTCATATTCCTATTATTTAAAATGATCTTCATAACAAGTAACAAATATTAGTTTCAAATTTTCAGCAATGAAACTTTTCCTATTATCTTGTAAGAGCCTTGTACTGACTATAAGAGTACTACATTGCACGAAGTCACTAGTGCGTTTTTAAACTTGCCAAGTTCTACATATCCTCTTGCGTTAATATCCAATGTGTCCCCTAATAGCACTGCGCTAACAGCTAACGGTGCAAATTGCAAATGGTCTCGAATGCGGGGTGTTCTCCAGAACTGAAGATCTCTTTTTCTTCATTAGATCCCTTTTGATACTCGAATAATAAATGAAGAGTTTTTAAAGGAGCGACTGCTGATTGGGCAGTTTCAAGGCAGGCGAAAAGTTGCAGGGAGGACGTCTGCGATGATTTAATTGTAGTGCCTACTGAAAATGGGGTAATATAATTGTTCAGCTTTTCAGCATAAAGCAATTGCTGTGATATGCTTATGGATGCTGCAGTATAAGAATCAAATTGATATATATCTTGTATGAATAAAATAAAAATTTTAAGCATTATAGATCATAGAATCAATTCAGATGCCCCATCTTCTTAATTATTTTTTATTGGAAATCAATGAGTCAACCTGAGATCTAATGAGGTCTGCAACACAATGCATGTACAAGTGTACGCGTAGGCTTCCGCGGCTCGAGTCGATGACTTCTTCTTCGCTGTCCGGGTGACGCCGCGTAGTGGGCTGAGAGGCCGACGTTTCGCCTGACATGTCGCAGGCTTCATCAGGGTATGACGAAGCCTGCGCCTCATCATCAGCATGCATTTCATCAGGCCTCATACCCTGATGAAGCCTGCGACATGTCAGGCGAAACGTCGGCCTCTCAGCCCACTACGCGGCGTCACCCGGACAGCGAAGAAGAAGTCAATGCATGTACAAGTCAGGTTAGGAGTAGTAATTTTGGATACAACACCTGCAGGGGAACGCTGCCTTGCACATTTACGGCAGTGCATTAGTATCAGAAGGAAGACATTACTGTGTTTAACTCCGTGAGACCACAAAAATCCCAGTAACAGTTTTATAGTAGTTTGATGGTTCCATTTGGGTAACACTTCATAAGTTATCAAAATAGACTTACCCTTTTAACTATTCATTAAACCTATTCCAACATTCCGAATATGATTTCCTTGCACATCAGCTGTTGCATCAGTTGATACCCAGATGGATCATCGCCAATTTCCCATAAGTGGAATCCATTGTTTCCAAACAATGAATGGAATTCATTGTTTACATGCAGTATTTGTTATTGTGGATCTGTATGGAATGGTTTCATGTGGATATTTTTACATAAATTCACGTAGCAATGGATTGCTTAATTTCCATATGCAAATGTTGGCACAAACCATAACACAACACAATTGAATTCAAAAGTTAGATTTCTGATGCTCAGTACTTTGGTGATCATGCGAATCAATCAATAAGAACTGTTTTGGGGTTTGGATATGTATCTTTGAAATTCGACGATTTGATGACACGACGTGAATGTATGTTGAAAGATTTGAAATCATTGAGAACGTGCCTAATTTGTTTTATGTAACTGGAAATGAAGTGTTTTCCCTGTGTAGAAAAGTGTTCAAATTCTTCTGTAAAGAGCTTCAGTCATACACTCATGTCAGAGAGATTTTGTCCTTTGGCATTTTTAAGTAAAATGTAGATTAAGTTGTACTAAAAATATAACTGAATTCACAATGTTGTTCAGTATTTCTCAGGGATTAGGGAATAAAAGCAATGTTGATTCGAATTTAACCAATTGACATTTAGATCGTTTAAATTCCACTTACAATGTTTTTACGATAGTGATATTGCTAGATTGCTCTGAAAACTCATACTTGTCTGTGCAAAATTCTCACTGAGTTGCCCCATAAATTTTAATCCAAAAGCTTCAGTTCTGCGTCGTGATTTTACTTCAGATTTTGGGCCCAAAAAGATAATTTACAAACAATGGTGGAGGCACACGTGTGACAATCAGGAAAGAAAAATGTCAATGGCACCTCCAGTGCTGGTGCGTGTAGTTTCTGGTGAAAGGTCTAGAGAAACCCCTGAAAGATGCGTAGTGGGTGCGCAAAATCACCTGCTAAATGTATTATTTTCACAAACCAAACGTGCGTTCTGTTCTCTGTGATACTCGTGCTGTAAACCAACATACCAGAAGCTATGGATTGCGTCATCGCCTTGCCCTTTTATTTGCAATACCGCCGATATAATGAAAAGACTCATGTGATGCAATAGCAGCATTTTAAAGAGGAGGCTAAAAGAAATTTTTGAATTAAAAATTTTTTTGGGAGATTCTTTAATAAAAACATACAAAAAAATTGAAAATTAAATTTAAAAAATTGCAGAAAAATGAAAAATTCAGTAATATATAAAAATATGATATTTTGGGTAAAATATGTAAAAATATGTACTAAAAAGTCATGTTTTTGGGCACTAACTGATATGAAACGTGAATATATCGTTGATTCGACTTGATAGAGTTACGTTAGGAAAATATGTTATTACATAATTATCCAGGCTCTTAGTCATCAGTAAGGTGCCCATTTGTGGTCCCCTACTTTCACCCCAGAGGAGACTACTACTGTGGCCTTTGGCCAACGACCTTTTTTTTCAAGCTTCCTAGTGTTGGAATTTGTGGCACTGAGGCAATATATTCTTTTCCAGGACATTATATTTATTCACTATAACAGAGTCTTATGCTTATTTTTAATATATGTGAAACAGGACCAGTGAATTAAGTTCACTATATCCGAGTTCACTATAACTAGAGTCGACTACAATGTTTTCGATTCAGTATACTTTAGTCTTTTAGTATACCTTTAATCGACTTTAGAATACTTCAGAGTACATTTAAGTATTACATACATAATTTTTTCAGATGATGGGGAAGAGGGCATCATGTGCAACCAAAACTGTCGAACACAAATTAACAAATATAAATAATAAATAATAAAATAATAAATAATATAATAACAAAAATAAATAAAAAAAATAAAAATAAAAAAACAAATTTCAGTTTTCAGTGTGAAATTTCTCAAAGAAGGAATAGACTCACAGCCTTATTTTTACTGTGCTTTTTTACATTAGAGTGTTGTTAATTTATGTAAAGTTCAATGGCATGTATCGTCCCTTTTAAAAACTGAAATTTTCAAGATTCAACTCAAATTAGGTAAAAAAGAATTGTAAATTGATACAAATGCTTATTGGAAATAAGTGGAAGCATGGAGTTGTCATATTTTTTTCAAAGTATTTTAAACAGTGCTTTAAACCAAATAATAATAACAATCTTTCATTATAAATAAGCATACTGGCAGCCAAATATAAATTTTAACATTATTTAATTATAAAAAATATTTTTGTAAATGATAATTAATTAATTCTCAAGTTGCAATTTTCTGGGTTAAATGCTTATCTTCTTTGGAAAATGAAGAGGCAAAACCCATAAAAGAATTAAAAATGTAAAATTGGAAATATAATTTTTTCAGCGCATTTCAAACTTCAAGTTTTCTGAAAACCAACTGCATTTAATTAACTTCTGCTTGTATCAATAGTCAAATTGAAATTTCAAGTTAATTCTCATTATTCTCACTTAAATTTTTCGACAGATGAACCAGTTTTTGACAGTCATCTTGAAAAAGTCTGCCCTTCTCGTCCACCTTTCATCCCAGATTTTGTTCGTTTGTGTGTGACTGCAATTGAGTCAAAAGAAGAAAATATGAAAACAGATGGATTGTACCGAGCATCTGGCAATCTCTCCCATGTGCAGAAGATTCGTCTGCAGGTAAGAAAATTTGAGAAACAACATGGAATAATGTTTGCATTAATATTTTTATATATCCATATCTTTAATATTTTTTAAGAAGAAGGAAATGTTTGGAGTGTAAAAAAGAAAATGTGATAAATGTGACATTTTACATAAAATAAAATTTAAATTACTTTACAATTTTAGTAATGTGGAAATATTTTTCATCTGGAATTATAATATGAACTTCGTAATCATGGTACGAGCTATATTCTTAGTTCAAACATTTCATAACACATGTCCCACACAATCCACCTTATTTCCTCTCTTCTTGCATTAACTCGAGCCCCTCTTGGTAGGTAATTTTGGTGGTTGCCACACTTTGTAGTGTATTCTTGGAGGAGCCATGCTTTGTGCTGGATTCTCAGAAGAGCCACACTTAGTGCTCGGAGGTGCCACGATTTTTTGCCATATTTCTGTAATAAACATAGCGTAGTTGTATACTTTTCCCATACTCAATTTATGTGCATTCTGGTTAGGTAGGAAAAATAAGGTTATCTTTGAATGTTCTTGGCTGTCCAGGAGACAGGGCTTCGGTGCTGACGTTCGTACGCGTGAAAGATGTGACACGTTGTAGCTTGTACGCATGAAAGATTGTTTGAGATCTCTTATCTCATCAGGGGTATATGAGATTCCATACAGCTGCGGCCACAGTTACATAGGTGCGATGGGACAAACCATAGAGGAACGCCTCCATGAACACATTCGCCATTACATGTACAAGAATACCAATAAGTTGGCTGTAGTCCTCCGCATATGGAAAACTGGTCACGCCATTCTATTTGATAACACCCACCTCCTAGCCAGAGAAGACTGCTGGGCAACGTGGAGGGTAAAAGAGGCTGTGGAAATTATCAAACATCCCCAAAACCTCAATGCCGACCAAGGCCTACGTCTCCACGATGCCTACAAACATCTATTTTACCATGACTACTGGGTGCGGTTGTATTATTTTTCTTTCTGAGTTGGGTGAAACAAATATTTTGATATTTGAAAAGTACGGTAAACAATGGAATTGTCTGAAGACAATTCCATTGTTTACTGTACCTTTCTGAAAGGGACAAGCTTTAATGGTGTTCTGTAATAGTGTACTGTTTACGCCAGTGAGAAGACAAGACGTTCAAAGTTTGCAATGATGACAACACTGGTGTCACTGCAAAGGTCAATAATGGAGCTATATTATGGACTAGTCAGTGGCAACATCAACCATAGTAGCTGAGATAAGCAAAGGAGCAAAGGAGTTAATCCAGCAGAAAATATTACTGTCTGAATTGTTGGAAACACTTGAAAAATCTCCTACACTCTACGTTGACATTAGCAGTAAAATTGGCTAAAAGTCCAGAATATCATCGCAGATTGAAGTGCCACATCTATGTGAGGGAAAGATTTTTGGATGGAGATCTGGAACTGGAGTACATGGATGATACCAACCGGCCAGCTGATCTGCTGACTAAACCTCCGGAGAGGGTTAGATTCAAGATGCTAAGTGAGAGGATCAGCATACAGAAGATTACATCTACAAAGTATTAAATATAATGTATTTTGTTTATTTTTCTCCATTTAATTTTTTTACATTTTGGAAGTGTTAAAATATGTGAAAAAAAAAAAAATAGTTTTGGGAAATAATAGGTGAAATTCCCCTTTTGTCGTTCTTGTTCTGTTTATATGATAAATCAAGAAACTAAACTTTCTTCGACTCATAGCCTTGTTTTCTTCTTCTGCTATAAAAAATGAACACAAAGTGATGGCTTGTTTACTTAACATTATGAAGCCATCATGCACAGTAAAAGACTCATAGCAAGGAGCAAAATTGACTTTGAAACCGTGAAATGTTCGTTCTGTCTCAGCCTAGTGCACATGACTCTAACAAAAACTGCTATTCATTTCATCCCATATTATACCGACACTGTGTGTGATGGATGCATGCACAGCTTAACAGTGTGTGACAGACACACACGTTATTCATACTACATGTTTATTAAGGATTTTTCTTAATATTAAAAGAGCACAATGTCTTTGCTTTTGTTCAATCAGTGTTTGCGAGAGCATTATTTTGGCACCAACACTGACAGGTTGAATGTTGTGTAGTATTTACATTGTTTTTTTATTTATTCACTTTTTTTAATCTTGCATACTTTTAAAATTGTAGGTTGACCAGAATAATCTGTGTGTGCTGGAAGCAGAGGAGGATGTGCATGTCCTCACTGGAGCATTGAAATTATTCTTCAGAGAACTAAAGGAGCCTCTTATTCCATATGAACTATTTAATGAAGCTATTGATGCAGGAGGAAGTACGTAATCATAATTTTAGTTTCGTGTAGAATAATATTTTGTATCTGAGGAAGTGTTTCACAAGCTTTTTGAAAATGATATCATTGTATTGTAATGCTAACCTGAATGTTATGTTAACAACTAGCATTGTAACCAAGAAAACATTGAATTCATTACTGAAAAAAAAGAAATTCAATGGTTTTGATACTTTCATTGTATGTTTATAACATGTGTATTGTAGTCTCCACAACTCCATGAATACATTATATTTGCTTATTTATAATTTAATTTGATGATTTTATGTTTATCAAAACATTTAAATTTCTGTCTTATTTCATTTTCAGTGAATGGAAGTAAGAAAGAGAAGATAAAGTTGTTCCGGGATATAGTGAAGAAATTACCACCTCAAAATCATGACACATTGAAATTCCTTTTGCAGCACTTGAGAAGGTAAATGCTAGTTGAATGATTAAAACTAATGGTGCTTCAACAGCACATACCATATTTACCAAAATATGTTGATTCTGAATATAAGATGACCCACTAATTTTGAAGAGGCCTCCTGAGAATTTTTTAAATGTTTAACTAATTCGTACTATTTAGTCAAAATAAAATTGCAAATTGTTTTATTTACTAGAAATTTGCCTTGATAACGTTAAGACTTATTGCTAAACTTCAGTTTCTTGTTTCTTAAAATCATAATCATGGTTTTTGTCACTACCCTCATCATCTTCACATGTATCAATGTTTCTTTCATTTTGGTCCTCCACGACATTTTAGGTCACTCTAAAAGTTGCGGACTAAATTGGCGTTGTTCATGGTCTTTCATCAGATGCCACCTAAGAACATTCCCTTCAGTGTCGCCAAATTTTCTATCCGTCCTGCACTTTTGATGTTTCTTCTGCCACTGTTCAAAATGCAGATTCGCATTCACTAGGTGTCAAACCGAGATTTCTGCATGGCCTCGTCGAACTTGCATTGTGTAACAAAATCTTGACATTCATTCCCATGTTACATTTCATTTGATAATATGGCATTTGCTATGAAATTCTCTTTTTGCAGGCCCATTCAAAAATATTGGTTTGAATTGTCCAGAAATTCGCGGTAGATGCCGAGAATATGAACGCGAATATAATTACGTATTGTAGATACATTATGGCGTGATGTTAGGCATGATATTTTTACCGCTTTCGCATTTTATTGTTACAGCAACATTTACAAGTTTCGTGACATGGAATGGCAATGTTACACTTAAACCCTTACCGACTAGGCTTAATCTGAGATAACCCAAGAGATAAGATGACCCAACATTTTTCGATTGCGATTTTTTGAAAAAGCTTATTCTTGCATTCGGGTAAATGCAGTACTTTATTGCATTAATTATAACTTTTGGAGTTTTCAAACATTCTGAAATGAAATTTCAGAAATAGAAAATTGCGTTAATCTAATCTACTGAAGTGATTTCCAGTGTATGAGTACATGTACAAATTTCCAATTTATAAAACATGCAACCATGACAAACAAATTGTAGTAATTAGGACAATACAACTTGTTTCAGAGGTTTAATTTTGTAAGTGCTATATAAATAACTCTAATCATCTTAAATTACTTTTTCTTTTTCAGAGTCACCAAGTATGAAGAATTCAACCGCATGCATGTGCCTAATCTTGCAATAGTATTTGGACCGACATTAATGTGGAGAGAGAAAGAATACCATCAAAATATGGCTATCGAATACATGCAGCAAAATCTAGTGATTGAATTTTTCCTGCAGCAATTTGATGAAATATTTAGGTGATCAATGATTCATACTTGTCCATATAAAAATGCTTCCTGTTTGAAGTTTGGGAATTTTCAAGGCCTTGTCATCAAGTGGTTGTCATGTTTGGCAAATATTATGTTAAGAATCTCATATTGGTTCTTGAAAATGCTTGTATATGTTTTTGTTTGACTGGAAAAAAAAATCATTCATGTTTTGTGTTTATGGTTCATTGAATTGTGTTTTGATGCCTTCCCAGACAAAATAAGGATTGATAAAGTAATGGTATATCTGATAGAAAGTTCAATATTTTGTTTGAAAGAACGTAAGGGAATCTGCAATCATACATTCCATGAATTTTCTCGTGTTCCAAAATGTGCAGTAATAGTAGAGGTAGTGCCTGACAAAAGGCGCATGTGATATGACTAGTGCTTATCAAAACAACATAATTCATTAAAATTTAAGTTATGAGACCTTTAAATGATTCTGAAAAAATTGTTAATTCTTTTTAGTATTCAAAGAACATGTTTTAAAACTTGAATTTTACGACATGTGTACTTTATGTGAATGGTGCTGCCTCACCTGTTACAGTAATTGAATTGAAAATGAATTTTAATAGGATAGAGAAGTTGGTTTTGGGGTCTAGTATTCTTAGTTTTTCCTTTAGTTTCAAAGACTAAATGTGTTCCAAACTACTTTATCAAATGTTAAAATGCCTCAAGCGTGAATGATATGTTTTACTAGCAAAAAAAACAACAACAAAAAAAAAAGATTTTCTTTATTCCTGTTCATGATTGTTGTGTAATAATTCACAAAAGTAAGGAGATGGTATAGCTCTTCAGTATTGTCTATTTGGCTGTCTCTCTGCATGATAATGAAAATATGTAACATAAAATGTATATTAAAAAGTGTTATCGAGTGCTCTAAGAGCCTATGTTATATAAAATGTGTACATTTTCTTGTTAATTTTGTTTCGTGAAATGCAAACAGATGTGCTGTACTGTATTTCTTTGCATCTTGTCCATGAAATAAAGTATATAATGTTGCATTATAAATACTGTTAAAATATTATCCTCTCTGTACCATATTGAATTGTAGGAGGGTTGTTTGAGAAGTGTGGTAAATATACTGAGACAAAATAAAAATACTGAGACAAAAAAGTGCACTAAAATAAAGGTGCTCAGTGGATATTGTTTACTGTGGTGTCACAGTTCCTCCATCCTCATTTCCAGGATCCAACATGGTCTCAATATTACATACTACTTTATCTGCACTCCCAGTGCCTGGCGAGAGAGGGTCGTGCTTCCCTGAAGGTTACATAAATGAGGGGCCTGTGGTTAATGCAGTCTATTAGCTTTTCTTCACAGTTCATTTATTGATTATTCAACAACACAATACAAGATGAATATAACCTTATTAGACTCTTCTATATTCAATTTTCAAACAATTATTTTCTCAAAAATCGCTCCAATTTTTTTCTTTTATTTTTTCCTTGGTTATTGCAAAAGACTTTAAAATAGGAGGTAAGTCCTGTTTTCTGCAAATTCTCTATATCCCTTCTAAAAAATTAATATTTAAAGATGGACATGTACATTTTTTGAAAAAAAAATTGTTTAAATTTTTTAAAATATGAGTTGGAATCTCAGCATGGAGAAAGAAATGTTGCTGATTGGAAACGTTTGCAGGTTTTTGTAGTATCATTACTACATCAATGTAGTAATGCGAGAATGTACGTACTGTTGAAGTTCAACTGGTTTTTCATATGTTTTCGACTTCAAACAATAATTTTGTAGTATTTTACCGAAACATTTTTTAAGGCTGGGGTTTTACAAAATTTTTACAAAAATTATTTGTTTTACAAAAATGTTTCTGAAGGCTTCTTACTTTCTCATATTTATATAAATATGAAATTGTCATGCAAGAAAAAGAGCAGATATTTTACAGAGAAACATGTTTTATGGATCCTTGATTGCCTTGAAAATGTCGGTGTTTACGATGTGTTAGAACGTTGCCTTTCATGAAAACTAAGTCCCTTCAGATTCCAGTGAAGTTTTATTTCTATTGGGAACTAAAGCTTCCTTCAGATCACTAGCACCCAAAACAAAGTCATTATTTGTAAAATTTATAACCTTAGGGAGACTTAATTTTTGTTTGAACTAGAGACAATTTATGAAAAAAATTCTCAAAAAAGGCTCCTAATTTTTTCCTTGATAGAGGAAAGGAGAAGCAAAAAAAAAAATGGTGCAGGTCTCTTTTTCAGTGAATTCCTTGTATTTTCAACAATTGCAAACAAATAGTTGACATTGCAAAAACTATAATATTGATGATAGAGATAATCTTGATGATAAAGATGATTTCTTTATCTACCATTACCGTGTCTTCTTATTTACGAATCAGTGGTTTTTGTAAAAAATGACTTGCTCAAGGGCGGGAATATATTTTCAGAAAATGCCGAAGTCTATTACTATAACACTCGCGTAGAAATCATATTCATCAGGTGACAGTATCAACAGCTCATTACAAAAAATTCACATACAATACATGTACATTATTTTACAACACTTTGCCAGATGACATTAAACGATTAAATTCAATAGAAAAGTTGAAATCCCAAGTGAAATCGTTTCTGCTGCATAACTGTTTCTATACAATTAGAGACTATACTGAGCATCACAAGAAAAGTAACATTAATTTTAACAATGATACATAATGCATTATTTACCACTTGGACTGTATAAATGAGTATAAACAACCTGTAACAACTATTGTACTACAGCTTCCGGGTCAAATGACCCCATCTCGATCAGGTTTTTCGTCCAGTTTCCTGATCCATTGAGCAAATGCTGAGATGGCCCCTTGTTTTGCTTCTGGACATAAATGTAACTTCATTTTCTGTGCACGTCTTCTAGAATTCAGTGGGAAATACAATTATTCAAATTATCGTTTCCATGTTGTCGCGGCAGGAAGTAATAAGAGCCAAAATTTATTGCTTATTTATCCTTGAAAATAGATTTTATTACATGGGAGTTTTTGTTTGTTTTTTTCTCCCTTAACAAAATTCAAAATTTATTGCTTATTTATTTTGAAAATAGATTTTACTACATGGGAGTTTTTTTTCTCTCTTTCAAAATTCAAAATTTAAGTAGTATATGACTTAGTGTAGGGATCACAGAATTTTGAAAATGTGCACACAATTCACTTTTCCCCATAGCACGTCATACACAGTTTTTAACTGTTTTTTTGGCGTAAAATAAATAAATAAATAATAAATAATTTTTTTGAAAATTCAAAATGCTATTTTAAATGCAAATATTGATTTTCTTTGGAGGTAGTGTGTTTGATTGACCCTATGGTCAATCTTTCAGTCTAGTTACTCCTCAAAAAACTGATGAATGTAAGTCAAATCTGTTCTTCAAAATGATGACAAGTTTTGCTCTTTCCACTCTAGTTTTTGGAAAAAGTAAGTTTAAATTACTACACTTATGTGCTAAAACAGCACGTACTTTCTCGCCAGTATTTCCACGCAAAATTAGGCGAAAAGAACTCAAATTTTCGAAAAATTGTACATGACCTTATTTCAAAATCTATCTTTAAGGAACATTTTATTAAGGAAAAAATCTCAATCGTTATCATTTGAGTTGTAGTTAGACTCCAAAAAAATGTTGAACTTTTGAATTTTTCGAAAAATCAGTTTTAATCAGGCCTGCACCATTCTCTTGAACGTCCTTCATTTATACAACAAAATTTAATCAAAAACTTTGGAGCCGCATTTTTTAATTTTTGAAAATGTCCCAGGAGATTCATGTAAAGTACCCCCCTCCCAATTAAAATATGGGATTCAAAGTAAAGTGGCCTCGACATCGGCCAGATCATTTGGGGAATTTCAATTTTGGAGAAAATCGGCTGAACGGTTTACTCTTAGATTTTTCTAACGTGGCAGCTGTGGATATTATCTTGAAGATGGAATACGGTACGACTTTTCGCTTTTTTCTCGGTCGTGCCGCTAGAGTCGCTTGAAACGTTCGCGATCATGCGACAACTTGCCCGCGGACGGTGGCTGCGGCTTCCGCCGGCGAGCTCGGGAGGACGGGCGGCGGCAGCGGCGGGCCTGCTCTGTGCCCACGGCCGGGCGGCCCCAAAGGGACGCTACACTTGCATTCAAATGCATTGTAAACCAAGCGTCTTCGTGAACGACGTCAACTATGTTAAGGAAGAAAATCGCGAAAAAGTCGATCCTCATTGACGGTCGCTTTGCAGTACCCAACAACCAGATCAAATCTGTAGAGTAATGTAGAAATTCCCGTTGTGTTGTAAAATTTAATTTGCGTTTCTGGCCCTGTCTAATTTTTACTTTTTCGACATACGAAGTTCTTCGTAAGACGAGAAAGTTATGTAATCGTGAGCAGGAAAATGGCGAATTTTCGCCAGAAAAACTCATATTGTCGGACTCGGGTAACAAAAAATCCTGTTGCAAAATTTAGAAAAAATATCCTCTAACACGTGGTGCAGCCACAATCCAAGTTTTCTTGGTTGTTCATACCGAAAAATCGATTGATGGCGAAACTGTGTCCGTCCGTCTGTCTGTCCGTCCGTCCATCCGTACGTAGGTGCGTCTGTGGTCAACATTAGCGCCTAAACCGTTCAGGCGATTTTCTTCAAAATTTCTTCTCCAATCGATCTGAATGAACTAGTAGCTTTGGGATTTTCAAACGAATATTTTGATTTTTGAGGGTACGTCACATTAAGCTTCAAAAACATTTTCTCAAAAACAGCACACAATTTTTTGGTCAAATTTTGTTTTCGGTTAGCGTAAAGAACGCTAAAGAAATTGATAGTGGTCTCTTGTTCGTTAACATAACAGATTTTTTGAAAATTGAAAAAAGCGAAATTATTGGTGGGCGTCTTCCTACCACTATTTTTTTTCCTACCACGCATTTGTCCTTTTGTGCATTTTTGAAGATAGAGATTTTTCTTTAATGAAATCTGTTCCGTAAAGATGGGTCTTAAAGATCCAAAGTTCACGCTCAATTCTTCGAAAATATGAGTAGTTTCCGTGTAATATTGCGCGAAATATAGGCAATTGTTTTCTCAAAAACCGCTCCAAAATTTTTCTATAAATGTGCTCCTCATATGTAATTAGGGACGGTAAAAATATGGTGCTGGTCCCATTTCCAGCAATTGTTATTTTTTCGAAAATTAATTCGAGAAACCGAGCTGATTTCACTTAATTAGTGTCTGGAATTTATGCAAATTCTAAAAAAAAATATTTCCTCAAAATCGTCACGAAATTCTTCATTAACATTTCTCATCTTATGTCACGTATTAAGTACTAGTGGTGCTACAGAATTTCACAGACTTTCTCGCATTAGTTCGTTTTGTAATATCTTTAGTCTGGACTACCTTTTCGCTTAGGCCTTATTCTCTATCCAGCTGCCTCCTTTTGTCGCCAACACATTTTCACAAATTTTGAGCACTTTCGACACTGAAACAATTGTCTTGACTATCATAAATGTATAGCACCCATAGCCGAGTTGCTTAAGACGTACGGATCGAGCGCTTCGGGCCGAAAGGAGACAGGTTCGAATCCCACGCAGGGGTTTTAATTTGGTATGAATAATATGTTGCTCTATTGAAATTCGAGAAAAAGTTGCATTGTCATCTTCTTCTTATAAAAATAATTCTTCGTCAATTTTCCTCCTATTTTAATTTTTTTTTTTCCCCTTTCCTTTTTAGTCTGTCCCTTTTGTCTTTCTTCGTCTTTCGTCTTCTTCTCTTTTTTTCCTTTCGTCCTTTCGTCCTTTCGTCCTTTCGTCCTTTCGTCCTTTTCGTCCTTTTCGTCCTTTTCGTCCTTTTCGTCCTTTTCGTCCTTTTCGTCCTTTTCGTCCTTTTCGTCCTTTTCGTCCTTTTCGTCCTTTTCGTCCTTTTCGTCCTTTTCGTCCTTTTCGTCCTTTTCGTCCTTTTCGTCCTTTTCGTCCTTTTCGTCCTTTTCGTCCTTTTCGTCCTTTTCGTCCTTTTCGTCCTTTTTGTCCTTTTTGTCCTTTTTGTCCTTTTTGTCCTTTTTGTCCTTTTGTCCTTTGTCCTTTTGTCCTTTTTTCCTCTTGTCCTTTTTTCCTCTTGTCCTTTTTGTCCTTGGCCAAAATGGACGAAATGTCAAGAGGACAAAGGGACAAAGTGAGAAAAAAACACATGTAAAGCGACAAAGAGATAAAGAGACAAGAGACAAAGAGACAAGAGACAAAAGACAAAGAGACAAGAGACAAGGAGACGAGACAACGACGAGACAACGAGACGAGACAACAAGACAACGAGACGAGACAAAAAAAGACAAAGAGACAAAACGAGACAACGAGACGAGACAACGAGACGAGACAACAAGACAACGAGACGAGACAACAAGACAACGAGACGAGACAACGAAACAAAGAGACAAAGAAACAAAAGACAACGAAACAAAAAGACAAAAAAGACAAAGAGACAAAGAAACAAAGACACAAAGAACAAAGAAACAAAAACAAGAACAAGAGACAAAGACAAAGAGACAACGAGACGAGACGAGACAAAGAGACACTGAGACACAGAGACAAAGAGACAAAAAGGCGAAAACACAAAAAGACAAAGAAACATAGAGACAAAGATGTCTCTTTGTCCTTTTTGTCCTTTTTGTTGTCCAAAGAGACAAAGAGGCAGAGACAAAGAGACAAGAGACAAAGAAACAAAGAGACAAAGAACAAAGAGACAAAGAACAGAGACAAACAGAGACAAAGAGACAAAAGAGACAAAGAGACAAAGAGACAAAGAGACAAGAGACAAAGAGACAAGGAGACAAAAAGACAAGGAGACAAAGAGACATAGAGATAAAGAGACAAGAAGACAAAGAGACATAGAGACAAAAACAAGGAGACAAAAAACAAGAGACATCGAGACGACACGAGACAACAAGACAAAGAGGCAAAGTGGCAAAGAGACAAAGAGACAAGGAGACAAAAAGACAAGAGACAAAAAGACAAGAGAGACAAAGGACAAAGAGACAAAGAGACAAAGAACAAAGAGACAAAGACAAAGAGACAAAGAAACAAAGAAAAAAAGACAAAGAGACAAAAGAAAAAAGAGACAAAAACAAAGAGAAAGAGACAAAAAGAAAATACGAAGAACAGAGACGAGAAACGAGACAAGAGACAAGAAAAGAGACAAAGACGAAAAACGAAGAGACGAAGAGACGAAGAGACGAAGACGAAAAGACAGAGGAGACGAAAAGACGAAAAGACAAAAAGACAAGAAGACGAAACGAAGAGACGAAGAGACGAAAAGACAAAAAGACAAAGAGAAATAAAGACAAAGAAAGAGAGAAAGAGACAAAGAGACAAAGAAACAAAGAGACAAAGAAACAAAGAGACAAAGAGACAAAGTGACGAGACAAAGAGACAAGGAGACAAAGAGACAACGAGACAAAGAGACATAGAGACAAAGAGACAAAGAGACAAGGAGAAAAGGAGACAAGCAGACAAAGAGACAAAGACAAGAGACAAAGAGACAAAGAGAAGAGACAAAGAAGCAAAGAGACAAATGACAAAGAGACAAAGAGACAAAAAGACAAGAGACAAAGAGACAAAGAGACAAAGAGGCAAAGAGAAAACGAGACGAGACAACGAGACGAGACAACGAGACGAGACAAAAAGACAAAGAGACAAAGAGACAAAGAAACATAGAGACAAAGAAAAAGAGACAAATAAAAAGAGACAAAGAGACAAAGAAACATAGAGACCAAAGAGACAAAAGACAAAGAGACAAGGAACAAAGAGACAAAGAGACAAAGAGAAAAAGAGACAAAGAGACAAAGAGACAAAGAGACAAAGGAGACAAAGAGACAAGGAGACAAGGAGACAAAGAAAAAAGAACAAAGAGACAAAAGACAAAAAGACAAAGAGACAAAAAAACAAAAAGACAAAGGGACAAAGAGACAAAGAAACAAAGAGACAAAGAAAAAGAGACAAAGAAGAATGAGACAAAGAGACAAGGAGACAAGGACACAAGGAGACAAGGAGACAGGAGACAAGGACACAAGGAGACAAGGAGACAAAGAGACAAGGAGACAAAGAGACAAAGAGACAAAGAGACAGACAAAGAGACAACAAGACAAAAGAGACTAAGCGACAAAGAGATAAGAGACAAAGAGACAAAAAGACGAAGAGACAAAAAAACAAAGAGACAAAACAACAAAGAGACAAAAAGGCAAATAGACAAGGAGACAAAAAGACAAAGAGACAAAGAAACAAAGAGACAAAGAAACAAAGATATAAAGAGACAAATAGACAAGGAGACAAAGAGACAAAGAGACAAAGAGACAAAGAGACAAGGAGACACAAAAGACAAAGAGACAAAGAGAGACAAAAAGACAAAGAGACAAGAACAAAAAGACAAAGATACAAAGATACAAGGAGACAAAGAGACAAAGAAACAAAGAGACAAAAAGAAAAAGACAACGAGACAAAAGACAAAGAGACAAAGAAACAAAGAGACAAAAAGACGGACACAAAGAGAAAAAGACGAAAAGACGAAAAGACGAAAAGACGAAAAGCGAAAAGGCGAAAAGGCGAAAAGCGAAAAGCGAAAAGACGAAAAGACGAAAAGACGAAAAGCGAAAAGCGAAAAAAAAAAACGAAAAGACGAAAGGACGAAAAGACGAAAAGACACATGTCAAGCGACAAAGAGACAGACAAAGAGACAAAGAGACAACGAGACAACGAGACAACGATACAACGAAACAACGAGACAAAGAGACAAAGAGACAAAGGGACAAAGGGACAAAGGGACAAAGGGACAAAGAGACAAAGAAACAAAGAGACAAAGAGACAAAGAGACAAAGAGACAAGAGACAAAGAGACAAGGAGACAAAAAAACAAGAGACAAAGAGACAAGGAGACAAAGAGACAACGAGACGAGACAACGAGAGAAAGAGACAAGCAGACAATGAGACGAGACGAGACGAGACAACGAGACAAAAACATAAAGACAGAAACAAAGAGAAAGAGACAAAAAACAAAAAGACAAAGAGACAAAAAGAGAAAGCGAAAAAAGAGAAAGAGAAAAAAGACAAAGAGACAGAGACAAAAAGACAAAGAAACAAAGAGACAAAGAGACAAGGAGACAAAGAGACAAAGAAACAAAGAGACAAAGAGGCAAAGAGACTAGAGACTAAGAGAAAAGAACAAGGAGACAAGGAGACAAAGAGACAAGGGGACAAAGAGACAACGAGACGAAGTGACGAAGAGACCAAATGACAGAAAGACAGAAAAACAAAAAGACAAAAAATAAAGAGACTAATAGACACGGTGACAAGGAGAGAAAGAAACACAGGGACACAGAGACAAAGAGACAAGAACAGAGACAAAGAGACAAAAAGACAAAGAGACAAAACAAAGAGACAAGAAAGGAAAGAAAAAAAAACAAAGAGACACATAGACAAAGGGACAAAGAGGAAGAGACAAAAAGACAAAGAGGAAAAGACAAGTTGACACACAAAGAAAAAGGCAAAAGGACAAGACAAAAAGACAAAAACAAGAAAGACAAACTGTGTTTCGTCTTCATGTTTCGTTTCGTCTTTCGTCTTCGTTTTGGTTATTGTTTTTTGTCTTTGTCTTTCATTTTCGGTTTTCGTCGTTTGTCTTCGTCTTTCATCTCCGTCTTCGGCATCGCCATGGGCTTTGTCTACGTCTTTATCTTCGCCTTGGTCTTTCATCTTTCGTCTATTGGCTTCGTTTTTCTTCTTCGTCGTTCGTCTTCGTTTTTATTCTTCGTCGCTCGTCTTCGTTTTTCTTCTTCGTCGTTCGTCTTCGTTTTTCTTCTTCGTCGTTCGTCTTCGTTTTTATATCTTCGTCTTCCGTCCATCGTCCATCGTCCATCGTCCATCGTCCTTCGTCCTTCGTCCTTCGTCCTTCGTCCTTCGTCCTTCGTCCTTCGTCCTTCGTCCTTCGTCTTTCGTCTTTCGTCTTTCGTCTTTCGTCTTTCGTCTTTCGTCTTTCGTCTTTAGATTTAAAATTAGACGTAGACGTAGGATAAGCCAATTTATCTTTTGTTAGCTTTTTCTAAAATATTAGACTTTTCTTTATCTAGGAACGGAACCTTTCTCAGTCCACACGCCAACATCATTTAGAGAATCAAAATTAACAGAGTCATATTTTTTCTTAGAGATGTCGCTTCATCCATGGATCAAAATGAAGCACCCATAGGAATATTTTCCTTTAGATCGCTCAAAAGCTTTTGACGTCATTGATAATAAGATTTTAATTTTCAAAAATAACTTTGTATGGAATTCATGGTATTGCTCTAGATTGGTTACCTTCGTATTGCTCGCGCCATTTTTTTGATACACGAGCCTCGTCCAGCGCTTAATAGCACGGTTCGTTGAGGAACGTAGGTTCGACTCGGAACGGCACGTACCGGGAACTTTCAAAACAATCGTAACATTTCTGGTGGCACGCTTTGGCGCATTAAGTTCATGCCCGCGGTTGGCACGCCCTTTTAATCCGTGCCGTAACAACAGCCTTCCTCTCCCCCGCTGTGGAATATCAAGAAAACTTGCTCGTATAGTACCTCCAACAACGTTCTCGAAGATTAGAAATTCTGTACTGGAATAATGGGACATTATAAACAAACCTTCCTTTTTCATTCACTATTGCACAAGGGGTCCCTCAGGGATCCATACTTTTAGAAATTCATAATTATTCATAATTATGAATTATTCATAAAAATAGGTGCGGCACCTTGGCATATATGATTTCCTTCCGTCATGGAACGATTATCATGATTTAATTGTTTTATTTTAATAACGTGACAGAAACTAGCTCCATTTATTATTTTATCTTACTTGACATACTATCAACCAATCATAATATTTGTAATATTATCCTCAATTTTCATGGGCTCAATTGGAGGTTTGAATCAAAATTCAACACGTAAAATAATAACCTATTCTTCCATCAATCATACTGAATGAATATTATTAGGGTTAATAATATTAGAAAACCTTCGACAATTTTACTTTATTATCTATTCAATTTTATCAGCAACTATTCTATTGATCTTCTTAAAAAAATCAGCCCAACATGCTAATTAAATTCAATTTAGATGAAATTCACCAATAATAAAATTTTCATCTCAATCAGTTTAATATCCTTAGGAGGTTTACATCACTTTCTGGGATTTTTACCTAAATGAATAATTATTCAAAATTCTTGTCACACTAACATACAATTATAATCCTATTCACAGTAATTATCTTATTTTACTATCTACAATTAATAATATCATCCTTCTTAATTAATGGAAATCAATTAAAATGGAAATTATTGATGATATCAACAATTGAACAACTTCCGTTCAGTTTCCCTATTAACAAAAATATTATTATTGCTTTCCTTCTATCTGATCATATTTCTCAGAATATAAGGCCTTAAGTTAATCACACTAACATATTAATCAAGCTGAAAATGAAATTACGAAATTTTAGTTCTTAGTAAAATTACACCTTTAGAATTGCAGTCTAAAATCATTATTGAATATAAAACCATGATAAAGGAAATTTTATTCATAAAAAGATTTACAATCTGTCGCCTAATCTTCAGCCACTTTATCGCAACAATGATTATTTTCTACTAAACATAAAGACATTGGAACTTTATATTTCGTTTTTGGAGCCTGATCTGGTATAGCAGGTACTTCTCTAAGTATTTTAATTCGAACAGAATTAGGACAACCATGTTATCTTATCTCATTATACGTATAATGTTATTGTTACTGCACACGCATTTGTTATAATTTTCTTTATAGTAATACCAATTACAATTGGTGGATTTGGAAACTGATTAGTAGCGTTAATATTAGGAGCTCCTGATATAGCATTTCCACGAATAATTAATATAAGATTCTGACTCTTAAGATTCTGAGCCGCAACTCTATCCCAAGAGAAGGGATATTCCAGCGCATTGTGAAGTGGCGCTTCATTTGACTCCGGTGCTAACCTGGAAAGCTAGTAGCTCTGAGCTGAAGAGCGGCCCCATCCAGGCTTGATGAGGATCCAGATTCCGGTGTGAAGGTGTTCTGGGCACCGGATGTGGATACTGATAAAGGCCAAAGCGTTGGCGTGCGTTGAAGCATTTGATTGCAGTACAGCGTTGCCACTTCTCAGCAGCGCTTACACGCAACACTCGCCGTGCTGGATACTCGGATGAATATGAAATTTTGTCCCCTCGTTCAGACCTTTCGTGACCTGCTGCCTGTCGAAGCGCTGAAATCGCCGCGCGCCACCGCTATCTGCCTATCTGTCGCCAGGGTCTCAGTTGCCTCGAAGGGCATGCAGGGCGTAACAAACGGATGTTAACATGGTAGGTTTGGAAAGACGAGAAGGCGAACACATGCGGGAATAATCCAAATAAAATTATTGCAAAGCCATGAGTCCCTAAAATGTTATTAGATACGAGACAAAAGAATAAATACATTTCACTTTTGCTTAGAAACAACATTTTCAGAATAATGGGTTCTAATAAAAAGTGTTTAAGAATAGAGTGTAACAATGCCATCAAGTGCACCGTATGTAACATTATTTTTTAGTTTCCTTCAAAATAGCATTCGTTTACGATGTCCTTACAACTGACTTCGGTAGATTATTAAGAATGCGTATTACTGTGCTCTTAAAACTCAAGAGCCCGCCGCACATGACCTTTGCCATCAGTCACGCGCTAGAACTCGGACACCGGTTGATGGACGTTTCTGGCCCTGCCGAAGCAAATTCGCTCGCTGCAGGAAGCGCGGAGGTCATCTTAGGTCTTGATACAAAACGTCTAAAACACCATTTCTAATACTTCTTAATACTTCAAAATTGAATAGCATGTGAGGTTTGGATGATGTTCTACCAGCTGTTAAAATGTTGAGAATGTTTGGTGCACTCGCTTCCAACACCGAATGTTCTGCGAAAGGGAAGCTGTCTTCCCCTTCTTTGTCATTTTTCTCCTTTTGTATTGATTGATTAATTTTTTCGTGTTTCCGGGCGCGTCAACTGCTTCGGTCATTAGTCTCGTTAGTGTAGTGCATGTTTTTTCTCGAAGATGGCTGTGATCTTCCCCCGCTGGATGGCGAGATCCGGCACCGTCCTACCGTCGGCTAGTGGGGTTTCCCCCTAACCAGGACTCTCCCACCAGCGGGGCACCGCCCCAACCGGGACAAGCTCTAAGCTCCCGACATATGTGATAGTGTGGTGCATGTCTGTGTATGTGTGTATGAGGAGAGGATAGGACAATCATCGCGCGCGGTCCGTGGCCCGTTTGGTAGGGTACTGCTCCGACATTCCCCTGGTGTCGATCCGAGAAGCCACGGAAAACTACCGATCAACGCAGCCGGCCGCTAGAATTCTCCTCCAGACAGCGACTGAATTCGACCTAGCTGAAAGTCGAAATGTGTCGAAAATCCTGCCGCCGTCAGGACTCGAACCTAGGACCTCCCGGTCAGAGGCGCTGCAGTGACACCAGTTGATGCTCTGAGCTACCGATACCGGTCCTTAAGCAAGGCGAGATTTCGGCAGGGGGTCTCAACCTTTCGTCAGATCTTATATGCCACCTAGGTGGCAGCCTGGCAAGCCTGGAGAACATTTTCATACCACTTGACCGGAAATCACCTCAAAACAATTTAAATTAATATTAGAAATTAAGAATTTTTGATAAAAATGTGTATTGAATTATTATTTGTAAAACATCACACCTTCCAATGAGAATTAAAACTTAAATATCAACAGCAAATTAAGTTCAACTCCGGGTGAAACATTGTTTATCCATATGAGTCTTGTTTTGCACGAATGGCACTTCAGTATCAAGATCAACGTACTAATTGCCAGTCTCAAGTCATTTTACGTGCCCAATTTATTCACATGTGTAAAAAAAATGAAATGCCTATTCACAAAGGTGAGCTGTCGTGGATGATATAAGATACTGTAAGGCTTTGTGCGCACAGTGCGGAATATTCGTTTTGAACATCCAGCTAAAAATTCGCCACATCTCTGCATTTGAAAGCACATTTCAAGAATTGGTTGAATAACTTTGGTATTAATATTGCCAACTGTAAAATTTCTAATTTATTTTTAGATAAGTTTATATGCATTTCACTGTTTTTAATAAGTGAAATTCACAAATAAGTACTCTATTTCTCCTTCCACATCGCCAATTAAGAATCGATGAAAAGTTTCACCGCACCTGTTCGTTCATGACATGTTCGTTCCGAGCGTACTAAAAATTGTTTTTATTATCGTCTCAAGACCCATGATTCATAAAGAAGTGTGGGTAGTCTCATATCAAAATTTAGACTTCCCATGTTATTTCATCCCTTGGATATTTCTGCTTTTCAATAATAAAAACGTTGTTTTCTGGGAATAACCGGTAAAAATCTCAGTTGTCTAAGATCACCAGAATTAAAGCTATTGCTGAGTATACATGTTAAATATTTGCGCGTGATACAGGATGGCCGAGCCGAATAATCTCGAACCTCGTGAATTGGCAACACAGCTTGCGGCAGAAAGATTCTTATATAAAATTGTATTGGATAGAAAGAGAGCAATACTTCATGAGGCTCTGTACTGCAATCAAATGCCCAGCCCGGGGAGCGATCCTCTGGTAGAAAATGTGCAAGAGTGGAGCAGCGGCCCACGCAGCCACTATTCATTCATGTCAGGAGATAGTTGGCCCACAGTGTTTTCTTGACAGACACGTGTCATTTCAAAAATTTAGAAATTAAATCACGAAATCATAAACTTCATAGCTTTTATTCTTCATTAGCAAGGATCTTTTGTCGACATTTCGAAGATGATGTTTTTCCCTCACCTTGAATGGGGAGGAATATAATATAGAAGATCTTTGTTAATGAGTAATAGGAACTTTCTATCTTCTGACATTAATGAATAGAGGCAGACAATTTCATTTTTTAAATGTATAATGTTACTCACATTGCTTTGTTGAAACGTTTATTTATCATTCGACTATTTAAGGTTAAAAGGTGGGGAAGGGATTCAGAACTCAAGAAAACGTAGGCAGGTTGTACTTCTTTCACAAACATCACACAGTTTTTACTGTTCTTTAGCAAAATAAATCAAATCAGGAGTTAACGTACGACAAACTCATTACTATATATTATGATTACAAATGAAATAAAACAACTGAAAGTATATCTTTAATTTGTACTTGCAAATACATGAAATAAAAATAAACTTCTAATACCAATATCTAGTATCTTACTTCTTTGCACTTACACGAAATTGAGCTGCTTTCATCCTTAGATATCAGATAACACCAGATGTCCGCAGATATCACACAATGCTAGAGACCTAAAAGTTAATAGAATAAACTCTTGCATAAACCGTCAAAAAATAAAAACACGTCTGAATTGACACAATTTGGCACATTGTAGTTGTCTTAGCTTTGTCTTGACAATGTTCAAATCATGTAAAGAGACAGTTCATAAAAATATTTCATTAAATAACATAAATTCAATGTAATTATTGAACAAATGAAACAACAAACAAACAGGAAAGAAAGATGTTAATATCACGGTATATTACAACCACATTAACGGAATATAATAACAAATAAAAAGGGAACATTACATGAAATAAAATAAAATTCCTGTACCAATATCTAGTCTTTTACTTCTTTGCGCTTACACGAAATTGAGCTGAATTGTTTCTTCGATATCACACAAAACCAGACATCCGCAGGTATCACAATCTATATACATATTAAATGGAAATCACTAGTAGTATGTAGTGTCGAAAATACAGTGAAATAGAGATAAAGAAAAAACACGGCTCATTCTGGGGAGTACTCGGCGATGAAAATAATTCCATTTCGTCTGTCATTTTTAAATAGCGTTCTTGAGGTGAAGCCTTCAAACTCCTCGTAAAGCTCGCATTTCAGATCCTTTTTCATCCATTTTCGTCGGTTCAGAAAAGGGATGGACCAGACAATGTAATCTGTAAAGAAAACGGCAAGTGCCATTTCTCTGTTCAGCCAACGTCCAGCGTGATGACAATGACAAGCTACGCTTTCCGGAATTTCTTCTCGATCGCTATACCTTTGGTGCGATTTGTTGTCTGCCGTTTTGGGAGCTTCCGGGCGTGTTGGATTTTACCGTGAAGCGATTTCTGTGGTTACAAGTCACAAACACAGCGTTCTAAAGACGTTCCGTTCCACCCACAGTCCTAACTTCATTTGTAGTTCGATAGTCTCAGCGGTTTTTGCGACGTGCACAGGGAAAAGTTCACGATGACGTACAGAAAACGAAACGATCGTGTTGGATCTCGTTCATCCATTTTCGCTCCCGAAACAGTAGCGCGTGGAAGCGAGCGCGATATTTCCCCAGGCTGTGTAGTGTGGCGGAGGCGCGTCAGGAAGCGCGCGCCAGCGGCTGGAGCTCCACGTCGTCGGGCGCCACCCCCGCCTCGGCGGCCTTGAGCGCGTCGGCGGCGGCGTCGCCGTTGGCGCGGGGCGGAGGGGGTCGTCGGGGGCGGGGCCGGGGGCCGGCGAGCGCGGCCACGAAGATGGTGCCGGCGAGCGCCGCCGCGCCGTACAGGAAGAAGAGGCCCGCGGCGCCCAGCGCGCCCAGCATGCTCGGGTACAGCTTGAGCATGGCGAAGGAGAAGACGTAGGCCATGCACGTGGTGAGGCCGCCGGCCAGCCCGCGCGCCGACGCCGGCAGCAGCTCGCCCAGCATGGCCCAGGGCAGCGTGAGGAAGCCCACGGTGCTGGTGGCGATGTACAGCACGAGCGCGGTCACGGGCAGCCAGGCGGCGGGGGCGGCGGGGTCGGCGGGGGCGGACGGCCCCGCCAGCAGCAGCCACAGCCCCAGCGCCGCCGCGCACGCCGCCATCCCCGCGCCCGACGCCAGCGCCGGCGGCCGCCGCCCGAAGCGCTGTTGGAGGCGGACGCGTTCCAGGCTCCGGGTTGAGCCGCGTCTCAGTCGACCACGACGTGGCGTTTCGACCGTCTTGTTGGGCTCTTCTTCGGAGCTACACTGCGATATAGCTCTGCAGCAGCATAGCTCACAACAAGATGGCCGAAACGTCAGCTCCATCGACTGAGACGCGGCTCATCCCGGACAGCCAACTTTCCATTACAACAAATATCCAACACTCATCAAATAAATAATACACGTATGTCTAGATTGTTTACGAAAAGTAAAAAAATTATTCGTAGATTACTTGCTGCAAGAACCATGGGACATGGTATTATTGACACAAACGATATAGTATTATTGATATGGTAAGGATATGGTGTTATTGACACAAACGATAAATATGATTAATTAAATTTTTTATTGACACGTTATTGCTTCGATACTGAGAAATTGCTGTTTACCTTCGATACTGAGTTCGATGACTTACCTGGATCGAGAGGATCGTGGGAAATATGAAAACAGTTGAATGGTGCTACATATTCTCTTACGGAGGGAATTATGGGAGGGAAATATGAAGAGGACCCCAGAGGACCCCAGGGGAACCCAGGGGATCCTAAAATGCCTAGGAATTACTTAGTTACCACCACTTTAAGCACGAAGTGTATGTAGTTTAATGTAGCGTTTTGAAAATTGTGTAGTTAGGACCAATGTTTTCTGTCATTGAAACGTAAAACTCGATTAATGGCAAAATGTCTATCCGTCAGTCTATCTGTCTGCCTGTAGTCAGCGCTAGTGCGTGAACTGTTCAGCCGATTTTCTCTCAAATTGATTTTCTTGATCGAATGAAAAGAGAGTCCCTCTGCCCTCGAAGTCTGAAATAGATACATTTTTTCTTCAAGGTACTTTACATTTTTTATTTTGTTGCATATTCAACTATTTTACAAAGTATGGAAGTTAGCATGTAATTCCAATTACATTCCCCTGAGCTTATTAGTTTGGCCAAGTAATCATTTCAATTGTAGTCAGGCTATAAAGTTAGGCTACAAACGTGCACATATTGCCCTTATCCCCACTGTGATATACCAAAATGACGAAGCTATTTTGTTTATGAAAATGTCGTTTATATAAAGTAGAATATAGAGATGTCAATAGATGATCGGGGTCGTTATGTGACTAGTAAACAACCGGCGTTAAAGGTCGTTTTCGGTAGGTGAAGAGAATGTGGATGTAACCGGGCGGAGGCAGAAATAGTATTGTTTTTGTTGGACAAAAGAGGATAATATAGACTTCTGATGCTTTGGGTTTTATGAAGAACAGTGACACTCTCTCTAGCAACGCGGTAATGAGCGCGTGGGCTCCTGACATTTTACCAGGTCGAGGATTGACAACCAAATCCGATGCAATAACTTGTATTATAATTAAGTCTATCGTTTCTTATATTAGGATAAAACGTCCTTGTAGGAGGAGACGAAGGAATTCTACAAAGTAATAGTACGTGCACAGGCGTCCACCCGAGATGCGAGTAAGGGAAGTAACAGGTAATAATAGTATCGCTGGGAGAATTCGAACTTGATCGCGAACATTAGGCGGAGGACTTTATGAAGTAGGAAGATTCTGCTGCGACGACGGAGAAGATTCTACGCGGCGCCATCGAATTGAGAAGTGAAGAGCGCGCGAAGATACGCGAATATAACAAGGTTGTTTTATAATTATTACAAGAGAGAGAAAACCGGTCATGACCAAAGAATTTCATTTTGATTAACGATGTAACAATTCTTGTTTAACTTTTATCAGAATCATAATATTTCACATTATAATAAATTCCAATTTGTTACTTTAAAAGAAAACTGATTATCATCATTCGTTATGTGCAATCTAGTAGTAGATATTTTGATAAGATTTTCATGTTCTTCGCTACTCCGTATGGATGGCAGATTGAGTAATTGGTTGAAGAATAAGTAGCAGCAATTATGAACTTCGAACCCAATTAACGGAGCTAGCACGACATAATTTTCGATGAGAAATATTAAAATTACGTAGGAAACATCAGGGTTAGTCATAATTATTTCCTGGCGGTCAAATCAATAACTAAATTATTCGATAAATAATTACTAGTGCCATTCAAAGGAAACGCGTTATGAATCTAACGTATTGAATAATGCGTAAAATTACGAATTTTGCTGGATGTGAAGACAGGGCTTGTTCCACCACAGTGTCACATGCAGTTCTTAACGTTAAGTGAATGAGTGAGTGAGTGGATGAACGAATGAACGAATAAATAAATAAATAAATAAATAAATAAATAAATAAATAAATAAATAAATAAATAAATAAATAAATAAATAAATAAATAAATAAATAAATAAACAAATAAATAAATAAATAAATAAAAGTGAAGTGAGGTGAAGAGCGAGCGGGTGGGCGCGGGTACCTGCGAGAGGAAGCCGGTGAGCAGCGTGACGGCGGCGCGCGCCGCGCCGATGAGCACGGAGCCCAGGTAGGCGTCCAGCGCCACGCCCGCCGCGCGCACCACGTCCACGGCGTAGAAGATCACCACGAACACGCCCGACGCTTGTTGGAAGAAGAAGAAGCCGTTGAGGATGAGCAGCGGCTTGAGGCAGGCGGGCGCCGTCAGGTGCGCCACGCCTCGCCCACCACCCCGCCGCCCGCCCCGGCCGCGCCCCGGCCGCGCCGCCGCTCCCGCTCGCGCGCCGCCGCCGCCGCCGCCTCGGCCGCTGCAACACAAAGGCCGGCCTTCGGAGGGGAAGTAAAGCCGGCTGGTCCGCGTAGTAGATTATTCAGATTCCTCGCCACTCTGTATGCATGGAAAAGATCCTCACTGCATGGAACTCACTCTCCTCCATTGCATGGAAAAGATCCTCAAGCCTGAAAGAAGCCTCTGAGCGAAATTCAATTGGCTGTTTCGTCGCCCAAGAAAATACCTCCTTGCTCCGCTAGATGGTGAAAAGAGCCTGGCGAAATGTGCATGGTCCGACAAATAGCGGATCTGATGGCTCTAGTCTCGCCACGTAAAAATAAGGCATTAACTAACACACAAGCCGCTGGCCAAAGGGCCTCGCGCTCTCTTCGTGGGGGTTGGTTTCATTGATGGATTGAGTAGTGATTTCGGGCGCGTCGACTGCTAAAGTCATTCGTCCCGGAAGTGTAGTGTATGCTTTTGTTCGAGAGACGGCGATGATCTTCCCCCGCTGGATGGTGAGAATGGGTGCCGCCGTCGGCTAGCCGGCTTTTCTCCAAACAAGTATCTTCCACCAGCGGGGCACAGCTCAAGTCGGGACAAGCTTTATACTCCGTTTTAAACAGTGGAGCTTCAAGGTCACGAGCTGGAAGGGGAAGGAAAATTTTGATCCAATCGGAACTCCTATACCAAAAATGTAAGTTGTAAAGAAGCCCCCGATTGGATGGCAGTGTCCAGCTTGTGATCTTGAAGTACCGCCGGGACAGGTGACTCAGGGCATCGTGTCTCTGACCGGGAGGTCCCAGGTTCGAGTCTCTACGGCGCGGTGGCATAATTTTCGACCCTAGTTTATAAGCTAGATTGAATTCAGTCGCTGTCTGGAGGAGAATTCTAGCGGCCGGCTGCTCTGATCGGTAGTTTTCCGTGGTTTCACCAATCAACACCAGGTGAATGCCGGAACAGTACCCTAACAAACTGGCCATAGACGGTACGCGATATTTCCTTCCTCTTCCTTGTTCTATTGTCACACCTTACTTACATACACGTACAGGTGTATGTAAGCTCGCAGCCGCCCGCTAGAAAATATTTCCAATATCTTTTCAAAAAATGGCTTGATTAATTACTGATTTCTGGCGCATCAACAGCAAAGGTAATTATTCCCGTAAGTGTAGACCATTCTTTATGGAGGGAGGTGATGGAGATCTGCCCCCCAACGGCTGGTGAGGTACGGCGCTAACCTTCGCTTGCGGGGATTTTCCCAAACTCTAACTCCTGACTGGTCTCCCGACATCTGTGGTAGCGTAGTGCATGTCAGTGTACGTGTAAGGGGTGAGGTTGAGACAAGGAAGAGGAAGGAAAGATCGTGCGCAGTCCGTGGCTAGTTTGTTAGGGTAGTGCTCCGACATTCGCCTCGTGTTGATCGGAGAACCACGACAGACTACCGATCAGAACAGCCGGCCCCTGGAATTCTTCAGACAGAGGCCGAAATCGGCCTAGCTACGTAGCTATCGAAAATCCTGCCACCTAGGATTTGCCGGTCAGAGACACTGCAGTGACATTAGTTGATGCCCTGAGTCACCTTTCCCGGTTTCAAAGTTTTGGATTAAACTTTGTCCTCGGAAAGGCTAAAGCACTTTTTATAAAATGGAGCATGTCTCGGTTTCGTTGAAATTCTTGAATTTTCGACTATTGCAAATGATCAATTTTTTGGAAGTATTCCTTCAACTCAATTTTGAAGTTTGAGATGTTTTCTTTTATGACATCTGTTCTTAGTAGGGTAATTCTTGAATATGCTGTGTGAATATATATCAGAGCCATCGATGCGGCGTCACGCGGAGAGCCATTCTTATCAATTATTAAGAATCACAGAGCACTGCAGACACACTGCATTTCAAAAAACCTCCTTACAATAGTAATCTTTTTAGATATTTCGAAAGCATTTGACAAATTGTGGCATCCTGGCTTAATATTCAAACTTAATGAAATTGGTTCTTCCAACTATTTAATTAATATAATTAATTGCTCCAAGATTAATTCCTCCAAGATAGAACATTTTCAGTCATAGTTGACAAACACATCCAATCCCCGCAGAATTACAGTTGGACTGCCTCAAGGCTCACCACTGTCCCCCACGCTTTACAACATATACACAGACATTCCCATAACATCACGCACGCACATCGCATGGTGGGCTAGACTCTTCAAACCTGTCCAGAAAGGAAAATAAAGAAGTTTCTAGATGGGAATTTTGGACTATCAGGTTGGCTACAGTAATGTTGGGACTACTGAATGCCGGTAGTGCGGGCTTTGAACGGTTGATTTTATTCGTTGTATTCCAGGTCAAACTTTGCAATTCTTTGTTAGCAGTGCGTGGAGCCGGTCAGGCTACAAAATAGTCTTGTCCTTGAATATAAATATTTGTGTTCTGTGTAAGTGAAGCGAATATTTTCAATATGAAAGTTGTTTCAGGAGTTATTTACTAATTCAAAACATTTACATAATTATTATGTAACATATATTGTGTAACATATATTATGTAACATCATTATTATGTAACATTATTATGCAACATAACTAATTACACATTTTTTTAAATTTACTGAATACAGCAAAATCCACGAAAAAATGTAAAATGTGCTTAAAAAACAGATAAATTACGAATTCCATGACATTCTGCTTTCTTTTGCACTGTGCCGGTAAGCTTATATTATTACCTTTGTAAATTAACCTTCAATTCCACCGACTAGTATCGACTCCGGCTCCGAGCCACGTCTTATGCACCATTTACAAAATGTCGTTATTGGGACATCTTGAAAAACGACAATAAAATCAATTAAGTATGAGCTACATTGGTTCAATATAAATTATAGACGGTGTCTAGAAGCATTGTAAAGAATATAATAAGCAGAAAAAGGACGGAAACAACGCTTTCTCCTTGACAGTTGGAGGAATAACTGAGAAAAGGATTTTTCCCGCATTTCCATTTTTCTCCCCCATACGTCACATACAGTTTTTGACTGTTTTTCACTAAAACAAATAAATAAATAAAGACAAAGGTCGCCGCGTCGCAATTACTATAATACAATCTTCAAGAAATGATTGCATTTCGGTTTCTTTTATTAAATATTTTGGTTACATTTTACTCCGTAGCAACTGACAGATACTAATTCAAAGAATACCACTGGTACAACATGCCAACAGCAGTCCATATATTTTTTATCCCCGGGCCAGACATTTTTTCGGTCATTTTACCCATCGGTCAACTGTCGAGGATGCTCAAGAATCAACTAATAAGTTTGCAAAGCAATACCACCTGAGTTTTTCTCGAAAGTTTTCCAGAGTTTTAGACTATGGTTGACGTGTTCAGGAGATTCTTGGCAATCACAGATCATTACGTGTCTTCTCAACGCAAATCATCACCAAAGAAACTGTCGTGTGTCGGCAGAAGCCGTTGTCCTTTTAGTTCCTGTGGCGGAAGATTGTGAAAATTCCGATGCAGATGATGAGGAAACAGTCTTTGAAGATGATGATTCACTTGAAGAAGCAGAAAGAAGAGAAGATAATGATGTAGATGAAAAAGAAAACAACAACTTCTAATTATAGTTACACACAATTTTCTAAATAAATAATGTTAATTGAAATAAAATGATTTTTTTTGTAATTATAGCATCTTCTATCCTCTATTTAGTCCTTTTTTCGAGTTTTCCATTTTTTGAGATATTTTTAACCCTTAACTCAAAAACCCTATTATTCTCTTATAAAAATACTTTATATGAGTAAAATGACTTTTATCATTATTTGCCCGGTATCTCGGCTCCGCCATTTGGTTGTTGTTGTTTTTTTTACTTTTTGATATCATATTCTTAATCATCAACTTCGATAACCTTTACATACTAACTTTGGTACAAATTGAACTACTCTATATTATGGCCTGCTTTTTGCGATTCTAGCCCACCGTGCAATACCCACTTTGCCGACGACACCGTCATTTTCAAGTCCAACCACTCAAATTATTTACTCTGTAAACACATCTAAACAAAATTGATGACTGGTCAGTCATATGGAAAACCAAACTCAATACTACAAAATCATCCGCCATTATTAAGATTATTTTCAACCCCAACTGTACCACAAATAAAACAAATCACATAACAGTCAAAGCACACCAAACTAAAATAAAACTAATTTAACTGAAGCCACTTTTAAACCGAAATAGTAATCGCTAATTAAACAACGCCATCGGCCTCTATAAATCAATAATTAGACTCCTAATGCTTTATGCATACCCTATTTTGATCAACGCATATAAAACAAACCAATAAATTAGAGATCATCCAAAACCATTTCCTCAGACTTGCCACTCATATATTCTAGTTCATCTCAAACTTTTAACTGCTCAAAGAATTGAATTTACGGGAATTAATCCAATAGGTGCTCTGAGAGTTTTCTATTCATGTGTAGTTAGATATAATTGTAAGATTAGCCTTTAAGTTAAATATTACGTCGTATAAACTTATGATGTATATATAATACTGAACTATGTATTCATTAATAAATATATATTTTTAAAATAACACAGAGTCAAGAGCACTTCAAGACTAGCTGCAGAGACCTCCGACATTTAAAGAACTATATACACCATTTTTTGGAAAATATGAGTAGTGTTTGCGCAATTTTGCGTGAAATATATGCAATTTTTAAACAATTTATTCTTTAAAACAGCTCCAATTTTTTCTTGAATATAGAAAAGAATTATAAATATGGTGGAGATCCATTTTCGGCGAAATCTCTATATTTTAGAAAATTGTAAATGATTAACATTGCAGAAGTACAATGTTGATAAAGCACTACTTCTTACTGAAATGTGTCCTAAAAATAATAATGTCATGTTCAACGTAAAAAGGAGTAGCTTACCGTAATTTTTGTATGAAATAAAGGTAGTAGATAATTTTATTTCTGAAAACGGCTGCGATTAAAAAAATGTTTTGCTCGGATGGAGCGAAGTACGCATAAACAATGGTGCATTTGTTATTTGCGTTCAATTTTTATTTAATTTTTCGAAAATTGTAACAGTTGCAAACAATACGATAAAATACGTTCTGTTGTTGTACCGCAGGTTCATTATAGGATGGTGCATTCAGATGATCGGGAACGTTGGCTCAGTGACTGATGACTGATGACATTGCAGTGCCTCTGACCGGGAGGTCCTAGGTTCTTTGTTGGTTGTAAGCTGGATCGAGTTCAGTTGCTGACTGGAGGAGAATGCTAGTGGCCGGCTGTTCTGATCGGTAGTTTTGCGATCAACACCAGGCGAATGGCGGAGCAGTTCTCTAAGAAACGGGCCACAGGCCGCGCGTGATCTTTCTTTCGTCTTCCTTGTCCTATCCTCTCCCCTTACACCCCCCTAACATGCACTACACTACAAGTGCGCTGCCTTCGTGGCCACTGCGCGTCCTTCGTGGTCGGGGACTTAGAGCTTGTCCCTGTGCCACGTTGGTGGGAGATACCTGGTTGGAGAAAACCCCGCTATTCGACAGTAGATCGGCGCCGGATCTCGCCACCCAGTGGGGGTGGATGCCACCTGCGGCGGTGGAGTTATCTGCAGCCTGAAGAGATCGGATTCTGTGGCGTTGTGTGCATAACACGCCACCATTTCTTCAAGGTAAGTACCATCTGTTTGAGGCGCGTCCTTCGTGGTGCGGGCGGAGCAGGCGTAGGAGGCGGGATTTGCGGCTTGCTGCCAAATGAAGTCCACGTCAAATTCCGGCGAAGGGCAGGGGCCGCGGGCGCTTGAAGAAGGCGCTGTAATGCCGCCTGCGAAGCGTCGTCCGCTGTCTGTGTGGCTCTGCTGATGTCGCCGAACTCGTGCAATGGCTGTTGGGCGGAGTTGAGGTCCCCGATGGTGGACGAGTGTCGGTTGCGGACGCGGGGGGATTTCGCTGCGGGGACCGATGACGTTGACGCGAGTTGTTACCGTTCTTCTGCCTCCCGATGAAAAACATGCACTACACGTACGGGACTAATGACCTTAGTAGTTGACGCGCCCGGAATCACTAATCAAGCATTGAGATGAACGCTACATATTGTTTTCGCGGTAGTGGCCATTTGTAAGGGTGTCGGTGAACAGTGTACTCGAACGGTCCCGTTCCGTCCCGTCCTGTGCTCGCTACCAATTCCGCGCTGCAAATTCCTTGGATGTGCGCGGAAAAAGCGACAGCCCACTGTGCGACGCGTCCTCACTCTAGGACGGCATTCGGCGTGAGGAGGGGGGGGGCTTGCGACCTCCCCCGGCACTCGCTCCTCACACTCCGCTGCAAACGCACTTCGCCGCCATTCACATGGCACTCCTCGCGAATGTCGCTCAGCTCGGTCTCTATAACGTCGAGGTGGGCGATTCAGCTGTTTTTTAACTTGAAGAGACAACACTTCAAGTCCGGATGCTCCGTCACCACTAACTGGGCTTCACATTCTATTTGTAATCTCTCACTCTGTGGAATTTGTACGAGGCTTTGAATAAAAGTAGCAAACTTTTAGGCCACCAATGTACGTTTGGTGAAAACTTTCATGTAAGGAAGTTTTGCACGAATCACTTGCCCCTAATTGGTAGGCAATCCATTAAATTATTATTTTATTTTCTGTCTATATATTTAACAACTTTGTCAGACTCTATTTGATCTTTATTTTATAGACAGAAAATTTTATTTTCGATAACAGTTTTACGTAAACAAAATAAAATGTTTGCAATATACTAAAATATGTAATACATAAATAGCACAGTTTCCGAAATGATTATTTCCATCTTCAGTCTGGAGTTAAAATGTCAAAACAAATAAATACAACGTTTTAAACAATTAACGGAATTAAAACAGAAGAATTACATAACATCAATGGAAACAAATCACTATGCGGAACGCAGCTTGATAAAAATCTTACCAGCTAGGAAAGTATGATATCACAAGGCGGTACGTATGTCGATGGTCAATATAATAAAGACCAAATAGTCTGACAAAATCCATCATGTAATGGAGCATGGCGAACATGAGATCCGTATGGTTACGTCGGAACGCGACCCGCCACACATCTCTGTATGATGGGTTGCCTGCGATTCAGGGGCAAACATTTCATGCTGAAACTTAATAAAAAATAGCACATTCCACAACGTTTGTACCGGCCTAGTTATTTAAAATTGCAGCCTAAAATTTTAAATAATAGTATAATAACAAATTGAAGGCTGCAAAACTGGGGCGGTAACAACGTGGAAGGTAGGATTTTAGATTTTGGTTAGGTTAGGATTTAGGGCTTTCATTTGTGTTTGTTTCAGTTCGTTTCTTGGGGGGATGTCCTTCACTTAGAACCCTCAGATCCGGACACAAATGCACTTTGAAAGTAACTTGCTCATCCCAAGGACTGCGGCAAGAGCGGCCCTTGCAGAACTCGGCGGCCGTCGCGAGCGCCATTTGGCGGTGACGTGTGCCAGCTCTCTTCTCTAGTTCTGTGACGAGTATAGCTGCAGTCGGCGATCGTCTTTGGTGTGTTTGGTGGTAGGTAGGAGTGTGAAAGTGTTAATCGGTTTCCTGGGGTTCATGAATCCAATAAATGTCAACATGCTAGGGGCAAAGTTGCGACGTGGTGAATTAGGAAATGTAATTAGAATCGAGGATAACGATTTTACAAATATAACATAATTCAGAAATTCAAATGGATTCAACACAGATTTGGTTTGGAGGATACGTCAACTGCCATGATCATTGGCACCCATATCATTGTAATTTTAAAAAGCAACAGATTTGAGTAAATCAATAATAAATAATAATGAATAATAAATGAATAAAATGCACTGAATACTGACTATTTAGAGGTCAAGAAACCAATAAGAAACGCGGTAATATTAAAAGTAATAAAATAATATTGCCTTTGTCTCTCAGTCATGTTATGTATTTCGTTTTCCCGCAGAAAGGAAAATAAGTGTAGGACGGGCTCCACAGAGAGGTCCCGTTTCTCACTGCCGCAGATGAAAGGAGTTTCCACTCGCAAGAGACCTATTCGAAGACAAGTTAAGGTTACTTTCTCGCATTAACAAAACTTCGAGCAATATTAACAGTGTTACGCATCTGGTAGCGACATCGAGCCCCAGGAAAAGAACATTTTTTGAGACCCGGATCTTCTGGATCTCCCTTTAATTCAAGAAGGTGGGACGCTGGCTCGAGGTCGATGGGTGATTCCCAGAACGGTTTACACACCGTGGATCTGAGGAAGAGTTCGAATCGTGATTTGATTCTTTTCCACAATGTACGCAGGCTGCCGCAGTCATACAACGTGACAGCCTATTGTCGAACCTCTGTGATTTAAAGCAGCACGGCTGTACGCGGAGATTGTAAAAACCACATTACTAAGAGATATTGGATGCTTGAAGATGAGTATCAGCGTTGAGGTAAGAATGAGTAGCCCATTGACTACCCGCTGAATCGTGGATATATCAGTAAAACCTTCGGTCAGAAAGAAGACTTTCAGAGCTTTACTTTCTGATGAGGCAGAAATAGAAGAATGCACTCTGTGTAGAGGAAATGACTTCCAAAGACAAGTAGGACCCGTACCTGAAGTTAGCTCTTCCAGCAGTTCAAGACTTCCATCTCCAGAGCAATGTCGAAGCCCAGTATTACAAGATATTGATGTCAACGTACTTCAGAACATTTAGGAAGACTATTCCAATCGTGTCAACTCCTATAGCAGGCTTATGAAACGCTATAAGAGCATTCGAAGTAAATAAAATGCCAAACTAATATTAGATCGTGTGACTAGCAGAAGGGGAGATGGAGTGCACTTGAAAGGAAAGAGTCTGGTTTTAAGATCTGTCCATATGTAGCTGTCTAAACGAAAATGGTGAAAAATGGTGAAATTTCGTGTTTTTCAATTTTTATTGGGTCGCATGCCCTGTTTTATTCTCTTTTAAATGCTTCAAACAGTTTTTGGCTACATTTTTAGTTTTTGAGCACATATTTTTTTCGAAACGAGTGTCAACGGTCAAGCCCCTCACGAGTGAACTTCAGATGTATTTTCCCCTATTGGGACTTTTCAGCACATTCATGCATGTCAAACATCATAAATCATAAAGTATTCGAGATAATAATATGCAAAAAGAATATTTTGTGAAGCTTGCAACTCATGATTTTTGCAGCCTTTAACTCATTTGCAGCAGGGAACTCATGATTTGCTCTGGAGAATGAACTAGAATAGTAAATCTGTCACTAAAAGTGTCAGTTTTATGAACTGAAATGTCCAGAATAAATTTACAATTGCCTTTAAAGGTGTGCGATACTGTTTAAATCGCTAGTTCTTCCAGCTATGAATTATGGGGTAGAAATCTGGGAAGTGGATGGGATAGATCGACTAGAAAGCGTCGAAACAGATTATTTCAAATTAATTCTCGGAGTCTCTAGATTCGCAGGAAATACCAGAGTCTTAAGAGAGGTCGGTAGTGTAGGAATTTGGAAAGATTTTAAAGTGAAACCTCTTAAACTTTGGATTAGATTAGTAGGTGAACAAGCTTACACGCTTATACAGAAATGCATTAGAGTGCAGTTACAGGGAAGCGACCAACGCTATTGGTCGTACTAAATTAAATTGCTGCTAGAACGTGCAGGTCTGGGAGACGTTTTCCGGAGATGGTGGGGAAAGGAGAACACGTGAGATAGAACGGCTAATTTCCGATAGACTTGCGGAAATTAAAAAGCAAGAGATCTTGGCAGCAACTGCCAAAAACCGTTCGCTGGCGGCACAAATTCACGCGAGTCGGGTATGGGATTACGAAAGTTACGTTCACACACTTAGAAAAAACGCAAGAGGGGATACGCTTGGCTCAAGGTCGGAGGGTGGAGGCAACGTAGATTGAAGGACTCGAATAGTAGTGGCATATGTGTGCTCTGTGTGATAGGGAAGATTGTATCCACATCCTTTTAATTTACTGTGCGACCGAAACGTAGAGAGAAAAATGAATAGGAATGGGAAATTACTACTACCAACATAACGCCCGTCCAAAACAACGTAACGCACGTCCAAAACATTTTAGGTGATAAAAGATCTAACGTCATGAACGAATTCAGAACATTTCTAGCAAACGTTCGAACTATTAAGGAACCGGAAATTCGAGAGTGGAAAAACAGCACTGGTTAGTATGAGCGGAGCCTAGACTAAACGAAATAAATAAATAAATAAATAAATAAGTCAATAAGCAAACACTTATTAAGTTAATTAGTAATGTAAGTTAAGTTAGTAAAGAGTTAAGTAAATAAAGCATAATTCATAACTGTTAAGTAATAAGTAAATAAATAAGTCAATAAAACAAAATGAAACTGTCAAAGTAATAAGCACAAGAGGGGGAAAGGGGAGTGGGTGCCGGAAATGTAAGTGCAGAGGCGATGGTGCGGACGATTTGCGGCGCTGTTTGATTTTAGGTGCTGAGAAGGCCAAACGCTGGAAGGAGAATGCGTGACGTCTGCGTCAGGAAATAAAGATATAGTTTAAAAAGTCTGATAGATTAGCATCTACTCGGCTTCTGACAGCAGGAAAAAAACCCTTCAGGGATTTTTTCCTCAGCCGTACCTTATGGTCTCTTTTCCGCGGCTTTGATACAATGGAATGACCTCTCGGGGTGAATACTAGAATTCAAAAGGTTAGAACGCAGTAGAATGTAGGTATTGTAATGGTTTAAATAGCAACATAGCAAGGCATAGCAACATAGTATCAAGTTATCTAATTTGTCTGAGTATTAATTACTTAATAAATAAAATAAAATAAAATTATAAAGAAATATTTTCTCAAATAATGAAATCCTGACTCAGTTTTGTCAGTACCTTTATCAATCTAGTTCATTCATTAGAATATTTAATTGCGATTAAATAATAAAAGAATTGTCAGTATATATATATATATATATATATATATATATATATATATATATATATATATATATATATCTGTTTGTTGCAGAGTTACGATGTTTGAAGAAAAACAACCGTGTATTTTGCCAATTATTCATAAACAAAAAGGAAATGTTTTAAACTTATCTGATATCTAAAGGCATAAAGAAATAAAATGTACAAGGCAAAAATAGTCCAGAAATTCTAGAATTTTTCTCAGATACACAGCTACCACCGACATTCAGGGAGTACGTCTAGAACGTGCAGTTTTGCCAGCGAAGGGCCATTACCTGCTTGCGCCTGCGCGAGCTCGAGGCGCAGCTCGGGCGGCGTGGGCGCGTCGCGGGGCACGGCGCGGGCCGTGCGCAGCGCCACCTCGGCCTCCGCCGCGCGGCCCCGCGCCGCCAGCCACGCAGGGCTCTCCGGCAGCACCACCAGCAGCAGCAGCGCCGCGCCCGCGGGCAGCGCCGCGCAGCACAGCGCCACCACGCGCCACCGCTCCTGTGGACGCACACAACACACTGGCTAGAGGGCTCCGATGACCGCCAGCCACGCAGGGCTCTCCGGCGCACCACCAGCAGCAGCGCGCCGCGCCCGCGGGCAGCGCCGCGCAGCACAGCGCCACCACGCGCCACCGCTCCTGTGGACGCACACAACACACTGGCTAAGAGGGAGCTCCGATGACCGCCAGCCACGCAGGGCTCTCCGGCAGCACCACCAGCAGCAGCAGCGCCGCCCGCGCGGCGCGCGCGCGCACAGCGCCACCACGCGCCACCGCTCCTGTGGACGCACACAACACACTGGCTAAGAGGGAGCTCCGATGACCGCCAGCCACGCAGGGCTCTCCGGCAGCACCACCAGCAGCAGCAGCGCCGCGCCCGCGGGCAGCGCCGCGCAGCACAGCGCCACCACGCGCCACCGCTCCTGTGGACGCACACAACACACTGGCTAAGAGGGAGCTCCGATGACCGCCAGCCACGCAGGGCTCTCCGGCAGCACCACCAGCTGCAGCAGCAGAAGCAGCGCCGCACAGCACAGCGCCACCACGCGCCACCGCTCCTGTGGACGCACACAACACACTGGCTAAGAGGGAGCTCCATGACCGCCAGCCACGCAGGGCTCTCCGGCAGCGCCACCAGCAGCAGCATCAGAAGCAGCGCCGCGCAGCACAGCGCCACCACGCGCCACCGCTCCTGAAGGGAAGGAGATAGGTCCAATCTCTTTTTTTACCCTACCGCTTACGCAGTAGAGAGAGGGAGTTATGCAATGCGCGCGTAAAAACGATAAATTTTCGCCCGAAAACTCTTATTACAAAGTCCTGGTAACGGAAAAGTGGATTAATACAGTTGCTAAATTTAGGGCCGAAATTCTGTAACACGTAGTATAGCCAAAATCCATTTTTTTTATACCGAAAAATCGAAGGTTTGGAAAACATCTGCCTGTCTGTCTGTCCGTCCGTCCGTCAGCTAATTTTCTCCATAACTCACATTCCCCTATCGATCTGGTAGATGTTGCGGGCCCTTGAATTTGAACGAGAGATTTTAATTTCGGGAGTACTTTACATGAAGCTCCTGGGACATTTTCAAACTTTTCCAAAAAATGACTTCATCGTTGATGATTAAATTTTGTTTTAAAAGAACGTACGTGATGTTTTAGCACCAGTTACATGATTTGTATCAGTAGAAGTAAAAGGTAACACACTAAAATTTTTAGACTTGGTCGCAATTAGGATATTTATTTTGATTATAAATATGAGATTTCGAAAAATTGCAATAAACTAGGATTAGATACCATACTAACCATTTATGGAGAAAATGAATGTAAGGGTGAGAAAATAGGAAAATTCCCAAACAATTTTTCGGAATTTTAGTCATTCAGAGGAATATATCCTGTCATTTAAATAATAGACAATTTATTCGCTTGGTTTTCTCGCTAGTTTATACTGTGCCGCCGTCAGTAACATCCGGTGGAGAATATTACGAAACCAAAGGGAAAAGTCCTTTGTTCCTGGGTAAGCAGAATGAAATAGGAAACATGCCATGAGTACGTACGGGCATGAGCCAGCCGAGCACGTAGACGGCGAGCACGCCGAAGGAGACGGCGGCCGACGTCCACGTGACGAGCAGGCCGCGCAGCCCCGGCTCGGCCACCTCGGCGGCGTACACCGTGGACGGCACGGACGCCAGCCCCATGGCCACGCCCGTGAGCGCGCGCCCGGCGTACAGCTGCGCCAGGAAGGCGGCGCCCGCCGGCCCCTCGCGCGCCGGCGCCAGCCCCACCAGCAGCCAGCCCAGCACGCAGGGCCCGACGCCAGGCAGCCCAGCGGCGTCGCGATGGCCGCCACGCTCGCTGCACACCGCACACCGCGCACCGCGCACCGCGCACCGCGCACCGCTTAGCGCTCCCGCGATTTTGTCATCTTAAATGGGGAGGTTGAAGGGTATCAAAAATAATGTTTTTGGTGTCACTCGAGAGCCCAAAAGTAGCCTAAAATTATGGCTCAAGAATTTTTGTGTTTTGAGAATTTGGGGTGGTTTTGATTTTTTGTTTTCTTATTTAGGGGTGAGTTTCGGAATTTCGAAAAGTGGCGCTCGGGAGCCCAAAATTCACTTATTCAGACCGTACAAAAAAATTTGAATTTTGAAGAAGTGGGGGTGCTAGTTTTACCAACCTTTATTTCGGGGGGTATTGGGGTACAATAAATAATGTTATTGGTATCACTGAAGAGCCCAAAATTAGCCCAAAACTATGGCGCAAGAAGTTTTGAGAATTTGGTGTGGTTTTGGTTTTTGGTTTTCTTATTTAGGGGCGAGTTTCGGAAATTCGAAAAACGGCGCTCGGGAGTCCAAAATTCACTTGTTTCCAGCGTACAAAAATATTGGAATTTTGAGTAAGGGGGGGTTCTAGCTTTACCAGCCTTAATTTGAAATTTTAATTTTGGGGTTTTGGGAGGTAGCCCAAAATTTTTGAATGGGGGCTGATATTAGCCCAAAATTAGGCCAAAATTATGGCGCAAAGTTTTTGTTTTTTTAAAGTGGGGGTTCTAGCATTACTGACGTAGCTGCGAGTAACGGTGAGAGCGACGAGAGAGTATGTGTTGCGAAGTCGTACCGCTGCAGTGTTCATGACGGAGCAGTGCGAAGCAGCGGCACTCGGAATGCGCCAGAGACATCGCAGGACATCGGCGAAACTAACTTGTCACTTCAATTCCAACCTTATGTAAATCATCCGCCATATTTACTTAATTGGCTTATTTAATTATTATTGGATGTATCTTTTTAATTTTATAATTTTTTGATTAATATTAACATATTTTTGGAATGTTCTCTCCCATCTATTTATATATACTTTTACATCCTACATTTACTTTACGTATGCTTGTTGTATTCCACAATTTCATCTCTGATTACGGTAAAATTATATTTTTAATACTTTCATTCAAACCAATATCCTCAAAATTTGTTTTCATTTAAAGGCAAGTATGTTACATTTTTTGTTCGCGCCTGATGATGCGTGTAAATATTACGTCAAAAGTCGTGCTCCAGTACCATGTACATTTTTTTTGAAAACATGTACATTGATTGGCCAGAGAGAAAAATCGGTACCCGAGTGTTAAAATGTTGGTTGTCATAGAATTTCCACAGTAACTTTCTTTTCGAATGATAACATTACAAAAACATGTGAAATTAGTCCCATTTCCGAAAGGATAATATCACGTAGGAGAGAATGGAATCAACACATTGATAGAATGAATGAAAACAGAATTGTGAGGGTCTCGAGAGACAATAGACCTGTGGGAAGAAGATATCCCGGAAGACCGAGGCGACGATGGTCCAAATGCTTTTAAATCCATGTACCTGTTATACTTTTAATCCATGTACCTTTTAAAGCCATGTACCTGTTATACGTCACACATGTAAAAATTTAACAATTTTAGAGGTTCATTTCTCGCGTTCGAGACATTCAATCGGTATGGCTCGTCTTATAGATATTAAAATCAATGACAAAATATTTATCTCAGGTGTGTGCCTAGCGCACATGACCTAGTAACAAATTAGGCATTTTTGAATCAGTATGGCGAATATTTAGAAAAGACGAAACGGTACGGCGTGGTCATATTCAACAATGAAAAATAATTTTATGCCATTAGACAAAAAAATTAGCTTTGAGCTCGTAATACAAGAGAGCATTAAAAATGACACTTTGAATATGTCGTACTGTTTGAGACGCCACATCAGTATGGCATACAATTCCTTCACACTTTGGCTCTCTAACAAACAACACAAACCAAAAATTATCTGCGTTCACATTCGGCAATGGCATAGCTTTTTTCGACACACTAAAAAATTGTGCAGCGCAACGCTCAGACCTACAGACCACCAGACTTGCATTTCCCTGTTCCTCATAACACTGGCTAACTGCTCTTAAAGTTTTACCATTGAGCTATCATACGTAGTCTTTCTTGCTGTCTCCCGGTCTATAAGGATAGTCGATCCCGAGACTGGATATTCTCGTACCGTAAACATCCATCGCAAAGAGTTGCTACATTGTTCTGACACGAAAGAACATTATTTACCCATCTTTCCAATTTTTTGCCACTAAGTATGCCAATAAGCATGTGGTTTCGCAATGTTCCATCTTAGGTCCTATCGTCTTTCTTTTATACGTAAACGATGTGTCCACGTCCAATAAAAATGGAAGAAAGTTCTGTTTGCTGATGACACGAATGTTCTTTGCGAAAAACAACCAATAAATACTACAATTTCAGAAGTATCAAATTGGTTTCATAATAAATTAATAGTCAAAGAATGAAAAACAATCTCAATGCATTTTTGCATTTCAAACCAGTATTCGATGTGCCACTGATTAGAAACTCAGTTAATTTCATTATGCTACGCGTTGAGAATTCTTTCAAATTCTGTCAACCTTCATGCAGCTCAATCGCAATTTTGGCGCCCTTAAGATTGGGGCGAGACGAGCGACGCGAGACCCGATTTTTTTGGCGGCTTCCGCTTATTGTTTATGCCACGATAGCGTTTGGTCACACTGGATGGCTAAATAAGTTCTTGTTTTTCTCCATGGGATATTGCTTCCATCTACCTTTAGGGGGAGAGGTAGGTCGTGACGCGCCCAGCTGAGCATTGCTAGCCACTTTGTGTGGTTTAGTGTGATGCCGTTACAAATGCACCAAGCATTTAATGCATTTGTAGCTTTTTGAAGGCGGGTGACGGCCCTTGATGGCCCTCTTTGGCCATAAGAGCCACGTCGTCCATGTATTCGATGATGCCTGGCCTTGTCGGAAGGTCGAGGAGGAAGAAGATGAAGAGTAGTGGAGAAGATGAATTCACTGGGAAATACAGTTATTCAAATTATCGTTTCCATGTTGTCGCGGCAGGAAGTATTATTCCGAAGGACAACATGAATAAGAGCCCAAAATTTATTGCTTATATATCCTTGAAAATAGATTTTATTACATGGGAGCTTTTTTTAAATTTAAAATTCAAGTAGTATAGGACTTAGTGTAGGGATCACAGAATTTTGAGAATGTGCACAGAATTCACTTCTCCCCATAGCACGTCATACGCAGTTTCAACTGTTTTTTGACGTAAAATAAATGAATAAGTGGGAAGAGGACGGCCTCTTGTGAGACTTCTGTTTGAATTGTGCTAGGAGAAGAGTGTTTGGATTGGTAGCTGGTTTCAAAAGTTCTACCAGTGAGGTAGCTTCTCAGGAGTAGATAGAGGCTGTAAGGAAGAAACATACGGATTTTTTCTAGAATTATGAGGCGGGTAACCTTGTCAAAAGCATAAGAAAAGTCAAAAAAGATTGCAAGGAGTGATGATTTGAAGGAGGGGCAACATGCTGATTCCATGACTAATCGATATGTTTCTAGCGCCGACGAGAGCGACGTCTAGCGACGCCGTTTCACAACATTTGTGAAACCAAATTGTGAGCTTCTTATTGCGGAGTTTTCTTTTAGTTTGCTTCTTAGATGTGGTAGTAATAGTCTTTCGAATACTTTTAAGGTCTGTGATAACAAGCTGATGAGTCTGTAGCTATTTGCATCTCTGTAGTCTTTGTTTCGATTTTGAATTAGTACACTGTGCCATTTTTCCAAGCTGTCGGAGGATAGCAAGTGCGCAAGCAAACATAAGATTTGAAGTAGAGTTTTGAGGGCGTTTCGTGGAAGGTGGCGCAGCATATTGATGTTTATGCGATGGGGCCGCTAGCTTTGTTTTTTAGTCAAGCTAATGCCTCCTTTAGCTCTTCTTCAGAAAATTGAACTATTTCGTCGTCGGTTTCGTCTGCTGGAAGTTCAGTTTGTAGTGGAGCGGTGTTGGCTAGCACGTAATTTCCCGAATAGTCGAGTACGTAAGCAGCTGTGTTGACGGGAGTGAAGCGTTTCTGAAGAGTGTCTGCAAAGATGGTGGTTTTTCGCTACGGGTCGTAGGTAGATGGTCCGCCGTTTGGGTTGTTTAGTGCTGTTATTGGTATAGTCGGAGATCGTAATTATTTCAGCACTTTCCTGACATCATTCCTGTAAGCTCTCTCTCTCTCTCTCTCTCTCTCTCTCTCTCTCTCTCTCTCTCTCTCTCTCTAAGTGCCCTAAAATGCCTGAACGTGACATTCTTTCAGACTGAAGTTACGGCTTGTTGTGAGGAAAGTTTCTTGGAGAAGAATTGGGATATTGTAATCTTCGCAGAATTTTTCAAGCAGGGGTTTCGTTCGAAGAAGTGTACCAATAGTGTTCCATGATACGACGTGGTATATTCAATTTTTGGCGTTTGTCGCCATTTAAATAGCGCCAACAAGAATTACCAATGCGTTTAGAGCTTTAGTTTTCTTGTCGTCTGGGGCATTCGTTATTTTGACCGTGGCTTTGATTGCCGTTGTTATTTTTGATAGGTTAAAACTTTTAAGTAGATCTACTATTTCTTTCAGATTTGTGAGAGAGCTGTTTATTTGTTGAGATTCCTTAGTAATGTTTTGCTAGTTCCAACCTTTGTTGTTCGGCGCTGTTCTGCATCCGGTATTATACACTGTCCGGCCATGGCGCTCGGGTGGGGCAGGTGCGCCGTGATTGGCGGAGGGGTCCCTTCGATTGGCTGGCGGTCTGTGCCAACCTGGGCCTCCCGTCCGCCAGCTGTCCGCGCGCCAGCCGTCCGCGTGGTCGGACGGCGTTGGGCAGCCCCCGGACAGTCGCGGATTGGTGGAAATAGGTATTTCGTGGCGTAGTTTAGGTTGAGACCTACGTTCACGTTGATGTTGTGCCGTCTATTAATTGCCAGGGCCTCGTTTTAATGCGTGAAGGCCAGTAGCGGTGTTCCCTGTGCAGGAGCCGGGTCTTGCCAAAATCGATGACCTGTGCCGTAACCTCGGAGTAGTGCACTATAGCCGAACAGTTGGTTATAAAATAGTTATTGAATATCTGTTCTTTGGCAAGCCCCATAAAAAACACCACAGCGCGGCACATTCAGGGATTTCGCCATATTTCTGTACAGAATATTGGTATGATCCGCAAAGAGGAATTTTTCCATTTTCATATGAAGCAGGCTTATCGTTTGCGAAAGGAAAATGCTTCAAGACTGCCCTTGAACGCGCATGAAATTCGAGAGATAAGTAAATAATGGCTGTTGATATAACATATCGCTACTCGGTGAGATTGCCTGCTGAGGTAAAGTGATAGCCCTCCATGAGCGAATTTCTCTGAAGAAAATTTGGAAAGCAAGTTGTGATTAGTAATAATAAATTGCTTGCAAAATATTTCTGAAACCCCACCAGGAATGTTTAGAAATTTTTCGGGGTATCTTGAACAAATTCAATTTTGACCGGAAGGTTTTATTTACCAACATATTATAATTCTCTTCTATATTTAAGAAAAAATATCGCAAATTTACAATTACAATTACTGGTTCGTTTCATGAATTATAAAACTTTCATTATCATTTTAGGACTTTAACTTAAACTACAAAACTGACTTTGATGTGGTCTTCATACAGCAAATGCCGATTATTTGAGCAGTCTCATGATATCTAGCGATATTTGTAGAATTATAATGGTAATAAATAAAGAAATCGTATTTGTGTTCATTGGAGATATTTTAAATATTTTTTATAATTTAAGTTATTTCTTGAATTTCAATTGTTCTGCTATTATTTTGGAAGAACGTTTCTCCATTTGTCATGAACCATTTGCAACGATGCGGAGCAAAAATGTGACACGTGTATTGGTTGAAAAAAGAACGAATATAACGATTAAATGTTTAATGTGATTTAAAGTTTTCAATTTCATATGAAGTATACTACTAATAATTTGTTTTCAGGTCCATATCAAGTGGATTTCGTTCTAAAATATCTGCGTATGTATGATTACGAAGACTGGTTGGCGTCATCTAACGAGATAGACGCATCTGGTTGTTCATTTTGCATTTTCGTGTTTTATCTATTTATTTTAGCAAAGTAAGTGTTTTGGTTCGTTTAAGTGCTTAAGTGCCTTTGTTATATCTTCAGGTTATCTGGACGTAAAATGTCGAGTGGTTTTGCTTTCAAAAAGTTGATCAAGCAATCTACGAATTTTAAAAGGTGACTAAGTGTTGCATTATTTACGGCCGGTTTCACCACCATTACTCAAACTTCTAAGTATATCTTAATAATTTTAAGTTATATTTACCCGACGTTTCCGTTTCACCATCATCTCTGAGGCGAACTTAAACGAGAAGTTCGTCTTAAATTTAAGTAAATTCTCTGTGGACTTATCCATTTTAAGTTTTGCTTGACGTTGAGAAAAGGATCCAAATAGTGAGTTTTGGAGCTGATTGATGACCATTTGTAATTTCGAATCTGAAAGTGACAAGTGACGTCACTTCGTATTTAATTATTAATGAAAAAAGCTTTTCATCCTTTTGAAACATAATTGCCTTGCAAGTAACAACTTTGTCTAACAATTTGTTTGTTATTTTTACATGGTCCTTTAGCTACTCTCAAGTTCGAAATTTTACATTCAGAAAATTTTATTGCATTTCTTTTGTAGCTATCTTTTACCATCTCCACAATTTTATTTAATGTTTGTTATATTGTTTCTCGTAGCTCTCACCTACATAATTCATAGTCACACAAATTATAATCATTCACATCATAATTCAAACAAATTATAATTATACACCTATAAACTATGCACCCTTTATCTTGAATATTGCTATTTTGCCTTATTGATTTCCTATACACATACATCAAATCACCATACATATTTACACATACACTTCAATAATCTTATGCCTTCTTTCTCCTTCTCCCGCCTATTCTTCACCCTCCATCTCTCAACGTCTTTGTTGTTCGTTTATCACGTTTACTTGAGTACAACAAGAACTGCACCAGAGATCAAAGCAGAACCAAAACAAACAAGGTTGGCTATGGTCACTAGCTAGTCTACACACAACACGTAAATAGTAAAAAAAAATCATAAATTACCAATTGGCGATTGTGTTAAAAAGCTATTACTATTAGTAATACATAACTATCATACTGGAGAACATATAGGGACTATCACAAAGTGTACGTTAGCAAGTCCTCTCCTATCAAAGACCCATTCTTCAATGGAGCACAACTTTTCGATAAGCTCCCAGTTAATATAAAAACAGCTGATAACATCCTTTAAAGCATTCCTTAAGTGTCACCTTGTGGCTTGCTATATGTCCACATAAACTGAGTGAGTTGTAATGTACAAGCAACAGTGGGCGGTATTCAATAATTCCTCATATTGTATCTATTGAATATTGAATCTATAATTATTACTTAATGAATTTAATATGTTAATTATAAATATACTGTAATAATTACCCATATAAGATAATAATTTATAAACCACTAGTAAAATAATTTATTATTGCAACCAAAGATGCTAGTGTACAAGATGAAGTTATTTATTTACTACTGTTAATAAATGAAAATAGCATGACAATAAATAGTCCGGAAAGCAAAACCATTACGCTACATTTTATCTTCTGAGACCCAGCATATTTATCACAGAATGATCATCGTGTGTAATTGTAGAGATCAGCTTTTTCGGCCATAGAGTTGGTTGGGGGTTGTTGAATGATGAATTATGTTTTTTTTCAACAACCCACTGTTAGCATCACCCAGGATCAACGACGTGCACTTAGTACTGTTCGCGTTGCCTTCCCCGTTTAATTAAAAGAGCTTAAATCGATGATCGTCAACTTTAATTTTTGGATTCGTGTTTCAAACGGCTGTACACATCTGTAAAGCATGTCTGGGGTAATTGAGACCCAAGCATTCCTTATTCGTTGTATTATGTTTCGCGAGTTGTACGTCTTTATAAACGACTTCTCTTAGGTCACCCCATAAGACATAGGCTCGGGTGGGACGGTCTGGCGACACAGCTGGCCAGTGCACCGTTCCTCTTCCAGCGATTATTGTAATTCCGAGAATGAGAAAAACCTACAAGTTAGATCCAATTCTTTAATGAGAAAACGGGGATTGCCGTTTGAAATTTGAAAGTTAGTAGAATCGCGTTCCCTGGGGGTGGGGGAGGGGGTTGAACTGTTATCATTAGAAATGTTTTCTAAAACTTATTGATCAGGCGTTTCTTTATTTTTCAATTCAAAGGGTGATTTCTCGAGAATTGCAAAAACAAATCTTGGTTTTGAAATTATAGCGCCATCTATCAGGAATAAAATATGTTTTAGACAAAACATGTATTTTTAGTTTTTTTAATTGCTTTATTTTAAGTCGCTTTTTAACAGCAAGGTCATCAGCGACTTCTTGTATACACATTGAAACAAATTTAATTTTTAAATTTATTTTCTCCTCTGCCCTTCTAATATTATTAAATATTAATTCAACGTAACCCGTTCCAAATTTATATAAGAATATGGGCGCCAGGAAAAGATTACGTTAAGTCAATTATTAAAATTAATCGTCAACTGCTATTTCCAATAAATTAATATCCGGCTAACTGGCTCGATGGACCTTATAAGAAATAATCGCTATTGCCTACTAATAGCCGATTATTCGCTCTGCCATCTGTACAGAGTGGCCGAGGTATCTGAAATGCAAATTTACATTTCTAGATACTCCTTTGCTGCTCGAAAGCCATATTGGAATGTGGATAAAATGTATCTAGTTTCAAGATTCTTTTGCTAATAATCTCTTCCAATGTTTTACACAAGCTACGCGTCAATGAAATTTTTTTACATGTCACTGTTTTTTGCTCTTTTCTTCTTTTTTGTACCTTCTCCACTGTCTGCACTTGAGAGGTAGTTTCTTGGATATCAATATTGGTATTTGGAAAATTTATCACATTTTGTAGGGCCAAAGCTTTTCATACAGTACATTATCTGCTAGGTAATGGTGTATTTCCGCGAGTCTCGAACTGTAAACACCTTGGCATCCTCCTGGACTGTAAATTGGGATGGGACAAACACTACGTAGTGGGTAACGCTTGGAGATCTTTGCATTTCGTCATGAGAAATCTTAAAAAATGCAATACGAAAGCAAACGAAATCGCGTGTACCTCGTTTGTTAGGCAGGTAATGGAATTATCTTACACAAATTTTTTCCAGCTTCCTCAACAATAGGACGTTTGCAGTTACAGTCGATAACCATCACTCTCGCCCCCCCCCAAGGTTCCCCGTTATCTCCCGTTCTTTATAACTTGTACGTAGCCAACCTTCCGAAAAATACAAAAATCGTCCAGTTTGCAGATGACACGGCTATATATTCATCAAGTCCCGCCATAAACACAATAAAAATCAGACCGATTTTACATAACCAAATCGACAGCTGGGCAGCCAAAAACAAAATTAAAATCAACCCGTCAAAAACAGCACCCAAAATATTTTCCCTAAGACCATTCATCTTCCCACCCCCTTACAACTGAATCAAGAATCTGTAGAATAGCATAGACATAACAAACCTATAAAATATCTAGGCTTTTTCTTAGACAGCCGCCTAAATTGGAAAAATCACATCGACAATAAATTAGTACAAGCAAAAATTAAATTACACCAACTAAAACCAATTATAAATAGATCGGTTAAATTGCCCTACAATGCTGCCTTACTGCTATACAAAATTAACATACGACCACTATTATTATATGCATGTCCAGTTTGGATCAGCGTAGCCAAATCAACACCAAAAACTCCAAGTAATCCAAAATCAGTTCCTGCGCACCATCACGAATGCCCCATGGTATTTCTCCAATGCAAACTCCATAAAAATTCCAACCCAGATGGAACACCATCAAGAATTCCAAGTTATCCACCCACATCTTTCAAAACATACCAAATATACCCAAACTAACCCCGCTAAGACTCTGCCAAAACCCAACTCACAGAACCCCAATTAAGAAAAAATTTCCTTTCATACATTCCTAAATATATTCTCAGATCTCGACCCAAAGTAGAGATATTGTACAAAGATACCTCTACCACCCTAGTAGTAATGTAAGTTGTATTTTAACATTATTTGCAATATTATTGTAAGTTAATTGTAAGTAGATATAAGCAGCTATAACAAATGTAGAGTGCATTAACACTGATCTTTGTATTGTTCTATCCAAAAGAAAATAAATAAATTTACATTACTGAAGATAGTGATTTATGTTTTAAATTGAAATCTGTTCTAAGAAATCGGATCTTTAAAGAGGATGGTGTTCAACCTTTTTAGAGAAATAATAATATTCGTGTAATTTCTCCTTGAAATTAAGACAATGTATAAAAGGATATTTTTCTCAAACACTACTTAAACTTTTTTCTTTAATTTTCGCACAATTAACGCTTAAAAATTGCGCAATTCTCAATCTATTTGAAGTTGAATGTTTGAAAGTTGCATGCGTTAGAAATAATGGGGGAGGTCAATAAATTTTTAAGCGTCCGCAAAAGCGAGTACAGCCGTGCGACTTCATAGTGTAGTGGTAAAGCGCATGACGAGTTAACCTGAGTTCGAATCTCAGCGCGGACCAAACCTTTTTTTTGCTGGTTGGAAACACTTTTGCAAGTGTTGTTTTGAAACCAACTTTATTTTCAAACCGTATCCATATATACGGGGAGTCTCACCAACTTTGGACCACACCTGTTACTTGTAAACGGTACCAATATCGAAATAGAGTTTTCGCTCATCAATGAGAAATCATGGGCAAGTGATATGGTGTAGAGATAATGTTTGAAATATTTCTATTTTTCTAGAAATTTAATCATCTTTAATTTTTTCAATGTACCCCTGTATTTTTCTCAGTAGCAGCAGATTGATCATAAAAAGAGGAATGCAATGATGTAACATATGTTAAAATTTTAACAATATTTGTACATGAAATTATACTTTCTGACATGAGATTTTAAATTAAACTTTAAGTTTTCCTGTAGCGACCGTCGCAATGGCGCTTTTGGGGGAACACGGTCTTCGCAGCCTCTCCCCCCTCCCCGCAGCATCGCGATGGCAACCTTCCCGCAAAGGCCACGGTTGAAAGGATTGCTACAGGAAATCTCGTACATTTAATTTAAAATCACATATCAGAAAGTATAATTTTAAATTCAAAATACTACCAAAACATTAACATCTGTTACATCACTGCATTCGTCTCTTTACGATCTATCTATTGCTAGTGAGAAAAATACATGGTTGCATTTAAAATATCAAAGATAATCAAATTTTTCAAAAACTACAAATATTTTGAATAATATCTCTACGGCATATTAATTGTCCCATGATTCCGCACTGTTGAACGAAAGCTGCATTTCGATATCGGAAACTGTTTAGAAGTTAAGGAGGTGGCTCATAGTCTTCACCGTATATTCTGGTCTTCATAACCTTAGGGTGGGCTTTCTCATTCTCACACACCAATAGATATTGGGACATTTCTATTGCACAATCTTTTGATTTAATAGTAGAAGTATTTGTGGTGTCTTTTATTGTGTAGCCAAATAAATATTCTTATACTCTTATATTATTTATACTATTATATAGTACACCATACATATTATATTATTGTATTGTAAATTTGCAAGCAACTTAATGAGATAATTTTTAATACATTCGTTTTGCAGAAAATCTAAGATGGTATTATATAAAATCCCCAAATGCGGTATATTACTATTTACCTATATTACTATTTAAATATACATTGTTTGATATGGATTGATCATAGTATAAGAAATCGTAATATTGAATGAAAACAGTGGACAACTGCCGATGGCTTCTCATGTGCCTGGTCGATCACGTGACGAGAGAGGCTGCGGTGGTGGAGGCCAACACATAGTTGTGATGCAACAGAAAAGATCGAGCAGCTAAACGACTCAACTAGTTTACAAGGACAGCAGTGTTAAGGAATTCCCGTGCTGTTATTCTAGAAACCAAATGAATTACAAAAAGGCAAGTCTCGGCTGGGGGGATAATACTGCCGGTATAAAATCAGCCAGTTTCCTTGGTTTCTCCTGCAATAATCATTAATACGCTCAATTACTACTACCTTACACATTTTCAGACGGAACACACGAAATGAATTTAATAATACGCTGATGTTCTTTCTCATCAACGACAGCTATAGACAGCTACATATTTCTAGACAGTTACAAGAGAAGCATTTGATTACAGTTACATATTTTCTCATTCTAAAAAGAAAGTATTGTATTGTGGGAATTGCACAGACTGTACAAAAAGTATTGTGTGTGCAAGTACATTGTTTACAGGTACATTGCTACATTGAACATTGTTCTTTTTGTACAATATTACTCACCTTGGAGGACGAAAAACACAAGGAATTGTGTTTATTTGTTCATCAATGCATCCGTACACCTTTAGCTCCGATATATTGATTTTCTCAACATACCACTTGGATTATCCAATTAATACATTTTGAAATTTTGCAGTTCAGCGAATTTCAAGGGCATCATTCCTTTCTGAGTTACATAACATGAACCTTTTGCTGTCATTTACGATTCCTAAACTAATGATACGACACGTACTTTCTTGTATCATCTGAAACCGCTACGCAATGATGAACTACTACATAAACCTGCAAAGTTGTTTCCAACCAGTTCTACTAAACACGTTTGCTCCACGCTGAGATTGAAACTCGTTAACTCGCTATGTGCTTTAGCACTACACTACGATGGCGCCGACGCATAAATCTTCGTTAGCTTCTCCCATTGCTTCAAGCGCATGCAATGTACAAACATTCGACTTCAAATAAATTGAGAATTGTGCAATTTTTAGGCATCAATTGTGAAAAAATTAAAGTAAAAATTTAAAGTAGTTTTTGAGAAAAATGTTCTTTTAAAAATTGTCATTTCAAGCAGAAATTACACGAACATTATTAGTTATCTAAAAAGATTTACACTATCTTTTTTAAAGATCTGATTTCTTAGAACAGATTTCAATTTTTGAAAAATCTCTATCTTCAGTAATGTACTCGTACTTTGGCAATGTTAAGTCCGAGTGACGCCGCGTCGATGGCAGTGCGACGTATCTACTCTCAAATTGAGGCGTTCTTCAGGTTTGAAATGCCGGTTTTCGAATTCTTTGCCTGATTTCCACGACCCTCCGGGCAGAGGCGTCTGAAATGCAATCGCAGGTTTCCGCGCCCGGAGTCCCGTGAGGGCTTTCGGCTGTCCTGGTGACGCCGCGTCGAGGGCAGTGACGCCCACCACTCGTTCTATCGTGGTCTTCTTCAGGGCTGGAGGCATTTCAGACTTCATTAAGACAGATTTCATCAGGGGAAACAACTCATCAACTCATCTTCAATATTGAGTTGTAAAAAATGCAGTTTTTGAAATTTTGAAATTTTCGAAAAATCGGGGATTTCATCGAAAATGAGACGTGGGGCATTCTTTTAAAGGTCATTTACGCTTTCCGAGGACGATGTTCAATTAAAAATTTTGATTCTTTTTGAAAACAAATTGTAAAAGTTGAAGCACCATTTAAGTACCCACCACAAAAAACAACAACAAAAAAAAAACAACAACCAAATGCACGTTTCAAACTCCCAGAGCCTCAAGTTCGTTCAGAACAATCCGAAAATATCAATTTTGAAGAAAGTCTTGAAGAAAGAAAGAATTCCGACAAGAGCTAACCAACATTGTAGGCAAATACTTGTTAACTTGTATTAAATGTGGAGAAAATTACAAAAAACGCAAACAAGTGTGAAGATATTTTTAAACATGGTGAAGAGGAGTTTAGAAATAATTTGAACGATTTATTTGATATTGCACATCCGCTTTACAAATGATTACGTGGAAAGAAGACAGGATGTTTTTACTTTGGGTGAGAGAGAGGATGCAATAATTAGTTTGCTGTATTTATTTATGTATTCCGAATTTTTGCAGATATGTAATTTCGTGAAGAGACATGGTTTAAAATCATGTAGATTGGAATTCAAATTGCTGTGAAAAATGTAATTTTCTTAGCCTATCCGTTAGTTTTTAAGTTAGCAAGTTAGTTTTTGTTTGCGCGACGTTAAGAAGCCTGATAAGGAGATTTCAGCGAAGATCTGGTGGAGCGCATTGTGATGTTCACGAGACGCAGGGTGTCCAACATTACTTCTATTACCTTGCTATCGCGTTTTCTTGTGGTTTTGGTAAAACACGATTTGCGTCACCTACAGAGGTTGCTCCAAAAATTCAATCAAAATGCTTCGCACTAGAAAGCAAATTCTCCATTTTATTCATGTGAAAACTAAGCAATTGCTCCGTAGCAGAGCAGTTACTCGCCAATGAATGAATGAATATCTTATTTTAGTGGCAAGACTCAGGCCATGCGGCCTGCTCTTCCGTTTGACCACGCAAATTTCGGTACGCTCCTTTCACCTACTAGGGATGAAAGAAGGTATTACTTGTGCGACGAAACAGGCAGTTTGAATTTAGCTCAGAGGCTTCATTTAGGCTTGAGGATCTTTTACATGCAGTAAATCTATTAACATGGGACAGCCGGCTTTACTTCCCCTCCGAAGGAAGGCGTACGAAGAATTTTTTCGCCCATAAAAATCCACTGCTTCGATCGGTTTTGAACCCGCGAACTTGGGTATAACAACCCGATACGCTCACCGTTACACCATCGACGCCGCGAACGGAAAAATTGCTCAAGATCAGAACAATTCCTTGCGTCCTTTGAAGCAATTGCTTTGAGAAGTGGAGAAAGAGTAAAAGCTCGCTCACCGATCCAGGAGGCCTGGTCCTCGTCGACGCGCGGCTGGGCGTCGGGGGCGCGCATGGCGGGCAGCGCCACGGCCGAGAAGCCCAGCGTCGTGGACGCGCTCAGCGTGGTGAGGTTGGCCACCAGCGCCAGCAGCAGCTGCTGCGCCACGCACCGCCAGCGGCCCTGCAACGACGCGGCGCTGCGAACTCCAGCTCCCTCCGGCGCCGACTGTGGAAGCGACTGCTGCGCTCAATTGCACGCCTCGCCAAAACGCATTTTACCGGGAGCGGTAGCTCAGTGCATCAACTGATGTCACTGCAGCGCCTCTCACCGGGAGGTCCTCACGGCGGCAGGATTTTCGACACTAGCTTTTCAGCTACGTCGAATTCAGTCGCTGTCTGGAGGAGAATCCTAGCGGCCGGCCCTACCAAACGAGCCACGGACCGCGCGCGATCTGTCCTTGCTCTTCCTTGTCCTATCCTCTCCCCTTACACGCATACACTTACACTAACATGCACTACACTACCACATATTCCGGGAGACCGGTCGGGAGCTTAGAGCTCTTCCCGGCTCGGGCGGTGCTCCGCTGGTGGGAGAGTCCTGGTTAGGGGAAAACCCCACTAGCCGACGGTAGGTTAGCGCCGGATGTCGCCATCCAGCGGGGGAAGATCACTGCCCTCTCCCGAGAAAAGAACATGCATTACACTAACAGAACTAATGACCAAAGCAGTTGACGCGCCCGGAAACACGAAAAAATCAATCCATCAAAACGCATTTTGTTCAAATGTGCTATGTATAATGAACACGAAAATAAATTATGTTGCAGTCGCTGTCGAAGTCATTAATAGATGCGCGTGAATCTATGTAATGACATGGAGAATTTACGTGGATCTATGCTACCGCATCGAGTTCCGTCTCCCGATTTGGCCTCTCTTTTGCCGTGGAATCTTCCACTGAGGCTGCGTTGATCGAGGCGACCTCCTAAGACCTCTTCCTCTGATTCCCTTAGCTACACGCTGCGTGTAGCGAACGCGTGGCGCCTGGCCGCACCCCTGCAGGGCCCTGTTGAGGGCGAATACATCGCATTTGGTTTATTCCCAACGCCCAAAATAACGGAGCTTTCTGGATAGCAGAAGTGGAAGGGAAGTTCTGTGATATACTACTTCAAATGTGCCCATATTACACGAGTTACCTTCAATTCAGTCAGGAAGACACAGAATTGGAAAGCACCAGATACTGATTGAATACAGAACGTTTAGCGGATTGATTGATGGTTCTGTGATTATGGGCGCGCCAACTCATAATATCATTAGTTCCTTAAGTGTAGTGCATGTTGTGTCGCGGAAGGTGGCGGTGATCTCCCGCCGAATGGCGGGAGCAATGGCCTACCCGTCGGCTTGCAGGGACTTTCCCCAACCAGGTATCTCTCACCAGCGTGCCACCGCCCCAGTTCAAAGAAGTTCTAAGTACACCACTGGCTTCCCGACACGTGTGGTACTGTAGTGCAAGTGAGCGTGTGAGTAAGTAAGGAGTGAGGAGTGGACAAGGAAGCGGAACGACGATCGCGCGCGGACGTGGCCCGTTTGGTAGAGTACTGCTCTGGCATTCGCCTGGTGTTGATCGGAGAAACCACGGAAATTTACCAATCAGAGCAGTTGGTCGCTTCAAACAGTAGTTGAATTCGACCTAACGACGAACGTTAAGTGGAACTATTTCCTGTGTACTAGAGCGGCACGGCAGGTTTGCAGTGCAGGTTGCTTGCTGTGCTCGAAAGGAATACTGTGAACATGGTATCGTCAGTCTTCTGACCACTTTTCTTGAATAGAAGGTTTCGTCATTTTCATTAAGCACGAAGTACTCGCAGTTCCCAAAGATAAGTGATTGGGGATGTGTGAGTAGAGGACCGTTGCCGCCTTTGCAATCAGCCCGACGAAACACGCCAATCCATAATAAGGGTGCTCTGCTTTCTCACGAACAGAATACGAGTCGGCACAACGACGTTGTTGCCGTAGCCCATGAGGCCCTGGATTCAAATAAGAGATAGTACAGAAAGAGGTTCCATAATAGAAGTTCAAGCCGGATTCAGTTTTGGATACGAAACTGTGGAAGCTCTTGTGGAATGATGCAGCCGCCATTAAGCACAGTGTCGAGCCCAACAGACCAGACATAATACCGGTCGTCAAGATTTCACGCAAAGGGATTATTGTCGACATAGGTAGCCCTTAAGACATATCTGTGTCCATCGCCTGGAAGACGAAATACCAGGCCTTCTCTATTGAACTGAGCCCAGACGGCCACCCATTCTGAAATACACAATGCCTCGAGTTGCTTAAACTCCGAGACTTCATAAAGCGTAGTTAAGCACTTCGGCTAGCGACGCCGGCTAGATGTCTTTCCTTTAGTGTGTGGTGCATCGTTGGGTCGTTCAAGCTTCGCGGATGTCAGGTTATCACGATATGTCGAAATAACCGAAGGAGGCGCATCCCTATCTGGGAATTGAGGTGATTACACAATTTATCTGACTTGTTCTTTTCTTAATCTCCTTACTACGGCTAAGACTCCGCATTCGCTGGATCGGGTTAGCTCTGGGATTGATCGTACTGTCTTAATGTTCCAAATGACAATATTCATTTTAAATTAGAGAGAATGTGCTCCCGAGATGAGAAGCACTCAATTTGCTATTATCTTATTATTCGTTCACACACATATACACATTCATTCACAAAAATATATAACTGATACCGGTTTAACGATAGCAATCATTTTACAGTATTTTCTTCCACATCTTTTTCTAGTTTAATTAATGCATTTAATCTTAGTATTCTACATTGAGTGCAAGTATGCAAATGTTTTCTAATGTTGAATTGCTCGTTGAATATCCTATATTTTACACACGCATACACACAGACTGTTGTTTGAAGTTGTTACAACATTCGTCAGCATCAGGAGTTCATTTGATGTATCGGCCATTGCGTGGGAAGCCAAAAATGCTCATTTCCAATTCTGTATTCAGAATTCAACTAGTATGTAGGTTAGGGTAAGGATTCCAGACTATAAAAAAGTGTATTTTTAAGATGTACAATTTAAGAATACACGTCTCCCCACAGTTTCACACACTTTTTAGCTCTTTTTGACGTTAAAAAATAAAAACAGCCCTCCGCTGACAAGGATCGTTTACCCCGAACCTTTTCTCTCGCAGGAGGCGAGCGTCAGCGTTCTCAGGGATGAGAGATGCATCTCCCTCGCAGCCAATTAAGCTCAGCGTCTCCATTCGAACAAACATCTTCTTCCCAAATTGCGAACATTACTCGTACTGAGGTCGATGGTGGTCCGCGCAAATTTACAATAATACGCTTCATTGGGTAGACTTGTGGGAATTATGATGCGCTGTTGTTGACGTGATTACAAGAAGAAATAAAGGAAGGAATCTCCGACAACTTAATATATTTATTTCGATAGACGGCTTTCGACTGCTTTGCCGTCGTCATCAGTCTACAAATATAAAGAAAAGAAAATATAAATAAAATACTAAGTAAATAGAAAATAAGATAAAGCGGGGGATTAATATAAATAATAGTTACATTTAAAATTATAATCGGATTCGTATCCGATTCCAACAGCCGGTCACTAGAATTCTCCTTGGCGCAGTCCCTGAATTCGACCCATTTATTGAGCTCCTATGGAAAACGCGCTACCGTCGAGACTCGAGCCCAAGACCTCCCGGTCGTAGTCGCTACAGTTACGATAGGAACACGCAATATATTCAGAGACACATCGAATTAAATTAAATGAATTTTCAAGAATACGAAAGTTCAAGTCGACCATTCATGATGTTTAATTCGTTAATGTTAAACAGTTGTAAAACTTTTCACCCATTTGGCATCCGCTATCCAAGATTTCAGAAACAGGTAGTCTTTTAATCAATATTCTATCCGTTTCAATGAAATAAACCAGCAGATAAGCCTATAATTTGGGTCAATAAGCATCGTATGAAACGTTATCGTAGTTACCTCCACTACGGCGAAATGTTTATAAATATTTTTCTAATTAATGACGTAACATTCATTAACTAAATGTTAACAGTTGTAAAAAAGGAAATCATTTAATTGCCGCCACGTTCGGCCTTCACATGTTTCATATTTGCTTATCATCGATTCTGAGTTCTTTTTGCAGACAGGCGGGTGTGAAACGGTTAAAATGACTTCACTATACCAACAGATAAGCAGCATGCCATTTTCAGTGCTTTTGCTCTACATGGAGAGTTTTGCATGGGGCGTTTAAGTTTTCCATCAATTCATTTAAGCGAGAAAGGAAACGAAATGAAAGAATCTTCATAAAAAATAAATTATATATCCTCAAAGCCAAACGTTCCTAGTGCTGTCCTGTCCGAAAATAAAGTCCAGCAAAGTTCGTTTACGTAAACAAAATTAAAAGCCTTGGACGAGGAATAACAATGATTCAGATAAATATGCGCCTCTCATTACATTTATCGCCACAGGAAGAAAGGTCTAAAAACTATAATCGGCTGTACAAAAGTAGGGTGGGAGTGACGCTCAAGTAAAAATGCAAGAACCAGTTGTGTTATCCCGACCGTGCAACGGCCGACACGCAACCCATGCACCGACGCGGCTGCCGACGGCCCAGCGACTCAACGGCGACCGCCATCGCCTGCTCCGCCATGGGCTTCCTTCGCCCCTTTCCCATCACATGCACGCACACACACTTCAACTAATTTGCACGTTGAAAATAATCATAAATGAAAAGGAAATCAACAAATTAGTTATAAAGTAAATGAAAATAATAAAATAAGTTAGCAAATGAGCGTTTTCTCAGCACGGAGCTGCGCTTATAAATGTTTATGGAGAGTGTGTTGAATGAGTGCAGAAGTCACAGAAAGGGAAGGTCGACGGCTGTCTGCGGAAACGCACATCACGATCAGAATTCGACACAACTACTACTTGAGTGGCTAATTAAACTAATATATATATATATATATATATATATATATATATATATATATACACACACACACACACACACGCACACACACACACGCGCACACGCGCACACACGCACACGCATACACACACATACACACACATTATAGGTTCCTATCCTTCCTTCAACAGAGTGCGAAAGTTCAGAAGTTTTTTGTCTAGAATATGTGGACCAAGAAGGATTTATATTTTCCCAGACTTACTTCGTAAGAAGAGAAAGTATTTTTAAATCCTGCCGGAAAATATCGAATTTTCCGCCGAAAAGCGTTATTGTCGGCACCAGGTAATGATAAAGTGGGAAAATCTAATTTGTTTATCAAATTGGCACGAAAACGTATTGGAGCTTCCAGCACTTCCGCCAACTTAGGTGACTCAGGGCATCGAATGATGTCACTGTAGCGCCTCTGTCCGGAGATCCTAGGGTGGCAGGATTTTTGACACTGGTTAGACCCTATCTGGGGAAGAATTCTAGCGACTGGTAGCTTTCGTCAGTTTTTTTTCGTAGTTTCTCCGATCAACACCAGGCAAATGCCGGAGCATACCATAAAAAACGAGCCAAGGACCGCGCGCGATCTTTTCTTCCTCTTCTTGATCCTATCCTCACCATTTACACACACTTTCGGGCACTCTACTACCACATGTGCCGGGAGAGCAGTCGGAAGCTTAGAGCTTGTCCCGACTGGGGCGGTGCCCTGCTGAATGGAGATACATGGTTGAGGGAAAACCCGCCAGCCGATGGTAGGTCAGCGCCGGATCTCGCCATTAAGCGGGGGAACATCACCGCCGCCTCAGGAGGAAAAACATGCACTTCACTTACGGGACTAATAAGTCTGTAGTTGACGCGCCGGAATCACTAACAAACAAACGAGCACAGGGTCTTCAACAGTTTGCATGAATTCATATATTATACGGCCTCCAAGAGCAACAATGCTGCCAAACAAACCCATAGAAAATATAGAATAAATGTTACGAACTTCTAGGGCATGTAAAGGAATGGAAAATAATCACTTTTGGCAATGAAAGTATATATACATATATGCACAGTACACACAGGTTCAGCAGGTGCATGAACTCCACCAGAACACGTGTGCACGAGGAGTTGATAGACAAGCAAGAGAAAATGTCACATGTGCAACTCAAGCAGGGTTGGGCAAAACACTTTAAATTTCGTACTTAAATACTTCTCCAAAATTCTTGGTAAATAAGTATTTAAATACATACGCAAAATATATTAAATTTTGAATAGCTAAATACATGCGTATTTACAATATTTCAAATACTCAAAATACGGTAATACAATATTTTTTTATTATTACTTTTTATTGCAACCATTTATTGTAATTGTTTATTACAATAAATTACTAATTTACAGTCATACATTTCTGAACAGTAACTTATAAATCTATCTCAAATAAGCGGAATCGACTTTTAAAGTGATCAGTTTTTCAAATAGATCAGACAATAAACCCCTATTTGGTGAAATCATAAAACCCGCAAAGGAAAACCGTTGTTTAACTGGCGCCGATGAACGTAAACTATTATTATATAAAGAGATCGGACATGTAGGCACTAAATAGGTCGAAAATAGCAGACAAGTAGACACATAAAACTTAAAAATAGGCATTCTAGTTGACAATAGGCTCGCACTTAGGAAGTAAACATTTCAAAACAGCAGGGAAATGGGCATTATGGTTGAATAATATTAAAATTTATACGTAATACCTACTACTTAAAGGATGAACACAATTCTCGAAAAACAAATCGAATTTCTTCGATTGTCAAACATATTGCAGAGTTAGATACTAGTATTTCCTAAGAGTTGTCTTGTGTGGAATTTTATATTTTGTATATTTTGTTGATTAAACTAGTTAAATGTTGTATTTTAACTTTTGAAGATGGATGTTTGCGGCATGGCGAAAGTGAGTGTTGAAATTCTTTCTGGTCTACATCTTTTGACTCGACTTGTTGAAGAAGATTTCTCTCCTTTTTCTCACGTTTTTTCGAATTTTTGTATGAGTTGCAGTGTTTTCAAGTTGTAAGAAATACTTTTTGCACAGTTTATCACCTTCCCGCAACGCTAGCAAAAAATACACTTCCAGTCCGCCGTAAATCTTCTCCATAAATCCACTCTTTTAGCAATGCACTTCTTGCAGACATTTCGTCTACGAGCAGCATCAAATGTCTTTATATTTCAGTCAAAAGTTCTCTTTTGGCATTGTAGCAAGTATGGTTAACAGGAACAGCAAATTTACTGATCTGGCATGACAATTGTCCATCATTTTTAAAGATTTAGATTTATAATTTAAAAATGAGGAGAATTGAAATTCAAAAGCTGAAAGGGGCTTTTATTTTTGTTTCAATGAGGTTCATTCACTAGCACAATCAAACTAAAGAATCTTTTCTCGTTATCTTCATGGGTATTTGAAGTATTTTCAGTATTTCCATTTTTAAATATACATATTTTCTGTATTTAAATACATCTCTAAAATACATGTCCAAAAATCTCAAAAATACAGTTATTCAAACACAAAATGTATTTAAAATACGTATTCCAAATGCAAGTATTTCAATACTGTCCAACTCTGAACTCAGTGATATGAAATTTCCTATCCGCTAATATTCTGAAACGTGTAAATAACCCAGAACATCAACGTTGAAAAGCAATCATTCGGTTGTGGGCGGCCTCTTCCTTGGAGCCGTGTCGCATGACGTCAGCTGTACCGGAAGCGTTGAAGCACGGAGAACGAGAAGAGGCTCAGCAACAAAGCAGACGAAATAACAGCATCACATGTCTTTATATTTCAGTCAAAATCCAAAGCATGGACTCCTGTCAACAGGGCCGAGGCTGCGTAGGGAAATTGGTATTGTAGAACATTTCGGTACGAACCGCTGATTGAACGCGAGGGTTGTTTGCGCGTGGGCGCTGCGCGTGGGCGTGGCGGGGCGGAGGGCGGTGGGCGGGCGGCCCGGCGCGGCGGCGGCGGCGGAGCGGAGCGGAGGAGCGGAGGAGCGGCGCGCAGCGGCCGCCAGGGAGTGTGCTAATGCACTGGGCGCGCGGCCGCGGAGCGGCGCGGCACGGCACGCCTCCGCCTCCGCCTCCGCTCCCTCCCCCCACCCGCCTCCGCCTTCGCGTCCGCCACTGCCTCCGCCTCCCACGCCCCCGCCCCTCCCGCCGCCCCCCCCCCCCCCCGCCCCCCCCCCGCGCCCGCCTCCGTCCCGCCGCCCCCTCCCGGGCGCAGCGAGCGGCGCGGCCTTCGACTGGAGGCCGCCGGCGCTGCCCGTGGGCGAGCGAGCGCCGGACGCCGCGCGACAGGAGAAAGGTCGGGGGACGGCGAACGCCAGGTGGGTGCGAAGGCGTGGGCCTGGGGGACGCGCGCCCCCGCAGGAGCGGAGGCTGGGGTGGACGTCCGCACGTCTTCGTCACCACCAATCCTTCAGCCGTACCTCACTACACTGGCGGCTCCAGGGGGAGGGGCACGGGGGCTATGCCCCCCTTTTCTTTTTTTCTCCCTTTCAATATTTAAGCAGTATATGACTTAGGGATCACAGAATTTTGAAAATGTGCACACAATTCACTTTTCCCCATAGCACGTCATACGCAGATTTTAACTGTTTTTTTGACGTAAATATATAAATAAATAAATAAATAAAGGTCTAGAGATTTCGTTTATGACGGTCCTTGATGTTGCAAAAATGATGAATTATCAAGAAGTATTGCCAAATTATGAGAATTACGTAACTGTTTAAAAAATTTATTATATAGTATCATACATTTCAAAAATAATATGCAATATAATAAATGTTTCTTATTTTAAAAAAACCACGATGGCCCTGTGCAAATGATTGGCTAGATCCGTTCTGCTCCACTGGGCCATCATCTGGCCTGATAATAGAAATACATTATTCCTAAGAAGGTGTGTTCCACTGTCAACGTCGTCAGCACTGCAACTAAGAACCCGCGAACCCTTCAGCAAAAGCCAGTGATTCCTTCCCCAAGAATGTTCTTCACTTCTTATAACTGCTACTATAAGGAGAACATTCAACATACATTATTCGTTAATAATAAATTCGAAATCAACGCTACATTTCTCGCTGAAACTTATCGGAATGTGATCTGTATGAATGAGCTGCAGTTACCGCCCAGATGCTGCAGATGTACTTCTTCCTCATACGTCACGTATAGTTTTTCACTCTTCTTTGCCTAAATAAATCAAAAGAAGTAACTGCGGTAATTCGAAAGAAAGTGATTAGCCGGGTGAAATCCACGTGGGCCGTGCGGGGGGCGGCGCCCGCCGGGGCAGTTGCGTAAGCCGGAGCAGCGATGGCGCCGATAAGCGTGATAAGGCTCGCGGAAAGGGGCCGGGCACACACGTGCGCGCTCGCCGCCCAACGTGTGTGGAAGCACGCCCCCCCCCCCGCGGCTCCGAGTTTCGACCGCCCGTCGTTGTTTGAAGATGTCAATGATATCAATTTCGGTTCACCTGCTTGACAATGCGGTTCCTCGAGTTTGTACTGATATTATTCATTTGGTACGCACGCAGAAATTGAAAGCAGCAGTGCAGCCTCCAGCCATAAGAGGCGTCAATGGTTTTGTTAGTTACTCAAGATTAAAAAACGCTAAAACTGTTTTGATTTTGACTAATAAAATGCAAATGAATGATTGTGTTATTTTGCCTCCTCTCGTTCTGCGCGTGCCGACTAAATTCTCGTCATCGGCGGGCCACTGCTCGCGGCCTGGGTGAACGAGACGTTGGCTTTCTGAATCACCAGTACATGCGTTGGAGCACGTCTAACTGTAAGATGCATGGGGGGGGAGAAGGGCGTGTATTTGTACAGTTGCCGTGACGAGCTCGAGGGATGTGAAAGGGCCGTTACCGGTGGCGGGCAAAATACCTCGGCAAGATCTCCTGTTCTCCCAATCGGAAGTCTGGAGGAGAATTCTAGCGGCCGGCTGCTCTGATCGGTAGTTTTCCGTGGTTTCTCCGATGACCACCACGCGAATGCCGGAGCAGTACCCTACCAAACGGGCCACGGACCGCGCGCGATCTGTCCTGCCTCTTCCTTGTCCTATCCTCTCCCTTTACACACACTCTTACACTAACATGCACTACACTACCACATATTCCGGGAAACCGGTCCGGAGCTTAGAGCTTGTCCCGACTGGGGCTGTGCCCCGTTGGTGGGAGAGTCCTGGTTAGAGGGAAACCCCACTAGCCGACTGTAGGTCAGCGCCGGATCTCGCCATCCAGCGGGGGAAGATCATCGCCATCTCCCGAGAAAAAACATGCCCTAATCTAACGGGACTAATGACCGAAGCAGTTGACGCGCCCGGAAACACGAAAAATCAATCAATCAATCAACCCAATCGGACAATCGATATCGATATCTTTCGCGCTCAAGAGAACCAGTTCCTCAAGTTCCTCGGAGTCTCCCCTCAGAACGCGTCTGTGGATCCTTCCCGAGGAGGCGCGCTCTGTGGGCGCTCCGTGTTGCCCCTGGCGTGATTCTCTCTTTCTCCGCCAGGCGAAGTATTAGAGCCACAATCTAAGAAATAGGGAACGGAATTTATTGAAATAAAAAATGCAAAATATGTAGCTACTTATTTTTTCCAAAACATGTAAGAAAAAATAGAAAATATGTAAAATAAAAATTCATAATTATGTTTAAAGTTGTTCTCTACAAGCTTTTTCCTACCATAGAATGTCGCCGATCAGTTCTTAACGATTTGGAGTGGCTGAAATGAGGTTCTATCGCTACTGAAGTAATTGTACAGTAGACCTCACCACATATAAGAAATTTATTCGAAATATAAAATATGTTCATAGTATATATTACAATGTTTACGAGGAGCCGGTGTACAAGTGAATAGTAGTACCGTGTAGCGAGTGATGGATCCCAGGGGAGGTGGCTAAAGGGTATATACCACACCCTCCAAATTGAACAACGCGGTAAAACAATTTTCTAAAAAAAAATGTGTTAGTTTTTCGATCGAATAACGAATTTTCTGTTTAAAACATGAGTAAGCACGTGGTTGAAATTACTTTTGTTCATAAAAATCCGCTCATTCTTGACTCGCAAGTACGCAGTAAGCTGGGGGGAGGGAGGGGTATGTTTGACAATTCATGGCGTAGGTTGTAATAGAAGCGCAACAGCATTACATTTAATTTGTAAGAAAGATGATTCCGTAACAAATATTTCAAACGCGCACTTGAAATGTTCCATTCTGACGTATAAATATATCGAAATGTAGGGAAATATGTAAGAAATGTGTCGTAATAGGTAACCTATGTAAAAATGTAATTATACCAAAATATGTAAAATAAAAATAGTTCTAATTCATTCAGAATGTCTTGTAAACTCAAGAAAATTTAATTGAATGCGGGTATCTACTTCCTGTAAAAGCATGTAATTACATGGAAATCCCTTCCCTACTAATAACAGTCCCGCAGCTCTGAGCTTTTTGCCTACGCTGAAAATGGGCCCCACTGACAGATGTAGCATCACTAGCGCCCCAATTGGTCAGTAAGCTCGTCATGCCCTCGTACCAGAACTTATGTATTCTAAATCAAGAATTTGACGTCGTAATTATATTATGTTTAAACTCTAATTCTCATTCTAGTCCAATTTTATCATTTGCTGTTATTAATGAAAGCTTAAAAGTATAAAAACCTAAGAACAACATCTAGTATCCTGTAGAATTTCCTCCATGGCGACGGAGCGACATCTGATACCTGACATTTCAGAAGGAATTTCTTCATAGTTTGTGGTTTATGTACTACAGAATGTGGAAATTAAATGAATATTTCGGTGTTTTCTGGTGAACAGTTGTGCAAATAAATAAGAAGGGAGTATTTACGTATAGAATAATCACATGAAACACACCCACATGCATACAGAAAGAAATAGATTTATTAATTTCAGTTAAACATATTATCAATTATTATGTTTTAGAGATTTCATCAGAGTCATAACACCGTCACAGTAATTACATTAGTGGAGGGATTTATCAGTTTATTCACGGTTATCGGGAACACCAAGACGAGGTTCTTTCCATGTTCCCAAATGCAAAACCTCTATTCAACCTTCATATTCATATTTACGGATCACCCAAAAAATAAACTAAGGAAATAATTACTATGTATACACAATTATTTTCATATATTTTAAATTTCTAACGTTTTCCCTTGCTGCATATGTATTTTAATGAGGCACTAATCTGAATAATTAGCACCCTAAATTACTCATAATTAAATATTTCCTATTTCTCTTCGGAAGATGCGCAAATTGAGCATTAACTGGCTTCTCTCGAACTGTTTTGCACTTAACTTTATGTTACCAGGAACAGAAACAACAAACATATACCAGCTTACTGGCCGCTTGCAGGCGCTAGTGTCGCGCCAGGTCCAAAAATTCGCCTGAAGCTGCGGGACAGAGATAGGAATATATAGGATATGTTAGGTTAGGATATTGGTACACATTTGTTACGATATATTTTATATCCTCACATAACAAGTTAAATACTCTATAAGTAATATAATTATGATTTCGTCTACCAATGTTTTTAAAACTGTAAGTGGTACTATATTAAAATAAACGTTTTTGTTCTGCAGGTTCTCGAATTTTTAAGTTTCACAATGTATTTCAAAAGACAGTTTTCCAAAAAGAATTTTCTCACAGAAATCATCCCGTATTCTTGAAAAGCATACCCGATGGGTATATTTTATCTTTTTCATAAATCGTTTTTAAAATTGTGTTTTAAATATCCTGTAACAATATAGACAAAGAAGATAAGATTTCTTAACTTCTTTGTTCTTAGAATCTTGAGAGACTGTATAGAGAAGAAAATTATGAAATCAAATTTAATTCACATATGAAATAAAAACTAACGTAAGTTCACAAATAGAAAGAGATGAAATACAAACACTAAACAATTTAAAATCGATTGAATGGGATTAAATCCGCGCTATCTCATGTAGCATTGTGTCTGAATATGAGAAGTTGATGGAGAAAATAGAAAAGTGGAGAAGTTTGTCAATGAAGAGTTTTTCTCGCTTAGAACGAAAACTAACCTCATAAAAAACTAAATCATACAAAATGTAAATAACATAACGTAGAAATACACTGCGTTAGTTTGTTCCAAAATGAGAGTACGGAGTAGTGTGCTGGGAATCTTATAGAGAATGCCAGATTCTTATAGGAATGGCTTAATTCGTGAGTAGAAGCTCGGGTGCGAACGTGAATTAGGAACCATTACGTAATGCGTTTTTAAATATTATCAGCGACCTCAAGCAGACAGAGGTGCTCTGTAAGGCCCCTCGTCAAATGTAGCAGAGTGCTAACTGTAAGCTAGATTTTAATTTTATTACCACTAATTTATAATTATGCTCTAACTGGTCTTTGTTACATCCCCCCCAACATGAAATAAATAAAAAAGTAAACATGAAGCTATGAATGACGAATGGATCAATGGTGGGGTGGCCGACAAGGCAAATTGGAGAACCGCAGACACCCTGCCGCGATCTCGCCTTGGCCAGCACAAATTGCATATTGATCGAGGGGCTCCGAACCCCGGGCCCGGCGCGGAAGCAGACAGTTCCCATCGCTGCACCACGGCTCGTTTCATTTCTTCCTTTGCATGCGAAATAATGAGCTCTTTGTTTACTAAGTTATCGCCAGGACAACTGATGACTCCTAATCAATTTCTCAGCAGATCCGTAACCGTTTAATGGAAGAGCATTTTAAAACTTTTCGAATAATTGAATATTTAGCATTGGGCACCGTGTCATATTGATTGATTGCGCTGATCTTCGTTCCACATTCATCTATCTTTTCTTATCGTAATAAATCTTATCTTTGGCGAGATTCTTCTGAAGAGATGACTTGTACGCCAGTATTGTGGAAATGCCGATGTGGTGTTGTTGACATTATTCACGGATGAAATAATGAGTCATCTTTGTCAACCCATCCTCCTCCGCCCCTTCACTCTCAGCTGCAAAACCCTTTTTCAAACAAACATCCCCGACTTTCGACGCTCATGCATAGGCAAGCAGGTAAACTTATTGTTTTATTCCTTTAATTAATTTGATAATAATAATAATAATGAATTAAACACACATACATGTAAACAAAAAATAAAGTAAAAGCATAAAAAACAAATAGACAAAAGATAAAAAAAACGTTGACATTGTTAAAAAATCACTTGTTTTGATTTCATTATTTGTATTACTTTTCTAAAGAAATTTATTTCCTACCTCTTTAGATCGATGAAAGCGCCCTCTCGTAATAAATTTAAGTTGACGAAGATGCGACTTCTATTATTTCATCCACGTACGCCAGTGCCTCCAAGGAGTTTTGTGTTCCACGACTGTGCTTCATTAATGAACTGTAGCAGTCAGCTCACATTTTCTGACGGAGCGACTACACGTATACTTCATATATAAAAATGTCCACTTACAATAATCTAATTACACTAGTTCCTGGTTTGCTACACGCATAATCTTCTGAAATGTGCCCCAATATTCTGGGAGAACACATCCAATGGAACCCATTTCTTCGCGAATCAGTCATGTTTGTCATAATCTTACTTACTCTGAATAATGAATATGTAGTAATCACAGTGTCAGAATAAAAAGCTTACTACAAAAAAATCACCTACAATATATGTACGATCCTTTACAATTCTTTGCCAGACGATCTCATGACCTAGACAGAAGCAAAGCCATTGCAGCGTTTGATTCGAGGGAAACGAAAAACCTGATCAAAACAGGAGCCGTTGACCCAGAAACGGATGTATAATACTTGTAATATTAACTAATAACTAGGTTTATTTAGACTTTCAGAATTACACATATGGTAAATAATAAATTAATTTAATTGTTAAAATATCATGTTTGTTCATGATGGTCAATGTGGCTTCTAATTGCATAGTAACAGGAGAAATCATTTACTTTTCTCTCTTAAAATTCTGAAAGAGGACAAGGTAACTATATTTTTACAATACTACCTGAAATAACGCGGTATTTCCAGGGTATTTATTTATTATAAACATTTATTGGACAGGACAAAGAACGCATTACATCTCGAGTGAAGAGTCGAGGGCATTTCTTTCGCGTGCTCGCTCCGCCCGCTTTGCTGGCGCCCGCCCGCGCTCCCCGCCGCATTCCACAAACGTCTCGTTGCGCAATTGACGGCTCAGAAAACCTGATTTGAGGCCCAGAACGCGTCGTGCGGGTTGTTCGCCGTCTGTTTCCCTCGCTCCGAAATCTGCCAAGAGGCCTTGGAACAGCGGAGAAGGCGGCTTGCTGGATCGCGACGTGGGCCCTGGCCGCCGGTGCCCCTCCCCCGCAGCTTTTGGAATTCGTGGCGTGGTCAACTTTTGGAAAGTGCTATTGGAAGCTTTATTTGACCCTGCTGTGGTTTTGCGATTCTCGCTACTGATCATTTCGGTGGAGTGGCTTGTTTGCAGACATCTCCCTGAGAAACTTGTGGCTTGCTCGCATTCGGCACATATTCCAGAAATTTGGAACATGGGCTTGTCTGGACTTGGAATTTGGATTGTGAATCGCAATGAAAGCTGTGGCATGGTATATATTTGTTTGTTATCCTGTTCATATCATTTTTCGTCCTAAATCTATTCGATGCGGAACTGCGGGACTGGGAATATTCTTATAAGTATAAGAATTTTTAACAACAAAACTGATACAATAGACAAAAACTTACATGTAAAAATCTAGTAATATTTTTTAAAAACACCTTCGTTAAAACACAAATAAGTAATGAATCTACTCACACGCAATTTCAAGTCTGTAAATTAAATAGTTTCTGAGAAAATGTTCCTTACATTGACATTGGTCATTGCCCTTAAATCTTTGAAACTTTCATGCGCCTTCTAAATACCTCAGAACTCGTAACATAACGTGAAGCAGAAGATAACCAATCCACGAAAAAAATGGTACGTTTTAATAATATATTAAATATTCCAGTAAATTAGACAAAAAACTGATAACCGAAGGAAAAAATCAGAAGTTTTGACACTTGGCATGATTTGTTTTAATTTAACTTGGTTTTTACTTACGGCAAGGCCCTTAAATATTCCCCTTATAACTAGTAGTGCTAAAACAGCACATACTTTCTTGCTCGTACTTCCACGCACTATTAGGCGAAAAGTACTCAAATTTTCGAAAAATTGTACATGACCTTATTTCAAAATATATCTTTAAGAAACAGATTTCATTAATGAAAAAATCTCTATCTTCATAATTGTAGTTGTAAAAAACGCCGAAAAAATTTTGAATTTTGCAATTTTCAAAAAATCAGAGTTGTCAGAAAATGAGACCTGTACCATTCTCTTAAACGTTCTCCACACTGTCCAAAACACAATTTAATAAAAGACGATGGAGCCATTTAAAAAATTATTGAAAGGCTCCTAGGGGCATCATGTAAAGTAACCCCAAGAATTAAAATATCGGTTTCAAATTCAAGGAGCCATAACACGAGCCAGATTGATTAAGGAATATCAATTTTGGAGAAAATTGTCTCAACGGTTACGCCTCTAGCGACGGGCCGACAGGCGTTTAGCCGTCATTCGATTTTTCGAATCAAGGATCCACAAAACATGGATTTTGGCTACACCACTTAATAGTTACGGAATTGGGGGAAAGAACCATTAATCCTCAATTTTGCGAATATTTTGGGCATGAAACGTCTAGCAGCAAAGCTTTATTCCGAAATAGTTGAATTTCGGCCAAAAGCAGTGCCGAATGAATATTCCTAAAATGAAGCTGAAGGAAGCTAAGAATGAGATTTCAAAGGGGCCATAACTAGTGAAGAAACATTGGTGTAAGAATCTGACGTAGTAATGACGTAGAATTGAATCCTCAATTTTGCGAATATTTTGGGCATGAAACGTAGAGCAGCAAAACTTTATTCCGAAATAGTTGAATTTCGGCCAAAAGCAGTGCCGAATGAATATTCCTAAAACGAAGCTGAAGGAAGCTAACAATGAGATTTCAAAGGGGCCATAACTAGTGAAGAAACATTGGTGTAAGAATATGACGTAGTAATGAAGGCTCAATCGTCCATATGGAAAATTCCTAAAGAACCAAGCCCAATAAAGATGCATGTCAAATTCGATCGAATTTGAAGGTCCTGCTTACAGTGTCTTGATTTCAACTGCCTAGAGTATCACGAGTTCTTTCCACCAGGACGTACAGTGAATAAGGAGTACTACTTCACACCATTTGTCTTAGGCACTCCCAAGAAAACGCCCGTATTTGTGGCTTGTTCGTAAATGTTTACGCCAATACAACACCGTTATAATGCCTCAGCCTCCGTATTCGGCGGACATGGCGTCCATGAATTCGCCCTATTCTCAAAGGTAAGATATCCTTGAAAAAAGGTTTTGCCAACATTGAAGAAATAAAAGCGGAATCGCTGAAGGCGCTAAACACTATACCGAAATCTTCGTTTCAGAAGTGCTTCGAGAATTGCAAAATCGCTGGAACTATTGTATTACATCTCAAGGGATCTATTTTGAAGAGGACGAAATCAATAGTAATGAATAATTTTTTTGGAAAAAGAACTTGTTTCTACGTACATATTTGATACTTTGTGATTATCCGAGTCACGATTAACTGGGGCAGTCATTAGCAAAAGCAACAGAATAATTCACTGAAAACGGTCGATGTCTTTTAGGAACACTGGGACTGTCTCCAAATCCATAATAATAATTGGATCGTCAATCATTGGGTGTGTCCTTCGGCATTGACACTCTCAATTTTAGTTGTCCCTCGATGTACGCGGTAAACGTGATTATTCCGTCGGACCGCCAGTTCGTGATAAGCATGACAGCGAAGTTACGGTGCGAGGAGCAATTTATAATTCTCCTTTCTGTAAGACCTTTTGGCCAATCGGATAAAAAATTTAAAAAGATCCTTAACAAATAAACTACGGATAATCAGTTTTCGATCCCGAGGTAATCTCGGACACTTTGGATACTTGCAAGAATGTACAAAATAAAATTTCATAAGAGATAAAAAGTGCATGTTTTTTGCGCAAAATATGCAAAAACATATTGTTGAGAAATTTTGAACAGAAATAGGATGTCCGTGCACTGAACATATCATTACATCATTTTTATAAGAGAGATATTGCACTCCCTGTGGAAGACTGCCACAAGTCATAAAGAGCAATTTTTGAGAAGCATGAAAACATTTTGAGACAATAGAAAAAAGAATAAACATTATTTTTGAAAGAAAATGTTGGGAAAGTGAAAATAATGTAACGTAATTAAACTACAAACATGGGTTAGTAATATACCATAAATTACAAATAGCTTGGGTTGACTATGCATGTTTTTCTTATTTAAAAATAATTGTTTTGAAATATGGCAGTTTTTGTTAGTATTTGTTATAGTATTTGTTAAATTGGTAAAGAGTTATTGCAGATATGGTGAACACAAATTTTCACTATTTCCATGATATTAGTGGCTGCATTTGTGAATATCTATTTAACTTTCAATAAATAAACTCACATAATACTAGAAACTTTTTTTTTAAGTTAACAATTTTGTTTTAAAATAGGAACTATCACTTATATGACCAGTTCCATGTTACAATGTTTCACAATTTTCTGAGCGTTCTGTAATGTTATTTTTATAATAGTTATAAAACTGGGAAGGAATCTAGTTATCATCACATAAGTACTCGAAGTCCTTCTTGGTCTCAGTTATGCCAGGGGGTTTCGTATAAGCCTTTTACAAATTCAAGTTCCTGTCTGAGAAAGACATCTGTGGTGTTGATCTGCTCTTCACCATAAGCAGTTTTATAAGCTAGAACGAATGGTGTATTCTTCCTTGCTTGCATCACCTTTATGTGATTCCTTACACCTTTTTCTCCTTGATCATTCTTGTCGAATTTGCTACCTATTTGACTAGCTAAATGTTTCAAGTTAAAAATTTCAAGCTTTCATGTGCCTGACGATTTTTATGAGCCATATGAGTTTGTTTTTAACAGTTTGTATGATTGTACCCACGCGATGTGTATTAGAATAAAACAGCCAAAATTAAGATGTAGCAATCTGTTATTTGAATAGTACAGAATGACGTGAGAAGAAAACTGAATTACTTGCAGAAGAATCATCATCTTTACCAGTTGATCTGTTGTATTTTGCAGGACAAAGACTTCATTAACAGGCACTTAAGTCTCCATGTAACTCAAAATTAATTATTTTGGACTTATGGCAGTCTTCTACTAGGAGCGCAATATTTAAGGAAGGGCTTTGCCATAAATAACAAGAATTTTTTGAGCCAATAACTTTAAAAGGATTCATTTTACAACAGAATGTTATATCAACTTTTTTGTAGTAAATTTTGTCAATTTTAATTTTGCGAAGAGCATAATGTTTGGTAGGATTTAAAGTTATGGAGCTATATAAAAAAAACTGAGAAAAATCACCTTAAAACGCCCCCTCCTACTACCGGATCACACACACACACACACACACACACACACTTGGTTTTTAGTATAATGTGCGGTAGGTACCAGCTCACGCTAAGTTTCAAAACTCCGGATTTTCTCACTCGATTTGTCTAATTTGTGTGTGCTAAAAATCATACAAAAACTACAATTAGTTTTCGGGACTTTTTGTCCAACATTTGAAGGTCGTTGTAAAGTATTTTACAAAAACGAAAATGTTAACAGAAAGATTTTGAAGACAAATCCTGCAATCTTCATCGGTTATTCAAGAGATCGAAGTTCTTACAGTGTCTATCGTGAGATAGCCCATGAAGTTGACGAGAGAATAAGCGTTGTTTTTATTGGGGAACAAATAGGTTATATGCCAATAAATAAAATTCGATTGATGATTTTGATCACGTTCAGAATTACTGAGAAAGATACTTTAGAAGACGCAGATATAAAGATATAATATGCATATATATATATATATATATATATATATATATATATATATATATATATATATATATGTATATGGTATATAATGTGCAGGAACTTGAATAGGCCTCATGAGCTGAATGATCGAAGATGTTCTAGGAAAAATAAACCAGTAATGACATATTCTGTCACCATGTCACGTAAAGAGAATCCGAAGAATTACAAAGAAACAATGGATTCACAATGTAGAGATAAGTGGAAAATTGCAATAGGTAAATAATTGGAAAACATGAAAGATTACAACATTTGGAAATTTGTGAATAGACGTAGATGACAAAATAATTAGAAGCAAAAAGAAATCGCATCAATATTTAGTATAAACGTAGGTTGATTCCACTGGCTGGAGACAGAAGATTGGCGTTGACTTCTACAATTCGTGCAGAAATGTCATGAAAAATAAAACGTTGAGATTACTCTTATCTTATACAGCAATGAGGAATTATGAAATAAAATTCATTTACGTGGAATCTGCTTATCTCAATAGTGAGATGCAGAGAAATGTTTACATGGATCTTACAGGAGGGGACAATGTTGAAGAAGGTAAGGATGGGAAAGAGTTTAGACGGTTTACCAGAGACACGTCGTTCCTGGTATGAAAAACTATGTAACATATTAATGTCATGTGTCGATTTAGCCGTGATCGCTAAGGCAATGTAAACTCCTGGCCAGGGTGTACATACGACTGGCGCCTGTGGTTAAGTGAGAGGGAGAGACTGGCGGAAAGCAAACCGCGTTTGATCCGCACCACGGTGTAAGATATATAGGTGTGTCAACTAGCCGCCTTTTGGGCAGATTTTCTGAAGCCAGTTTGAGGCTAGTTCTTAACTCGTCCGTACGGTGCGCACGATCGGTTTGGGCATAACAAGTTATGGCCAGGTGTTGGCCGGCATGGCGTCGCTCACATTTCCAGCGTAGTATTTTTGTCAATCGGAGAAACGCTAACGTAAATGTATTAAAGCATATTTAGACGTATTACAATGTGCATCGGAGGTGTGATTTTTTTAAAATTTACCACCGATTGAAGATTTGCATTTTAAATCAGGAGGTGAGGTTATTCTAAAGAGAAAAACAAAATAATATAATAATAATAATAAACAGGGATTACTTTTACGAAAAACACATCAACTGTGATTTACTATTAATCAAGTGACGGTCACGTTGCTTTACAACCCATAATGTCAGCAATCAATCAATGGGATTGTACTTAATTGCAGTGTACTGGATCATTTGTGAAGACAATTTCAATATAATTAATAATTTTATAATAAGAAATAGTCATTTGCAATAATAATTTTGAACATTCTGATGAGATAGTTTCATAATAATAAATTATATCCTATTACTGATGATTACTTACAAATCGTATTTTCACACTATACCGATTTTGTCATACGTCATACCCATACAGATCGCAGCGCTTATATGCGAGAACTACGAGAACTAGCCTCACACTAGCTTCAACTTGGGACTGGGAGTGAACACACCTATATATCCTACACCGTGATCCGCACCAAAGTTGACGAGGCATATGCAGCCAAATTCGAATGGTTTTGCATCTTCTTATGAAAAGAAATGCTCATATTTCCACCGTTTGGCACTTTGAAGCACTCTAGCAGTATAATTAAGCAACAGAACAATTGATTAGCGCTAAAAGGCAAAGAAATGCTGCCAGATGGCTCCAACAATGACTGCGCGTACGAAAGCAAACGAACGCGACGACAACGAGCGAGAGCTATGCGCACAAAATTAATTTGGCTGTTAGTAAGTTTAATTACAATGTTGCACAACGGGGAGGATTAGTTACAGTATCGTGCAAAAAACAATTAGCCTAATGTTATTGTTTATATTGTATTGTATATTGAAAGGTTACAAACCATAGACAGGTAACTAGAAGATTGTAACTATGTAGAGCCTTAGTAAAATAGTCGTGAACAAAAATACTGTATAGCGTATTGAAAAAATATCTTGCCCATTTCTGAAAATGTTATATTTTTCATATAGAACATATGCTTCAATTTTTAAGACAACTTGTAATTGGTTACGAACACTTCATCATTTCTTATCTCCTTAAGTAAACACATTTATCACTTTTTACTACCACAACACCAGTGCTCATGTATAATACGCGCATGTTTTTTAAGCCCCGGAATACCAATCCCAATTCCTTTGCCACCATTAGTTGAATTAAGAATAAATGACAGCAACGAGCGTTGTAGACAAAACCTTATAACCAGAAATATTCGCTCCCTTGTAATAGAAACTATTTTGCACGGAAATCCGCACTACAAATTTGATATAAAATTCTTTTTGTGAAAATAACCAAATTCCCCACTTCTCTAACCGCAACTAGCGTAGCGAGAGCTCTAGAAAGCGTGCGTGGATAATATATTGTTTGTCTAAGGGTTTTGGTGTAGCCTGCTGATGAGAACAAACTTATTCCCGATACATTGTGGAAGCAAAATGTATAAATTAATGGCAGATTGATCATTCAATAATAAATCAGTGACATAACCGATTATAAGTTGTCTTAAAAATTGAAGCATTATATTCCATATCAAAAAATAAACACACAGACCACTTCCCAATGACAATATTATACTGAATGTGTTATAATTTATACCACACCAGGTGATCGCCACAACAAACTTATATGTATGGATATTCATTCAGACGGGTAACAATGACCTAAATTTCATCAGCGTTCCTTGTGGTCGCGGTAAAGTTAAGACGCCTAAATACGAACTGGGGACCTTTAATATCTTTAAGGGGATATTTAAGGGGATACATACTATTTGGACTGTATAATTCTAAACAAACTGTAACAAGTATTGTATCATAGCGTCTGGGTCAAAGACCCCCATCTCGATCAGGTTTTTCGTCCAGTTTTTCTGATCCTTTGAGCAAATGCTGAGATGGCCCCTTGTTTGATTGATTTGATTGACTGATTTTTTCGCGTTTCCGGGCGCGTCAACTGCTTCGTTCATTAGTCCCGATAGTGTAGTGCATGTTTTTCTCGGGAGATGGCAGTAATCTTCCCACGCTGGATGGCGAGATCCGGTGGCGACCTACCGTCGACAAGTAGGGTTTCCCCCTAGCCAGGCCTCTCCCACCAACGGGGCACCGCCCCAGTCGGGCCGAGCTCTAAGCTCCCGACCGGCCTCCCGGAATATGTGGTAGTGTAGTGCATATTAGTGTACGTGTGGGTGTAAGGGGAGGACAAAAAGGAAGGACAGATCGCGCGCGGTCCGTGGCCCGTGTGGTAGGGTACTGCTCCGGCATTCGCCTGGTGTTGATGGAGAAACCACGGAAAACTACCGATCAGAGCAGCCGGCCGCTTGAAATCTCCTGCAGACAGCAGCTGAATTCGACCTAGCTGAAAAGCTAGTGTCGAAAATCCTGCCGCGTCAGGACTCTAACCTACGACCTCCGGTTAGAGCCTTGTTTTGCATTTGGACATAACTGTAACTTTATTTCCCTCTGAATTTTAGAAGACGTGCACAAATAATAAAGTTATTCAAATCATCGTTCTCCATGTTGTTGCGGCAGAGAGTATTATTGCATCACGAAGGACCTAATGAGGGATGAGAACCCAAATGTATCGCTGATTTACCCTTGAAAATAGGTTTTATTACATCGGAGCCAACGTTTTGTTAACCATCCTAGCAAGAAACACGCTCTACTGTTCTATATTCAAAATCCAACTACTATGTGGCATAGTGTAGAAATCACAGAATTATGAAAACATGCATAGCATTCACTTCTCCCTTTTCGACGTACTAAACCGAATGAATAAATTAATTAAGAGGACTAAGCAGAGGCAGGTAGCGCAGCAGTCCGCCTGCCAGAGGGCTCCGAGAAAGCGCGCTAGGCGAAGGCGCGGAGGCCGCTGGATCGCGGAGTCTCGTGGCCCCGAGCGCCGGGGATTAGCGCCTCCCAGCCCGGCACACGCCGCGCCGCTATCTCCCACTGTTTATCCGCAAGCACAGCACGAGACGGCTGCAGCCGCACGATTGTCTTTTGCCATCCGGGGTTTGTTGAATGTAGATTCTTACGAACAATGGATTTTTTTAGACTCGTGATGAAACGGAATAAAGTACTTACTTAAAGTCTCTTCGCATTCAACATTTGTTGGATGTGGATTCTTACGAACAATGGATTATTGTTAGGCTAATGATAGATAGCAATAAAGTATTTTGAAGAAAATGTTAGAGAAGCGTTACGAGGTATTATGAACATGATACGCCTCAGCTGTTCATCCTGCTCTTTCCAGCGGTAATAAATAGCTTGCAAGCGAAGAATTCGCCTTTTGAAGTCGTTTTCACCCTGGATTTCCAGATGACGCAGCAATTTCGCTGAATCGTACACGATTATGTGCCGAGCTTCTTCGAGTGGAGTTGAACCAGAGGTTGCCGGGGCGGTTGCAAAGACTCACGACGCCTTTTCTCACCATTTGCTTTTCAGAAAAAAAGAACACGAGAAGTAAACGTCAATACAGCAAATACTCTTGATGCTCGATTACCTGAAACTACTGAATTTTCGGTCTGAATGTCATCTAATGAAAAATAATCTTATTCATAACGAAATTAATTACAACATTTAACACGTAATTGGAGATTCAAGGAACTATAGATTGTAAATGACTCACAAAAAAAATTCATTGTAAATCTAAATACTTGCACTGTTTCGACAAGGCCAATATTGTTATGAATGTTGAATTTGGCTGTTAATTTATCATTAAAGTTAATTTCACCAGCTGTCTTGACTTATTTTATATTGAAATGCGTCCTGTATTTAATTCTTGTACACATCTACGTATTATATAAAAGAAACATTTTAAATGGTTTCAAAAGTTTTCCAAAACACCCACTTTCTGTCCTTGGGTAGCACAGACAGCCATGTTGCTGTTTTCGTGCACTTCCCAAGCTGATGAAACGAATTGAAGTCGAAACAGAATCTGGAAAAGATGACATAGGCATAAAGCCAAAGAATATGTTTGCCTTTTTCACAAAACCACTTCACGAGCAAACGCTCTCGGTGGATTCGGCGTCCCAAAGACGAAGTTTGTCAAGGGACTTTGCCGTTTTCCGAATCCAAAAAGCGAACCAAAAAGCGAACCAAAAAGCGAACTAAAAAGCGAAGCTTTTGTGTCTGGAGATGTGAGGCAAAATGGGATAAGATATAGACCCAGTTTTCCAATTTGTTTTCGAACTTAGTTATGCCGGGCTAGTTTCGAAGTTATGCCGGGCTTTGGCTTACGCCTTTGCTTTGGCTTTGACAAATATTTTAAATGTTCTTTTATACAGAAACATGATAGGAACAGGAAGATTCCCCAAACGTTGAGTATGAAAACACCTTTTTACGAATAAATGAAATATAGTATGTCAAAAACTCAGTTAATCCCGGCGCACGCGCTACCTTCACACCATGGAAACTGTCTGACTTTCTAACTTGGACCGAAGCTTAAAAATCTTATTGTCTGTACCCAAAATTTCAAACACGCAATTTTTCACAATTCATATAGATCAACAAAAATCCGATCTACAATATTTTAAGCTTAACCTCGCTGTATAGTGTTGGTCTAATGTAACAGAATTGTGTTATACATTTGTAGCATTTTACAGCATAATCTATTGCATAGTTTGTTGTAGATTTTTAGCATTTTCAAAGGAACTCATATTCTCTGACTACACGCCCCATGCGGTGTCACATCAACGTAACAACCGAGTGCCGTCTATATTGCGTGTGCTTTGTTGCCTTCTGTTCTGTTGTGCTCTGTGCAGAATTGTTTTTATTTTCTCTCCATGCTACGTACGAAGTTAAGAGGAAGGATTGAAATGTGGAAAAAATCGGCGATTATTCTACATGAAAACGGCCGATAAACGTGGCTCAGGGCATCAACTGATATCACTGCAGTGTCTCTAACAGGGCAGTCCTACGATTCCACTGTGGTAGGATTTCCGATACTCTTGTGGTGCTAGGATTTTCGACGGTGGTAGGATTTTCGAAACAGCTAGGTTGAGTTCAGCCGCCGTCTCGAGGAGAATTCAACCGCCGGTTGCTGTAATCCGTAGTTTTCCGTGTTTTCTGCGATCAACACCAGGTGAATGCCGAAACAGTATCCTATGAAAACGGACACAGATCGCGAGCTACCTTTCCTTCCTCTTCTTTGTATTCCCTTACTACCTACATACACTAACACTTACACGCACTACACTACTAGACATGTGGGGGACCAGTCGTGAGCTTGGAGCTTGTGCCGCATTGGGCGGTGCCAAGGTAGTAGAAGATATCTGGTTGTGGACAACCTATCATGACGTAGGTCGGCACCGGATCTCGCCATCAGAGAAAGATCATTGCCACCTCCTACGATGCACTACATTGACGGGACTAATGATCTTAACAGTCGTCGAGCCAGGAAGCAATAATCAATCAAACAATCGACATGGAAACTCATTGGGGGGGACCTGGTATCGTAAAAGAGGATAAATGTTTCTCAATGCAGTAAATTATAACGCGTTGTGTAGTCAGAATTCTTCGATTGTGTGTCCGAAAAAAATTGATGGACGGCAAATCGTCTGTCCCATTGTCCGCTTGCTCGTGAGCTCGTCTGGCCGTCTGATCGTGTGACTGCCTATCTGGCCGTCCGTGCGTCCGTCATTTGCCGTTCTGTCTCTGCTAGCGCCGAGCAAAGCTTGTGCTCAGACGATTTTCTGCAAAATTGGCTTCCATCGATCTGAAGGAACTGGACACCCTGCGAAATTGAAACGGATATTTTGATTTTTGCGCGTATTTTACGCGCAGCCTCAAACGCATATTCAAAGTTTATTCCAAAGTTTTTGATTCATTTTTTTTCTCAGAGAGCGTAATAATGGCACAGCTCTCATTTTCGTTGAAATATCTGAATTTTCGTAACTTGACAAAGTAAGAAGTAATGCGAGCAAGTGTGGATTGTAGCTCTACTAGTTTCTGGGTTTGATTTTATTCTACCGCCCAACTCATCTGTGAAAAATCAGATTAGTATACGGAAATCCAGGTATAGAATATAAAAAAATAGAGAGATTTTTTAATGTTTTTCATACTTCAATACACACAACATTAATCATTCAGTACGACGAGAGATTTTCATTGATCTATCACAACTGCAGTTAACAAAGGAATGTTTTAATTATACATATGGAATGTTTTGTAATTACTCCGGGCAAAAGGCTCCATGCTGCAAAATTTTCGTGAGTCGAAGTGTATAAATAGTTGCTGAAGTGAGAATCCTTGTGCTCTTCCCAATTTTTATAATTTGTGGCATTCACAGATGTTATCCGATACTTCGGATATCCTAGAAAACGACTGATTAGGATTCATTCTCCATCGTCATATTTCGATTAGCGTTGAGTTCCGAGGAGAAAATGCATCGCTGTAGGGCGGTGGGGAAAACCAGGAAGCCGACGTATAGGTTTCCTCCGAATTTCACGTTCCAGTTGGTTAGGAACACCACCACCTCCCAGTATAACCTGCACTACTCACGGGAGTAATGACCAGAGAAGTTGCCGCGCCCGGAGCCACTAAACGCTCCTCCGTCAGCGCTGTCTGGCGTCGCGGTCCCCGGAAGAGGAGGAGGCAGGGGAGGGGGAGGGGGAGGCGCAGCGAAACCGGGGAAGCACGGGCGCTAATCGGCGCGGGGGGAGGGGAGGGGGACTTTGCGCAAGCCCCTCCAAACAGCGCGGCGGCGCAGGGACCGGCGCAGCAGATTTGGCGCAGAGGCGCCTCCTGCTCTGCCAGTCTCAACCTGCAGTATGTTCAAAACGTCTAGTCAACTTCGTACAATCAAATATTTATATACAGTCCCGGAGATAGACAATTTTGGGCGCCAAAAAATTAAAAATTTCAATGTTGTGTCAAAAAACTATACGAGTTTTTATTTAAAAAATAACAAAAATGACAACGTTTAAGCTAAAAAATGGGAAAGTATTTGAAATAATATATTTTCAAACATTCGTATATTGGAGTGAGTCCTACCTAATAATTAATTTCTATAATTAATTATTTAAAGTAAAAATTATTTGAAAATTTAATGAAATAATAGACTACTGTAACGCGACTTATAAAATTACGAAAACGATTTTGTCGTGTTCTATTTTCTTTTTCAATTTTTTACTAGCTTTTCTCCATTCGAATATTTTCCTTTAACATCTTTATAAGTTATTATAAGGTATTTATGATCTGAACTCTTTGAAAGAAGAAAACATGAATACAAACGTCATCTTAAAACATGAATAAAACATCTTTTTAAAGGTTGCCATACAATGAGTCGCTTATTGCAAGGGTATTTACTCGAATATTTTCCGGTTATAAAATTAAGTTTCTTACTTTCGACATGGAAAATCTTTCAATTATCTTTTCCATGTCCACGTGAATATCCTGATGAACGTTCAAGAAAGCAAAGTCCGAAAGTCGTTCTTCATTTATGCGCGTCTTCATCCGTTTTGACTCGACGCAAAGTAAAAAAGGACTGCTCGGCTGTAGCGGCACTCGACGGGTGCGCGGCCAACGGTTGCATCTAATGAGGAGAAGAGAAAACTCATCTTTATCACAATGGATCAAGGTTTCCATAGCACTTTGGGACTTCTTTCTTTTCTTCCCTCTCCCAATTCGGCGGCCATCCTTCGTATTTTTTCACTACTATTGCTCTGAAATACTGAAAGCTCAAAACATTGCCCTGTTTCTTTAGGCAAACGTAATTTCAGATTGATTGATTTTTTCGTGTTTCCGGGCGCGTCAACTGCTTTGGTCATTAGTCCCGTTAGTGTAGTGCATGCTCTTTTTTCTCGCGAAATGGCGGTGATCTTCCCCCACTGGATGGCGAGATCCGGCTCCGACCTACCGTCGGCTAGTGGGGTTTCCCCCTAACCAGGACTCTCCCACAAACGGGGCACCGCCCCAGCCGGGACAAGCTCTAAACACCCGACCGGCCTCCCGGAATATGTGGTAGTGTAGTGCGTGTTAGTATGTGTGTAAGGAGAGGATACAAGGAAGAGGAAGGACAGATCGCACGTGGCCCGTTTGGTAGGGTACTGCTCCGGCATTCGCCTGGTCTTGATCGGAGAAACCACGGAAAACTACCGATCAGAGCAGCCGGCTGCTAGAATTCTCCTCCAGACTGCGACTGAATTCGACCTAGCTGAAAAGCTAGTGTCGAAAATCCTGCCGCCGTCAGGACTCGAACCTAGGACCTCCCGGTGAGAGGCGCTGCAGTGACATCAGTTGATGCACTGAGCTACCGCTACCGATATATTTCAGGTCAGAAATGGCATTGTGTAGAAGGGGAATGTAAACAGAACGTAAATAGTACTGTTGTACGTGATTTTCTGGTGGACTAGCTCGTGGACTTTGACCGCGAATGGTGGTTCAGGGCATCGACTGACGTCACTGCAGTGCCTCTGACCGCGGAGCCCTAGGTTCGAGTCTCAACGGCGACAGGATTTTCGAAACTAGCTAGATAATGTCGAGTTTATTGCTGGAGGAGAATTCTTGCGGCCGGCCTTCTGATCGGTAGTTTTCTTTGGTTTCTCCAGTCAACGAACACCAATACAGAAGCAGTACCCTAACAAATAAATCACGGACCGTGCGAATTTTCCTTCCTCTCCCTTCACCTATCCTCAACCCTTAGTTACACACACAAACATTACACCATCACACATCTCAGGAGACCGGTCGGACGCTTAGGGCTTGTCCCAGCTGGGGCAGTCCCCGCTGGTAGGAGATACCTGGTTTAGGAAAACCTCGTTAGTCGACGGTAGGTTGGCCCCGGATCTCACCGTCTAACAGTGGAAGATCACCACCACCCGAGGAAAATTTACACTGCACTTACGGGAGTAATGATCTTAACCGTTGACGGCGTTGACCGACCATCACTTGGGTCATTTGGTAGGAAACTGTAGAATACCATCATATCTTTCCGGCCATCTAGTTTCACAGAGAACAGTAAAAACTGTTCGAAAAACCTTTTTGAATACTCGCGTTCTTTTGGCTGAGTCTTTGCAAAATTGATTTTTTTCACAACGCTGCAAGGTAGAATTCTGCACGTTTTACCGAAACTGTTGTGAATAGCGGAAACAACGGCATTGCCTTGCCTTTTTCATTTCACGTAAAAAGGATCCGATATCATTAGGATTTATGGAATGCATAACGGCACAATTCCCCGTTCCAATGCTAACACATTTTTGGGTATCGAGGGAGAAAGAGTTCAGAATATCCTCAACTACATGTGAAAGATCTACACCAGTTAGTCGTTCTTCTCTGTTTTCAGTTTCAATATCTTCACGGCAAATCGATCCATAGGCATCCACAAAAAACAGAAGATTTTCTCTGATTTGTCCAAGAAATAAGTAATGAACAGACAAGCTCATTAGTTGAATGTGTGACAAGTCAATGGTTTCATAAACAAATATACTATACATGTCCGAATTTACCACTCTTTCGGCTATTTTTTCGTGAACTTTATTCAAGCAACATTTGATCATTTCATTTTTCCCATGATTTTTATTTTAAGTCGTATAAACTGCATACGTAATAAGCGACTAGTACAGTAATAGAATGCAATTACAATTCAGAGAAAATATCGGTAGTTTTACAAAATTGTAACACATTTTCTAGGAAACTTGGCAATGAAGATTGCATTGAAATTTCATTTCCTAGGACTTTTTCTCTCTTCGATGTGTATGGGCATTCCAGAAGGATGTCTCTATTGATAGAATTCTATTGCATATGGTACCAGTAGGTAATTTATACTGGTTTGATCGAATTCTTGACAAAGCAACTTGATCATGACGATTAGTAGAGGGTTTTGTGACAAGTCCAAAGAAATTACTTATTATTTTATGAATTTTGCTGGATTTTTCGTTTAGCGATGATTCATGTCTCTATATATTTAATTTATTTTTGTGTGATTTTTCCCCATCACCGTTGATGTTCTATTTATTACTTTATTGTTGATTAAAATCGCACATTAATACTCCAAAATGTTTGTTATTGCGTTTTTAAAGTTTATATATATTCAATTTCATAAAGGTAACCTCGTTTCAGGTTCCGGTTAAGATGGTGAATTGCTAAGAGGTACGATCGAAGACGGAAGTGAAATAAGAAGTAAGTGAAATAAGCCAGTGAAATATGCCAGTGAAATAAGAAGTAAGAAGAGAGATTTTAAAGAAAAGAAGAATTGTGCAAGCGAGCAAAAGATATTAACAACTAATAGGACCAAAGGAAATTAAAAAACTAAAATTGAAAAAACCGAAGATGAAATGAACATTTGAGTGCTAACGATTGGAGTCAAATATTAAGATCAGAAATGGGTAAGAAGTGAAGCGCTGCAGACGATCAAGATCCGAAACACACCGCAAGGAGAAGACAATGCAGTGCGACTCGTGTCAAGTTGTAGAACAAAACAATTAAATCAAATATGGAGGAAACTGCAAACGAACATTCCACGCACAATGTGTGTGGGATTACCAGAGAAAGATGAAAAACCTTTACAAAAACAACAGACCAAACTAACCCGGCTATATCAAGAATGTCACTGAATCCTGAGAAATCATAGGGAAATATTAACGAAACCTAGGATAATTAAAAGGAAATGACTGAGTTAAGAAAATAAATAAAGGATATACATATGATATTAACAAAAAACCAAAAATGACTTAGAAATAAAGGAGACAATGAGAAATAACATGAACCAAAAAAACCCGAAATATGGCTCATATAAGATTCTGTAATAATCCAACAGAGTGGGACAACTAGTAAGAAAATAGAGGACAAGAAATGGAAGAAGTAGAACCGAAGACACCTGACAAGCCAGATAAGTAACCGGAACATCCCCTAGTAAACTCCCAGATGCCCAAAAAAGAGACTGGAAATGATATAATCCTGCTGGAAGAAATAACAAGGGAAGAAATGGAACAAACAGAAGAGAAGGCAAGTGAAAATGAATAAACAAAAACCAATAAACATGTCTGAACATGGAATGTGAGGGGTATTAACCCACAAAGAAATGGAAGTAATCATGAAACTTAGGAAAAGAAAGGTAGACGTAACTAAAACTGATGCATATACTTTAATGAAAAAGAAAAACAGAGGGTCTAAAGACAGAGAAGATCACATTATATTTATATATTTGGAGTAAAGGAAGAAGAACATGCCGCAGCTGGAGTTGCTTTAACAGTAAATAAGAAATGGAAAGTTTCTAGAGATGAATGTAACTGGATATCCCAGAGACTAATAACGATGACTCTAAATGTCAACTATTTCAAACTAAACATAATAGGAGTATACGCTCCAGGCGAAGGACGAGCAGAAGAATATTACTGTTCCACGAAGATCTACAACAACTGGTAGACCAAGTTAGTAAGGAAGAGCTGCTCATATTAGGAGACTTAAATGTCGGAATTGGTGACAATGAATTGGTGATAATCCATTTCTTTCCTCCCAGCAAAGGCCCAGAAGGGGAATAGCAATAAATGAAAATGGGAAAATCCTACTTAACTTTTGCATGTGAAACAACTTAAGAATAACAAATAGTTTTTTGAAACATAAGGAAAAACACAAATTCACTTGGGAAGCAGGGGGCACAAAACTATGTCCATCCTAGACTATGTAATAGTAGAAACGTATTTAACTACGTCAAGAACACCACATTATTTCGAGGATGTGAAATAGATACAGACCACTATTTGGCAGGGAGCCAACTTAATAATACAACAAACAAAACCTATGGAAAATAGTAACAAAACAACCATAAAACTCGAGGTATTCCTTCTAGAAGATAAAAGTATCAAAACGTTATAAGAAAGAAGACACAGAAAATTACAGAAGGTAAAGAAACAAAATATTAAGACATTTTGGAGTTCATTTAAACAAAAGACTATTGAAGCAAGAAAAGAGAGTGTTTTGTCGGCATTTTATAGCATGCAATTCATCGTATACATTATTTTTTAAAATAATTTTCACCTCATTAAAATTTTGAAACGAGTTTTGTTAACTGCTCCCTTGTTTTTGATCATTTCTTTTATTGTTTTTTGTCGTAATATAAATGTATCATCGGCCGACATTCGTGTATCATATCCACGAATTAGTCTGCAATAATAACAATCAAAATACACGCGTACCCATGCGAAAACTCTCCCAAGTTAAACATCACTCTCTTCCCGATTTTGGCATTTCCATATTAAGCCTGTAATGTTGTGACCATCCGTTTTCCCACCAATAAGGCAAAACGTGTCCCATCCTTCGCCTGTGTTCAGAGGGGTGTTTAAACGTGTTTCAACGCGCGCCCAAAAACAAAAGAGGTAGTGCAAAAATGAAACGGGAGAGTTCGCTATTGTAGCAGAAGCAAAGGAAGTCGGCGTAATGCATTTCAACGGTATTTTTGGAAGCTAATTTTTGTAGAACTGTGAATTGTTGAAAGTTGTCCCCTGCAACTACAATATTGACCATAGACATGTTTCTTTAATAAAATTGTTGTTCAAAGAAAGATCTTTAAATATTTCCTGATAAATGTTTCCAAAAACAGTTTTGGCGTAACATTTCGTAAAATACACGGCATTTTAAAACCATGATTTCCTCAAAAACAGCTTCAATGTTTTCTTTAATTTTTTTCTAACACATAAGATAAAGAATAAAGAAAAGTGTATACCCGAATAAGGCGATGCAAAGTGCCCCCAAACCAAATCGATAATCGCGATGCTCGTATGAAATAGAATACAAAATTACGTAGATCTACTCTTGCACTCCATGAAACATGGCGGCCGACGTGTGGTCCCGCTTTTCAAACGAAGTGGTCACATGGTTCGTGACGGAAACTGCTGTGTAGAACGAGCAAAAATCGGTGCACCGGAGGAGTCCATCTCTCCCTTCCTACAATGGAAATATCGGGAGCGAAACGATATTGTCAACGTGCGGACAGAAGTGCACTCATGGATGCTGCTCCTTCATAGCTGCGATCATTTAAACACACATTTGACACACGCTAGTTACTTCGCGAAAATAGTTAAACAGGTATTTTTAAATAAAAATGTTGAAAGAAAACAGAAATTTTGAGTAGACTGTTTATAAACAAATGCGTGAGCCCAGTTATTGAAGAAAGCGACTATGATTTTTCTAATTGTCAATGATTAATAAATCTACAACTAGGCAATTTGATGTATATTATAAACATAAATGATTAATATACCTAAAACTGAGTAATTTGATTTATATTAGAAACAATAGATAAATCTAAAAATAAAAGGAGTTTGATTATTTATATTATCGAAATATTTTTTTTTCCACATCCATTGTGAGTAACCAAAAGGCAAAATGTAACTCTGCCATGGAAAACCCAATAGTATCCCCTCATGAAATGTCATTCAATGAAGAAATTACACAACTGGAAAGCTCTGGAACTATAACTTCCGGTGGAAATATCTGCCTGCAGTGCATTCACCGCGAGCAGAAATAATAAACAGCATCCTTAGCAACCCTTCTGATGAACCCACGTTCATCACTCCCGGAACAAAAGGACTCCCCGCAAAAATGGAACTGGAGATCCAAAGCAATACAGGCCAATCATGCCTAAATACAATATAAAAAATAGTATCTTGTTTGACAGCACAAAGGATATTTGAATATGTTATATTCGACATCGTTGCTAAGGAACAGAAGGGCTGCCGTAGGGTCGTCAAAGGGCGTAAAAACAGCTAATAGCGGGTAGTATAATAGCAAACCGAGCAAAGAAAAAGAAAAGAAAACTATCAATTACATGTATCGACTATCAGAAGGCATACGACTGAGTACCACGCAGTTGATGACTGAAAGTACTAGAAATTTACAATACACATCCAAAATGATCCGCCTTCTCAAACATCGCGTGGAAGGTTGGTGTAAATCCCTTTTATCTCAGATGGAAATAATGTAACAAAGTCGAACGTAATAATAATAATAATAATAATAATAATAATAATAATAATAATAATTTGATGTAAGTAAATCTTATTAGTTGGCAGAAAGTACAAGCTTACTTTCATTCTTATCTGGACTTTTAAACATTTAACCTCACTAAGTATTACAAAATTGGCATTTAATCGCTTTTTATTGATAATGACTTCTTTGATACGATTTATTTAATTGGTCGCATGAATTTCCAAATTATTAGCGACCACAGTCAAAAAACATTACAAACAAATACAACAGAACATACCATAGAATTTAAAAATAAACTAAATACGTAATTTGTCAATATAAGAGTAACACTACATGACAACCATTGGCGACAAAAACAATCATCAGAATACACATTGTGCATTACTAATACATTATTTTATATTAATATTTACGCAACATTGATGACTACAAGATTATTGGTTTCTAAAGTACATATAAGGTTAATTTCCTTTTAAAAGGAAGACATTTCTTATTTCTGTTCATGGTAAAGAGAATGAAATCAGTACTTGTATTTTGTATTTTGTATTTATTTATTTAGTCAAAAACAGTAAAAACCGTATGCGACGTATGGTGGAGATCATCTGCGCATGCTTTATTAAAAATATATATCAATCACCTGAACCGAGGAGAATTTCAGGCACAGCACTTAAATTTACAACTACCATGGTGTCTTTATATTTCGACTTTTTCCTCTTTCAATAATCATAACAATTATTACTCTCTGAAATCTACTACTTTCAAATATCTTAAAGGAAATGACACACCTCTTAGTGAGACCATTAGTAATTTGGGGCAACTTCAGAATAAAAAGGAAAATGAAGTGAAATGTTTAAAACTGTGTAGATCTCCTACTTTTTTTATTAAGAGAACTAATGTAATGGCAAATTGGAGATCATTTTATTAGATTTAAAATAGCCACTAAAATCAAGCATAAGAAGGTAAATAAAGTTTAATAAGAAGTTTTACAAAGACGTACAATAACAAAGAATTCAACGTCTGAAATTTGACATTCATAAAAGAAGAAAGAAAAAAGAATAGAAATAGTTTCAACAACGATAGAATAGAGAATAGAACAACATAGAAATAATTTCAACAAGGATAATAGTGATTAAGGTCAGATATGTTATTATGTTACTACATATAATTAAGATCACAAGTAGAATAGGTAAGGTGTTTAAGAAAAAATATAACATTAACATTGTTGACAAAGGTATTAATCAAAAAAGTGTTATGACTAAGCTTAAGGATGAAATTAACATTGAGGACGAACAACATACAGTTTACAGGATACAATGTCAATCTTGCGATAAATATTATTTTATAGGTCAAACATGTAGGAAACTAAGGAACGTGCCAAAGACCATAAAATTTGTAAAGGACATACACAGTTGAACTGTATCTCCAGTCATAGGATAAATACTCACCATAAATTTGATTTCAAAGGAACTCAAGTTCAAAATGTAGAATCGAACAAAAGGAAAAGACTTGTACTTGAAATTCTAATACCTTTTCTAAATATTTCGACAATATAATGCGAACGCTTAGAAACTAATAAATGAGTGTTTATAATATGTATAGATGTTCATACAAAGAGTTTGCATGTAAGTGTAGTTCCATGACATTGCATCCTCCGTTTGCAATTATGAGAATCAGAATGGATGCAATCTCTCACGTGTTTGTTTGTAATTGTTGTCTGTTTCATCTCGTAAAAAGGTGTTTTTTATAATTTTAACTTGTTTGTTAAAATGTAATAATTTTTTTTATACTGGATGGAAATATGTAAGTAGTTTTTACTTTTGTCTATTTCTATGTCTGTTTTACCATGTCTTAATGTTTGTTATGAGATGTACAGTAGTGTGTTGGATTATTTTTAATGTGTTCGTTTATTCGAATTAATTTTGTTCATTACGTCCAAATGTAAAATTGAGATTATTGTATTATGCATAGATGTTTACCTATTAGGTAATTTAAATATTCTCTCGCTAAGATTTTAATTGGGTTTCACAATATAGGTTTAGTATGTGAATGAAAGGAAAAATTGAACGAGTTATTGATTTTTTGGATGAAATATAGCCTAAAATTGAGACAAGAGGTTCTCTGAAACGTTGCTATGGAGCGTGATAAAATATTGCAAAGACTGTATGACTATATGAGTGTTGTTTTGTAAATAAATGCAGATCTCTTTGAAATATTAAAGCCCTAATTTTGTATTTAATATTAACATAAATAAAGTACCTCACCCTTTGCATGGTGGATGGCTCCCAATCGACTGCACTAAATTAAAAGTCTATTTGGTTTTAACTTGGCAAAAAAGTGAAGAAAAGTACAATAAATAAAGCACATATTACTGAAATCTAAGTTAATGCAACAGAGGAGGGGATTGACACTTCAATTGCTTTCTCTGCATTTTTGTATCTGTAAAATAGATGTTTTTATCTTACGAGATAGTGAATGGATATTGCCTCCTTTTCGCCTGTTTACGTGTTGCAAGTAATCAGTGAAAAGGATCAGCGATAAGAAAAACAATGTGTAAAATAGCAAATATAAAAGAAAAGGTAACTTTAAGAAATACTGCAAAAAATCGTTGGCTGAGGACATTCCATAAAGAGGAACTGGTTTATATTATGCAGTGCCGGCGCTAGGCATGGGCAGACACAGCGATCGCCGAGCCCCGAAAGTCAAGGGGCCCAAGGATGCGTCTGATGGGAAAAAAGTAAAACATTGAAAAAGAAATTAAAACTAGATGAAATCTTTATCTTAACTTTATAAGTCGCAGTACAGTAGTCTGATATTTCACAAAAATTTCAATTAATTTTTACCTTAAATACAATAAAACTACTCAATGCGGAGCGCGTATAATGCGGACATCTGTTTAATGCGAACATTACTCGTGGTCCCGCCGATCATAAATTCTACAGCATTACACTGCATAAAGCGGAATCTTGTCTAATATGGAAAAAAGTCCCTTGAAATTCCACTTTAAGCAAGTTTTACGGTAGTTTCCTTCCTTGTTTCCTTCTCGAAGACACCCTATATATAATAGTGTATAATAAAAATAATACAAACTAGAAAAACTACGTAATCCAAGATTATGTATAGTCATATAGTCAAAGATTATTTCTAAGGTCAGCAGTAGCCCAGGGCATGAAAGCAGTATACGTCACTGAGTGTCGACAGTGTTCGCGGGGCGTTCTCTGTGCACAGTTCGTTAGAACTCCGGAGTGTTTCGCGTGTGGTAACCCCCATAAGCTCCCTTAGAATGGACAATTTACTACGGAATTTTAATTCTTCTTCTACGGTTTTTAAGCAGATGTCAGCCGGTTACCCTTTACGGCGCGATGGGACCGGATTCGATCGTGTACTAGACATCAGCACACTTGTAGGATCCTCTGATCTGGGGTCAGCAGAACGCGAGGTCCTTCACCACAATAACGAAATCAATTACAACATCTAACATATAATTGAAGATTAAAGGAACTATAGATTATAAATGACTCACAAAAAAATCATTGTAATATTCATCTAAATACTTGCTCTGTTTCGTCAAGGCCAATATTGTTATGAATGTTGAACGTGGCTGCTAATTTATCATTAAAGTTAATTTCACCAGCTTCTTGACTTATTTTATATTGTAATGCGTCCTGTATTTAATTCTTGTAAGACATCTACGTATTATGTAAAAGAAACATTTTAAATGTTTTTTATAGAGAAACATGATGATAGGAACAGGAAGATTCCCCAATATACACGGCACTCGTTTGTTACGTTCATGTGACACGGTATGGGGCGTGTAGTCAGAGAATGATATGAGTTCCTTTGAAAAGGCTATACATTTACAACAAACTATGCAATAGATTATGCTGTAAAATGCTACAAATGTACAACGCAATTCTGTTACAACAGACCAACACTATACAGCTTAAAGAGGTTAAGCTTAAAAGATTGGTGTAGATCTGATTTTCGTTGATCTATTAAATTGTGAAAAATTGCGTCTTTGAAATTTTGGGTACAGACAATAAGATTTTTAAGTTTCGGTCCGAGTTAGAAAGTCAGACAGTTTCCATGGTGTGGAGGTAGCGCGTACGCCGGGATTAACTGAGTTTTTGACATACTATATTTCATTTATTCGTAAAAAGGTGTTTTCATACCCAACGTTTGGGAGTACAATACATACAGGATTCATTATAAAAGTAATAAGCATTTTCTGAAAAAAATAGATTTATTGATCGAACCTGTACAAATGCTTAAACTTTTCAAAATACTCTCCTCCTCCATCAGCACACTTGCGGAGACGTGTCTGCCACGACTGGAAGACACTCTGAATGTCCTAGACAGGAAGGTCTCTCGGGAACGTTGTAACATGGCTTTGGATGTTTTTCACGGTCTCTCAATGCTTTTCTCCCAGCTGTCTTTCTTTAGTCGGGGAAACAAATTTCTTTTACGGAGACAAGTCGGGACTGTACGGGGGAGACCATCGGGGTGTTGCTCCAGGCCAGGAAGTTGATAACGAAGAACGTGTGGCTGGGGGCATCGTCATGGTGGAGATTGCGCCTATCTTTGATGTCAGCTCTCACGCACGAGCCGGCGTTTCAATCTCGTCACCACCTCCAGGTGAAAGGCTAACTTGAGTGTCTCTCCCGGCGATACAAACTTAAACTGGATGGTTCCTCGGGCGTCAAAGATACGAGACATGCACACTCGCACTCTCTTGGGGCGGGGGAGGTGTTGTATGCCACTCGCGGTTCTGCCTTTTCGATTCTGCGTGGTACTCGAACATCCAGAATTCGTCTCTGGTTACGACAGAGTTAAGAAAGTCCGGCTCATTTTGAATCAAATCCAATCATTCTTGACAGCGCGAAACCGGAAGTTCTTTCTAATCTTGCGTCACCGCTTTCGGCAGAAGATTCGCACCGACCTTGCGCATTTGCAGTCCAGCGGTCACTCTCTCATGTACCGCAACGGTGGAGAAGTGCATGGTGTCAGAAATTTGCTGGGTGCTCAATCGACGATCGGAACGCACACGATCTACGTTTGGGTCGGCTCTGTCCGTTGTTGGGCGTCCAGAACGGGGTTCGCCGGCGACCTCCTCGTGGCCCTCCTCGAACGCCTCGTGCCACCTCCCAGACTTTGACCACGAAATGCAGGCGTCCTTGAAGCCCTCTTGAAGCATCTGGAGAGCTTCGGTTGCATTCTTTCAAAGCTTCGCCCAAAACTTGATGGCGTATCGCTGTTCAAGCGGACGCTCTATCGCGTCATGTTACAAAGTCGAAAAAAAAAAAAAAAACAAACACTTCTCGCGGAGGCACGTCTTTCCACTCACACTCCTCCGAGCAAACTTCGACCGGCTGCCCGGAAGGGCAGACCCCTCACCACATTTGCCGACTAGTTTTATCACGCAGCCATGGACAGTAGCGTCACAATAAAATATTGCGCATTACTCTCATAATGGAGTCTGTACATGAGAGGCAAGGGACAAAGAACCACGCCCAAAGCGGGACTCTTCGGACTGAAGCGCTGTGGACTTTTCCAGGCCCCAAGTCGGCGTAATTTAGCTTATAAACTACTGGCCGTTTGATCAGTACATACTTTCTCGCATTATTTACATTTGTAATTCAAATTTTGCGCGAAATACTCACACAAATACATTTTTGAAAACCTTTTCCATTATTTAAATATTTTGCTCTGAAGAATTTTTTTATTTAGAAAAAATCTATGTTCAACTTAAATTCGTAAAAACCATGAAAAGAAATTTAATATTTTGCAAATATTTTTTAAAATACAGACATTTCAACGAAAATATGTCCTGGGCCAATTTAAAACTCTTGTTTACTATACTCCCAAAATAAAGAAAAAAGGCGTGAAGTTCAGGCGTGTTAGAGAAAATTTGGGTTATGTATTTTTTAAATTTCCTTTTTTAACACAAAATATGCAACATCTACTCATATTTTCAAGACATTATACAAGACCTTATTTAAACTTCGAGGAAAAATCCTGTCACCAACATTTTAGTTGAATACAACAAAACAACTTTTGCAACTTTCGGAAATTAAAAGATTTTAAGAAAATTTGTACCTGAGCTGTTTTTAAAAGTGGAATTTACGCTTAATGAACAAAAATACTAAAGAATTTTTTAACCATTTTTGAGACAATGTTGAATATGCCTTTACAACTTTGTGTAAATACCCCCCCCGCGAATCAAAATATCCGTTTCTAGTTCGGAGGTCCTCGAGTTCAGACAGATTGATTTGGGGAACGCCAGTTTCGGGAAAAAAGTGTCTGAAAGGTTTAGGGGATAGTGTTCACGAATGGATGGCTGAAGGTGATTTGTCGTAAAGCGACTTTTTGGTATCAAGGTTTTCTTTACAATATATAGGATGCAATTTACTAACTATTACTGAAAGATTTACTCAGTTTTACGATAACAAACTCAGAATGAGAGTTCTTCTGTTGAGTAATTGCCACCTTTCGCTTCAGCTTTGCTCTCTTCACTACTTTTTTCATTGAAGTTTGTTTTACAATGACAGACCGTGCAACGTTTTGTCGTGAGGCCGAGAAAGGTTTCATCACCCAAGTATGAAGGGGTAACATGTCACCCACTGATAGTGAGTTCGTTACGTGAAACCTTCAACTAACCTTATTTCGAGGAAAATTCTGGAAACAATCCTCAGAGGGCGGTGACAGGGTTTAGACAGAACTACGATAGGTGAGACAGGTAAATGCAAGCAATGTTCTCTCCTTGTCTTATGTCGGAGAGATATCGAAGGACAATGTGAAAAGGGATTCTGCTTCTTACGCGGGAGAGTGAGGGTTAACCATTTCCTATATCGTGACTTCACTTTGTACGTGATTTAAATTATTGTAGAAAGGATGTGCCAGTTTGGTAATAAAGGAAATAATAGGTCCCATTGCAAAGTCGTTGCGGAGTGTCTTATTGCTGCAATTTACTGTTATTCTTAAGATTTAGTTTTCAAAGATTTGTAATTCATTTAATGTGATTGGGGCAGCTGAAATTCATACAGGACATGCGTAAGTTATTATCGGCCAAAGAAAAGATGTGTATGTAAGTATTGTTTATTTGCATTTAGCATGCCTGCGCTGAGGGGAATTCTGAGGGAAAGTCTCCAGCACTGCTGCAGGTAATTCGTTCCATTTTTTATCGTTCGATATACAAATGAGAATTTACCTACATCTGTTCTTTGTTTTCTTTGCCGACAATATTTCTGTATTACTTGTGTTCTTAATTTCCTGATAAATTATACAATCATCTGCAAAAAGACGTATTTTTTATTCATTTCTCTGCCAAATATCATTAATATACGCTATAAATAATAACCGACCTAGGACACTTCCCTGTGGCACTCCGGACGTTACTTCTGCTAAGTGCATTCATTTCTATTTCATCACTTGTATTTGAAATTGCGGAAGTGGAGTTCAGAAAAAAACTGCAACAGATTTGTGAATATTTGGAATAAGTTTTGTATCTTCAAATACTAAGATTCCTTCCTTTCCCCGAGCGCGCGTTTGCTTGTGGCGTGTTGCGTGATCTTGTGTGGCGGACTGTTACATTTAAAATATGCCATAAACAAGAATCGTAAAAAATCAAAATTACTCAAAAAATTCTTATCTGACATAAGGTAATATGTATATCATTGAATTCGTCTTTTTACACCCGTCATGGTAGACTAAAAACAGGTATAGTTTCATCGGAAAAAACAAAGTTACCTCAGATATCTCGCAAAATACAAGTGATAAACTATAAATGAATACACTATCCGTTGCCACCTGCAGTTTCGTGAAAACTGCATTGCAAACCGTTCGAAGAGAGAGTTGAGGAGGGTCTCTCTTAGAGTTGCTTAGAGCTAAAGTCACATGATTCATCTGTATAGCATACATTCCTGTACTCATCCTTTGTCTACAAATGATTCTAAAAATCTCTCTTTCCATTCAGATCATTGAGCTTCCATTGTCAATGAAGTGAGGGTTGCTGAGTGCCAATCCGAAGATGACGTCCAGGAATAGTCTCAGTCATAATACAATTTTTGTATTATCTTCATTGATGTCAAATCTTCTACATTATTTCCCAAATGTCTCTAGACCTTGTTTGCACTTGAATATTCAGATGTAAATTTTTCAATCATAAACTTTTCTGTTATGTGTTTTAAATTATGTTGACTTTCCGTCTTCTGGGTGGATTATACTACATTTATTTTTGTCTGCTCTAAATACAAGTCATTAAACACTATATTACCATCTTCATCAATGTATGTCTGCTTCATTTCCTCTGTTAGTGTGATCCACACTGTTTTCTCTTGGCCTCTTTCAGTAAAACGTTTTTCACTCTTTTATAAACATCCATCTTCATCAGTTCCTGATGAACAAACCTCTTTTCCTCTGGCAACACATATTGCCTGTTATCCTCTTTTGTAATTGAGGTTATGGCAGGAATCCTTGTCTTCTTGTCCTTCGACAATGCCACACATTGGAATGCGAATTGCAATCGTCGTATGACCAAAAAATTGTCGTTTTACAAGACAATTATTTCTGCAGGATAATTAATTGAACAAAAATGTGTTTCTCTATAAATAAAGAAGAGATTTTATTCTGCAACAATTATTTATACTATTTATCTACAATTTTATCTGCAAACAAAGAAACGATAATTCAGGTTAACTATCACTGCTTTTCTTTATATACAACTTGATTCTCTACAATCTCTCTCTCTCTCTCTCTCTCTCTCTCTCTCTCTCTCTCTCTCTCTCTCTCTCTCTCTCTCTCTCTCTCTCATTATAAGGTTATATCTCTGTATTCTCTATTTAATACTTTTTATCTACCCACACTCTGGTCTCTCTGCACTCCTGATGGTTGTACTTCTCGTGCCATCTAGCGGTCATCAGTCAAGTTAAAGAAAGTATACTTTCTTTACACGTGTGTATGTATGGATATATATGTCCTCCCTCTGTTTTCGCAGTTTGTTCAGCTGCTCTGAAATAAGGAAGGTGCACGGGCGAGAATGTCATGCACATTACACAGAAATGCAAGAGTTGCTTAACACTATCGGTTTAATTTAAATAAACTTGAAAGACGAAAGTGATTAGTTGGCGAATTAACGGTTAGCGAAAACGCATATGCGCGTGGGCTACTGAAAAAATGTCTTGCATGTGAGACAACGGTCGGGCAGACGCCGGCCTTTGCAGGACTCGGTCCGTGCCCCGTCGGAAGGGGAAAGTCCGCACCCCGCTTTCTTTCGTCTCATTGTTCGCATTGCAAGAACGGAATGGGGCGGCTACTGCGATACGCCCACTCGGCCACGAATACTCAAAAAACGCTACGTTTATTATTTTTGTATGTTCGCAAAAAGTTGGATTGTAAATTTAAAAAAGAATTAGTAATAAAAACATGCCAAACCCAAAAAGTACTACGTAGAAGTAGACAGACAAATTATAAACCCAGTATTGCTAACCATTACAATTGGTTATCGATGACAGTACCAAGAAACTACAATGAACATATCTCCGAAGAACAGGATGCAAATTATTATTATCATTATTTATTATTATTATTATTATTATTATTATTATTATTATTATTATTATTATCATTATTTATTATTATTATTATTATTATTATTATTATTATTATTATCATTATTTATTATTATTATTATTATTATTATTATCATTATTTATTATTATTATTATCATTATTTATTATTATTATTATTGTTATCATTACTATTATTATCATTAATCGACATCTGTGTCCGGTGTAGGCCCCTAGCAGCGTGCAGCCCTCGTTCTGTGCTTGATGTGCCACTCCCACGCAGTTGGAGACCCTTGTTGCGCGCTCGGTGGCATCGACCAGTTCAATCGGTTTATTTCTTGTTTCCGGTCACAGGCATGGTCATTAGTCCAGAAAGTGTAGTTCGTGCTTTTGTCATGGGTGTGGCAGCGTTCTTTACCCGCTTAAGGGCCGGCGGCGCTTAAGGGTGGCGCTAGCCGAATTCGTTTACTACGCTCCGTGAAGTCACGAAGGTGAAGCGAATTCGAGACTCGAGGGTTCGTTATTGGGTGACTGGCCAGGAACCCCGGGATCAAACGGCGTCGAGCCCCTGGCCGAAGGGATAAAAGGCACTGACTGACTGCGACGTGACGAGACATAACAAATATAGTAATTAATGGAGGATTACTCCAAAAATAAAAAGCTCATTAATGGAGGATTATTCCCCAGTGCAAAACTCCTTAAGGGCTTGGAGACGCGTTGCGTCAAGGTGTAGACGCAACAAATTAAAAAAGAGAATGAGATTCGGCGCAGACCTACATGCTGACTTCCGCGGGTTTTCCCATTAAGGTGTTCCCCACAAGCCGAGCAGCGATCCAGCCGGCAGTGAAGTCCCGACGTCTCCAGACGAGTGGTAGTATTCTGCATGCAAGTGCAAGAGTACGTAAGTGAGGTGTATCTCAGCGTCATAGGACAAGGAGGTGTGGTCCACGGAGCCTTTGTTAGGATACTGCTCCGACAATCGCTGGTATTGAAAACTACCAACGGAAAACTACCGACCAGAGCAACCATCTTCTAGAATTCTCCTCCAGAGAGCGACAGAATTCGACCGCTACTACAGTCGGGAGTGGAACCCCAGGACTTATCGGTTAGAGGCACTGCAGTCACGTCGGTTGATGCATCGGGAGAGGTGGTTCACTGCATCAACTGATGTTACTGCAGTGCCTCTGGCAGGGAGGTGCTGCGTTCCAGTCCTAGCGGCGCGCCGCGGCGCGGCGGTAGGATTTTCGACACTAGCTTGTCAGCTATGTCGAATTCAGTCACTGTCTGGAGGAGAATTGTAGCGGCCGGCTGCTCTGATCGGGTTTACGTGGTTTCTCCGATTAATACCAGACGAATGCCGGAGCAGTACCTTACCAAACGGTCCGCGCGCGATCTTTCCTTCCTCCTTCTTGTCCTATTCTCACCTCTTACACACACACGTACACAAACATGCACAACACTACCACACATGCCGGTAGACCGGTCGGAGGCTGAGGGCTTGCCTCGCTGAGGTGATGCCTCGCTGGTGGGAGATACGTGGTTGGGGAAAAGTCCACTAGCCGACGGTAGGTCGGCCCGGATCTCGCCATCCAGCGGGGAAGATCACCGCCACCTCCCGAAGAAAAAACATGCACTACACTTACGGGACTAATGACCTCGGTAGTTGACACCCAGGAATCACCAACACTCATAATCAACGTCGTCGGTTGGGCCGTGAGCCACCTCAGCCGGAAGACTGGTTCGCGGGCACTGGCTAACACGCACGGTCGTTCATCGCCGAAGCGGCTGTGTTCTAGCGCACATGGCCGGGGCACGTGCCCGCAGCCAAACAGGTTTGCACGGACGTCACGCGACGATCTGCTTCCGACTCATTATATTAATACTTACATTTATTTGAACTGCAATTGGCTACGACCCGGTGGCAGTTAAATAACAATTACATTAATAATAATATTAATAATAATAAAGAAGTACAGTACAAGCCGAACATGCAATAATCATACTATCACTAATATTAGGTATTATAACAAATATTTCAACTCTGTCATGATATCCAATAATTGTATGTTGGTGATGCTAAAATTTAATATAACCTACATAAGTTTGGCCAAGTTTTTTTTAATCATTGATCGCATTCACTTCACTGCACTGCACTACACTACACTGTTTTTGCTTTGAATTACACTGACCAGCACTTCACAGCACTTACTCATTTAATGTCTATTACTCTCATATTACTCTAAATTATTTCTAAAGCTTCGGACACTTAGAGGGAAAGCTTTGAAAATTGCTGCGGTTAAACTGTTCCAATCTTTAATTGTTCTGTTACAAAAGCAAAATTTACCAAGATCTGAATTTTGTTTCCTTGTTCGAATTTTGTGAGTGTGATCGCTTCGGCCGAAATAATTTGGTTTTTCTAGTCTAACCTGAAACTCCTTCCAAGCTGGTTGACCTACGTACGATTTATAAAGAGCGCAAAGCCTCGCCCTTGTTCTTCTCGTTTCTAGAGTTTCCCATGCCTTTTTATTGCGTTCATTCTATAGGTAAATTTATTCGCTTTCCTCTGTATTCTATGTAGATTTTTCCGGTGCGACTTTCTGTATGGATCCCAACATACCACTCCGTATTCCATTAGAGTGAGAACCAGCGAAAAATATGCTAATTCTTTTGCGTTTGCGGAACTTTTCTTTAGAATTCGCATTACAAAATGCAATGACTTCCACGTTTTCCTTACTATGTGATTTATATGCTTCTCCCACCCTAATTGACTATCTATATGAATGCCTAAATACTTGCATGATGAGACTCTTGGGATGACCTCACCTAAACAATTGTATGGTTCACCATAATTTCGTCCCCGGAGGAACGATATTGTTTTGCTTTTCGATCCGTTAATTCCCATGGCATTTTTTCAGCCCAATCACGTAAATGTTCTAAATCCTGCTGTAATATTTGTTCGTCAGCGCTACTTCTGATTTTTCGGTATATAACACAATCAAAATTCAAAATTCAAAATTTATTGCTTGTTTATCCTTGAAAATAGGTTTTATTACATGGGAGTTTTTGTTTTTTTTCTCCCTTTCAAAAATTCAAAATTTAAGTAGTATATGACTTGGTGTAGAGATCGCAGAATTTTGAAAATGTGCACACAATTCACTTTTCCCCATAGCACGTCATACGCAGTTTTTAAACTGTTTTTTTTGACGCAAATAAATAAATAAATAAAATAAAAATCGTCTGCACCTTTGATTGTATGTTAACATGGAGATCGTTTACGTACGCTAAGAAAAGTAATGGACCTAAAACACTTCCCTGCGGAACCCCTGAAGTAACAACACCCGTAGTCGAAAACTCAGTGCCGATTCGAACTTTTTGTTTCCTGTCACTAAGAAATTCGCTTACCAACTTCACAAATCTAGCGTCAATTCCTGAAGTTAATAATTTCCTGATAAGTAGATTATGCAGTACTACGTCGAATGCTTTCGCAAAGTCGATTACGATTACATGCACCCTCCCACCCGCGTCAACTTCGTCAGCTAGATCTGAAAAAGAGAAACGATTTGGCTTTCGCTCGAATATTTACTTCTAAACCCATGCTGTCCGTGAAAAATCCAGTTTTCCCATTCGCGGCGAATGTACCTGGCTATTAAATGCTCCATTATTTTGCATACTACTGATGTGAGAGATACTGGTTCTTAATTACAAACTTTCGTTTTATCACCATTTTTGAAAATTGGGACCACTGTAGCCGTCTTCCAATCGTCTGGTAAACTTGCATTATTAATAGAAACATTAAATAATCTTTACAAATATAGCAATATTGCCTCCCCACCGAGTTTAATAAAATCTTTCGAGATGCCGTCCGGACCGCGTGATTTACCATTTTCCAGTGATTTTATACGTTTGCGGAGTTGATGCATGAAGCTTGAACTGGTTTTCTATTGGCAAATAATGAACTTCCTCCTGCGCACGTATTGGTTTGAATACCGATACAAAATACTCGAACGCCTTTGCTTTCGCTTGTTCGTCGCGTTATCTGCGTCTCCAATTTCCTGAATTTCTTCCTTACTCCCCTGCGTCTGCGGACCTATTTGTAAACGCCTGACCAATTATTTCTTCCAGTCTCCAAAATATTTCTTAAAAATAATTCATGCGCAATTTTCTTTTCTTTTTCTAATTTCCTGTAGTATTTTTTAAAAGTTACCATGTCAGCAATGCTGCGATGTCTCCTATTAAATGCTAGTCTCACTTTTCTCTTTAAACGCCGTATCGCCCCGTTATAATATTCAGGATCATGATTACTTTTCAGTATTTTGCAAGGAACGAACGTATCTAAAGCTGTTTCTACGATTTTTAAAAGCTCCCCATTGTTCCTCCATACCCCCTTCTGTTCTTAGAAAATAGTCGTATTTAGTCGTAAGAAACTACGTAAACCTTCGACGTTTGCTTTTCTTTATTGCCTGACTATCGTTCCTTTCACCTTAGGTGGCGTAATTACGTTTGTTTTTACTTCTACCATCGCTGCTTTGTGGTCGCTGATCCCCTGAAAGACGTCGCAAGAAAGGAACATTTCTGCAGGGTAAACAAGGAAAATGTCCAAAATTGATCTCTGCCTCGTGGGTTGGTCGACTACCTGCGTTAATCCCTGCTCCCATACCAGTCAATTGACGCGCTTTTGAATTTTCCTGTCGCATACCTCCCCTTTCCAGTTAGCGTCGGGAAAGTTTAAGCAGCCAGCGACAAGAATAGAACGACCGTTTTTGTTTTCCACCCTATCACCGATTTCATCTAAACTTTCATAACCGGCGTTAGGCGGCCAGTAACAAGCAATAATTTCCACGCAATTATCTAGTACGTCAATTTCCATTTTTAACATTTCAAAGTTGTTACTAAACAAATTATTCCTAACTATTAACGATGTCTTGACGCAGAGAAAAACGCCACTGCCTCTTGTTTTTCTATCTCTTCCATATAATTTATAACTGTAATGTAAAAGTTCAGAATTAGCTACCTCATCTGTTAACCACGATTCTGTCCCTATCACTATATCTGGATCGCATGTATCAACTAAGTTCCAAAACTCAATGGTTTTAGTAATTATACTTCGACAGTTTACCTGCAACAATCTTAGAAAGCCCTTCCTCCCCTGAACATATCTGGTCGCCGTCACCTCATCGCCGCGGTCTCCGCTTTCTACAACGCCACACACGTCACCGCTGAATCTTCCGTCACTAGAGCGAAACCCTCAGCCTCCTCTTCTATCGCCATTGCCCGCCATTCGACCGCAGGGCGCAAGATCGGTGGACATTCACGGCGTCAACGGGCGACCGGAGGGCGTGTGCAGAACTCAGCAACTCTGGTGTAGAGGCCACTGAGTGCCGCCACGCTCCTCCGGTTGAGGCGGACGCCGTCCCGACCTAGGGCGCTTTCCGAAATCCACCCGTTTGGATCCACAAAGGTGAATCCGAGCGCTTTTGCCACATAGTCCATGTCGCGATTGACCCTAGCGACTTTACGGGACCAAACATCCCAGCGTTGAATAGAAACTTAGAACTCTGCGGGCGGATGGAAAGCGCTTTTTCGCTGCTACCCCAAGTTCGTAGATCTCGCCCGTGAGGTAGTCAAACGAGCGACATCTCCGAAGGTTGTTAGAGCCTCCGTGAATAATAACCGTGTCCGGGGCTTCCACATCGCTGGCTTCTATTTGTAATTTCAATTGCTCAACGCGGATTCCCGGGAAGCATTTCACATGAAGGTTTGCGTGACCCACGTGACGCACAATTGAGTCACCGAACACAACACACTTTTTGGGACACGAACCCTCGCGGTTATTGTTTGCCGCTAGACCCCTCAACAGATGCGTATGATGCTGATGCTGTTCCCGTCGCCGTGATTGGCCGGTGTTGGCGAGTGCGACTGGCTGTCCAATTGCGTGCCTCTTTCTAATGTTCTATCGAGACGTAGCCCTCCTTGTCAAGTAATATTACTTCACGCGCGGCGAAATTACCTCGCCTGGTCGGGTACTGTACAAGACTGAATTTATCTACTTGCGTCATTGTAAGAATGGGCTGCTATGGGAAATGCTACATTTCGTAGTTGCTCCTGATAAGCCTGCATAACATAGCTTATAGAAATATTCGTACATGCACCAAACCGGTGAGATACAAAACTAAGTGCATTCAGAATAATTTACTGCCCTCAACGTGTACGCTGTTGCGTGGGGTCATAATTAAATAGCTTCTTGTACAACGCCAGGGCGCATCCTCCATCGTCATCATTAGGGGGCGGATTTTGATAACCTAAAACATCAATAGAATATTTTTAAAGTGTCCTGAAAGCAAAGAAAAATTGATTAAAACCAGTTCAGATGAACAACTCAAGCTGGTAACTAAACGTTTCTGTGAATAGTCGGTTGAGCTATGAATATGTAACTTTTACTCTGGCTCACATACTTTTATTTCTAACACGGGAACTTTCAACAGGTTCAGGTCGAAATCTGTCCTGATTTTTTTTATTGAAATATACTCACTATTTATTGTGCTGTGAAAACATTTGCTGCTGTTGTGCATTGGAAGTTACTGAATAAAATAAAGAATTTGGCCAGTGTTGGCCTCTCTGAATTCGCTAACGCTGAGGACAACCCTGTGGACAAGCCATCACATGGAGTTTTTGTTTTTCAATGTCGACGAACTAGTGCCTGGCAGAAGACGTTCTGTGCCGCGCGGCATTTCGGGCTTGTCAAGGGCCTTAGGAATATCACTAGCTGTATTTCGCTACCCTGAATGGATGCTAGAGCTCATAGGAACGCTTGTTTCCTCGGCGGACATTCTCTCACTGTAGGCAGGGTTGCACAAACCCCGCGCGAACGATAGTTTGCGTGGTAGAAAGTGTGGAACTTTCATATTTTTTCAGGAACTTCCAATGCGAGACGGCAGCTACTTTTTTGAGAGCATATAGAATTATTTAATATTTATCTATAGAAAAAATATGAGATCAGATTCCAACTTGAACCTATTGAAGGTCCCTTGTACGTTTGTATTATACGTTACCCTTGTATACATTTTATTAATCCTTGTATTTGGTTGTGTTGAATAAAAAATGTATTACTGATGTAATCAAGACTCCTTCCTTTCGTTCAAAGAAACTCAGCTTGCCAACTTTTGGTTTGGACTGCTTTTACTAGGAAATCTCTGTCTTTGGTAATCCTGAAATCAGCTGAACCGACGATGGTGCTGATATGCGTCACAAGAATCTTCGATTACATACTCACAACGGCAGACATTTCAATTTCTGAGCGGAGCAATCAAACAGGTTACTCAGGAATTCTGTGGATGCATGTCGTAAATATTATTTGAAGCAAGTACCATTAAAATGATATCAAAATCGATTAAATCAGCAAAAAATGCTTTAAAAATGACGGGCAAGGTAAAAAAAGTATTAGTTGAAATCGATGTAAAAATATGGGTCATCTGCTTTTGTCATAAAATAAAATTAAAGTCTGTATTAAAAATCATTGTTCTAAAGCGAAAGGCAAACGTTTCATTTCAATTCACTGCCTAGACTTCATTATCATCATTAACGAATCTGACAATGGTTTCGTGGTCCGGTGGGCGTAGAATTTCGCTGGCTATCTTACATGCTTTTGATAAGCCAACTAAATTCAGCATTTCTACGACCAAGAATACAACAGAGTGGCCCAAAAATTCGGTAGATGTTTCCTGTGCGATACAAATATCAGCATACTTATTTTCTAATTGAATAAAAAGACGGTTCATTGCAAACATTATGACAACGTTTGCAATTGTAGATACACCACTTTTGAGGATAACAATATGTTTGGAGAAAAGTAAGGTACTTTGCACTTTGCACCTCATATCATTACGTTTACTGCAATCGTAGCTTCACATATGTCTGCTTGAACCTCGAGAGTAATTCGATGTATTTGCATTACAGACGTCATTTCATTGAATAGTCCACTTGTTTGTCACCCATTTGGCAAAACAGACTTCCGTCGGCGGTCTGTCTGCATCCTCAGTTTTTATCTCGGAGTATGGTTGAACAGTTAAAGAATTTACGGCTCATGTCACCGCGATAGAAAGTGAGAACTTTTTTCTGATTACTTGGAAATTACAGCAATGAACTTGAGCCAAATAATACATGTTTACATAGAATATCAATGTTAAACGCATGTTGGAGATCAGTTTGCATTCCTTTTCTCGAACAAAAAGAAAGTTATCTATTGTCAATTGTAAAGAAGTGTAAAGTAAGTGTTAGTAAGTATCTCATTTGTATCTGCAGCGATTCTCCACGGAGACCTAAGGCTTCCAACGATGGCGGATTTGCAACACTCGCTTGACAGCCGGATCGAATTCAGTCGCCGGAGGAGTAGTTTTGTGGTCGGCTCTCCAATCGACAGTTTTCCGTGGTTTCTCCAAACGTTACCAAGGGACTGCTGGAGAAGTACGCTACCAAACGGGCCACGTACAGCTCGCCATCTTTGCTTTCTCTTACTTGCATCCACACCCCTTATTACCATAACTTCCATGAAACACACTACGCCATTCAGGAGACCAGCGCAGCTTTGCACATGCCCCAGCTGCGTCAGTGGGGGAGATACGGGCAGTATACAGCACGCCATCTTTCCTTTCTCTTACTTGCATCCACACCCTTATTACCATAACTTCCATGAAACACACTACGCCATTCAGGAGACCAGCGCAGCTTTGCACATGCCCCAGCTGCGTCAGTGGGGGAGATAACTGGAGTGTGAAATCCCACGCAAGTCGATGTGTACGTCTGCATCGGATCGTAGGCACCAACGAAGGAGGAACACTGCCACCTCTGGGATAAAATAATCACTACGTTCTCGGGACTAATCACCATATCAGTTGGCGTATTCGGAATCATCAAATCGTAGGCAACGATGGGGATGTCTCTTCCCTGAGAAACAATTCCCTGCAAGTCAAGAAGATAGAACAATGATACGACCTCCGGTTAGAGAAGATCTCCAATTTCTGTTTTAAAGAGCCCATTCGTTTCCTCCTCGGTCGTCCTAAGACTTGCTTCTCTCGGGAAGGCTTGAAACCAATGTTATTTTTGTGAAAAAATGAAAGGTGAATATCTTAAATAGTAGACGTAGTGTTGTGCAAAAATTTAAGAGATGTAATATTTAAAATCAATTTAAATGTCCAGGTATCTTAATAAATGACTATTTTAACTGTGTGTGAGTAGAGGAATCGGTACAGAGCCATTCGGATCGATGCAGGGCAACTAGGACCAGTACGCAGGGGTGCAGAGCCGTGCGGAGGTGGACGGGGCCGTTGCGGTGCGACTGCTTCGGTTCAAATAAGAGGGGCGTAAAATGAAGTGTTAGCTGCGTGTTGTTCGATGCACTTGCAATTGTTGCGGTGGAGGCATCGGCCGCAGTGCCCTGGCCGGCTCAATCTGTGCGACTTGATTGATTGATTGATTTTTTCGTGTTTCCGGGCGCGTCAACTGCTTCGGTCATTAGTCCCGTTAGTGTAGTGCATGTTTTTCTCTGGAGATGGCGGTGATCTTCCCCCGCCGCAAGGCGAGATCCGGCACCGACCTACCGTCGGCTAGTGGGGTTTCCCCCGCGCGCCGTCCGTGGCCCGTTCGGTAGGGTACTGCTCCGGCATTCGCCTGGTGTTGATCGGAGAAACCATGGAAAACTAGACCTAACTGAAAAGCTAGTGTCGACAATCCTGCCCCGTCAGGACTCGAACCTAGGACCTCTCGGTCACGGGCGCTGCAGTGACATCAGTTGATGCACTGAACTACCGCTACCGGTAATCTGTGCGAAGGTAAAGCTTGTTAGTGGGGGCCGGTGGGGGAAGGCGTAGATAAGGCGTGGGTGGCGGGGGGCGGGGGCGGGGGCGGGGGCGGGGCCGGCCGAGCCGCGCCGGGCCGGGCCGCGCTTATTCAGCCTTTGACGGGCGAGCGGGCGAAACGCTCCGCTCTGCTCCTCTCCGCCTCCGCTCCGCCTCCGCTCCGCCTCGCACCATGCTGCAGCCCAACGCGCGCGCGCTCCTCGTCCAGGTGAGCCAGCGCGCGAACGCCTCATCCACTCAACGAGCGTTGCCAACCGTTCTCGACAAGCAGCAAATTGTGCTCTTTAATTCATTTCTTGCTTTCAATTGCGGAGGAAGTAATAAGAGCCAAAATTTATTGCTTATTTATCCTTGAAAATAGATTTTATTACATGGGAGTTTTTTTGTTTTTTTTTCTCCCTTTCAAAATTCAAAATTTATTGCTTATTTATTTTTGAAAATAGATTTTACTACATGGGAGTTTTTTTTTTTTCTCCCTTTCAAAATTCAAAATTTAAGTAGTATATGACTTAGTGTAGGGATCACAGAATTTTGAAAATGTGCACACAATTCACTTTTCCCCATAGCACGTCATACGCAGTTTTTAACTGTTTTTTGACGTAAAATAAATAAATAAATAAATAAATACACTCAAAAACATTACCAAACTAGTTTCGGGAACTTTCTCCATCTTCAGTGGTATAACCAACACCTTATAAGATACAACATATCTAAAACATTCACAAATGTAAAATCAATAGAACGTGTTTAACAAAGTAATTATTAATTTCAGTAAAGGCCGTATCTACTTAGGTAACGTGGTCAAATTTACAAAGATTTATATACCATTTTTAAAAAAGAAAGTTCTTATTTCACGCTAGTGAGAAGGGTTGAATTGCAAAAGGAAAAATAATAATGCTTCGTTTTTCGTCACACTAGTCGTCTACAACACGTACTTTCCCTACAATGTTTGTCGAATAGGCACCGAAAGCACATTATCCATTTTACTTTTTCATATACGTAGCATAGAGGAAGAATTGTATTGCTGGAAAAATCGCCGCGTCTTGATACTGAATAAGGGTATTATTTCTTTGGAATGACTGCCAGTTGCGAATAATAGCGTTCTAGAGCGAATCATTCTCAACTTTACGACCTCCATATTTCAATTAAACTGTTAGGGAATGGAAAAATTGAAAAAAATGGGAAAATTACTTTGTTTAGGTAAAACACTACCTGCGATATATATACTACAGGATTTGAAACCCTCCTGTTCATGGAGACCTCTAAATATTATATCCCAAATTTTCTGTGCAGTTAAGAAAATGTTGTGAAATTTGCTCATTAACGAGTACGGGACTTTTCAATTTAATGAACCGTCCGAGAATTGTTGCTATGGTAATGAACGCAGATGAATGTCAAATAGATTCAACGTTAAAAAGCAGCATCATAGAACATGCATCAAATTATCAATTTTACGTGATTTTAAAAGACACTAAAAAATACATGTATTGTGCTGTTTTAAGAATTTTAATGAAGACAAGTTGTATACGAGAATTGAAATATTAATACATAATTAAGCAATCTTTGTATATATGCGTTATAAATATTATGAGAACTTTTCCCCATATTCTCACAGAACAAATTACCTTCTTGAATACGCAGTATAGAGAAGGTTATATAATGTTATGTAAAAAAAAATCTATGACCGGATTTTGACGGAATGGCGCGTATTGGTACCTGACACCAAAACTCTGTTGTCTGTTGTCTTCTTTTTTTCTTCAAAAAACAAATATTCACCCATTGATCTGACTGAACTTGCAGCCCCCGAATTTGAAAGGAATGTTATTTTTTGGGGAAAGTGAAGCTTTCTCTAAAGCTCATGTTACATTTTCTAAATTTTCTTAGAAAATGCTTCAAATTTTTCTTTTTCGTAAAGGGCCATGTGCACTTATAAATGTGCTTCAATTTCCATAAAATTATCTGCATTATTTTAAAATGAAAAACGCATCTTCGCTGACGCTTTTATTATTGGAGCTAGATATTAATTTCACAATGCAATCTACTATTTCATATGTTATCATAAATCATTTTATGGTTTGCTAGTCCATTGCTGTGTGTTTACGGACCTGAAACAAAACACGTAACAGTATTGTTAATAACCTTGCGGGTCTTTCTGATTCTTTATTCCCTCCGGCCTTTTAAATACTTTATGGCCCGCTCTAATACCAACACAACACATACGACATTTTTATGAATTCGATTTATTAAAGTTACGATGCAGTCAAATACAATAAATAAATAACATAATTTTCAAATAAGTAAAATAACGCATTATAAAAATTTTGCTTCACTGATATGAAAATGGCACTTTTGGGATGCTCCCGTGAATATACAATTGCCACCAATCACTCATATTTCACTGTTACGTATCGCGTTTTTAGAGACCTAGCATGTGCGTGTTTAGAAACCTAGCAGTACATCAATTCACTCACACATGTGACCGCCCTACCTTTTCACTATTTTCACTACAAAGCCTACATCGGGTCACTCAAATAACCTAGTAGTATTACTTGACCTATGACTTGTTATGGCAATGTCACACCAAAAATTAGGAATGGTTTTATATGTCCTAACTGCCCTACAGGAGTGGGTTCGTCTTTTAATCTGCTTTTTGTAACAAAAGAAACATAGGTAAGTTAATCTTTCAACTATGAACCGAGTTCTAGATATATTCAGTTAAATACTTGAGTGCAATTTTATCTAGCATTACACATGGCATTGAAAATTCCTATCACTTGCTCTACCTTTAGCAATTACGTGACTACCTAACAACTGCAGTTGCGCTTTAATACTTGCATAAACACTTTACATAAAATTATATTACCCTTCACTTCACAAAAACACAATAAAATAACTGTACACAAGACTATAATGTATGGAAACACAAAATACTGAAAAAGAATCACATACAAAAATATCCTTTACATATACTTTCAAAGATTATTACTTTATACAATTTAGCCAGCAAAGAAAGAAAATGTCGTTATGCAATGAACGTACGATTAATAATAACTCTTTTACTAATTATTGGTTTTGAACAATTTGAAAACGATTAAACAATAAATTGAAAACACATAAAAGAACAAATATTATCGTTAATAGAAAAATGAAAAAATAGGTTTTTACAATTCTTTACAGGAATTAGCTATCTGGCTTCCTTTTACAACTGCAATAAGTAAAAGATTACGTTTAAATGATTTTAATATAATTACTCGACTATCTACGACTGTAAGTGAGGTGAATTCTATCTCTGTATAATAATTCTCGCTTCTTTAAACAGTTTTTTTTTTTAGAATTTCTAGTGAAGTTTTCTAACTCACAACACGTCTCGAAGAAATATGTCCACAGCTTGGAGCGTCGACGGCGACCCAATTCCTTTCAAGGTCGTGGCAACCCCTTTGCTTCGAAGCGCACGTGCTCTGGTGAATCGCTACCACAGTCCTTGAATTTTATACAATCTGGCTGCAATATCTCCGCGTAATGAATTTCTTATGTGATAAGCCAAGACGAAAGACAAAAAAGGAAATAGAAAGAAACATTTCCTATAGCACATGCTTTCCACTTCAGTATACGTTCTTGAACGTTGAAATATATTATTTCCTCGTAATGCGTTCACGTACATTTATCAGAATATTCATGATTTAAAATTCTCAATTCTCTCATACATGGTATCGTAATTGTAACATGATGAGACGAATGACATTTTTTAAGCTTGGAAATACGGCGAATTCTCCTCTCCGTCCAGCACGAACAATTCCGGTGTGTCCAGATCGGTGGTCGGCAGCACAAGAAAGAGCTTTTCGTAACGGTGCTTTGCGCTAGAGCTAATATTTTCAAGGGTGGTTTTTGATTGGTTGTCGCTCCATTCTACGTTCATTTTGCGTTCAGAAACTTTAATAAATTCTCGCAAGGGATACCCTTTACTGCTGACGCGATCTCTTGCAATTCGGTAACACTATAATTGCAACTTGTCGTGTCTTGACGTTCTCGGGTGCTTCTCAAAAATCAATGTAACCGACATATGGGCGGTTACTACTCGTTACAAGCAGTACTACTCGTTGTAATCAGATGTATAAGCAACATCGGCTAACTTCCTCGAAATATTATTTTGGTTTAATGACATATTCTACGTAACGTTCGGCAATAGAAGCAAATAAACTAAATGTACTGCTTCATCAACGCAATTTAGACTGGTATTCACTCTACAATATAACTCTCAAATACACCATGAAGATTTTCACATATTTTTCGAGATTGTACTGGAAACTACTCTCCGTAATGTTGTTAGCTTTTGCGAGTATTTCCGTACGAATTTCACAATATTCATTAACTTTGTAAGAACAAATCAGTTCAATAACGATTATGCTATAATAATTAGATACACATTGTTTTATCTGATGTCATATTGACAAATGACAAATATAATGCTGGTTTTCACTTCAGAAGCGAGAAAAATTATAAAATGTTTCAAATTCTCGTTTAATTCTGCAACGAACTACTAAACCATAAAGTTTTGTATGCACCACGAGCGTTACAAGATGTTTTTGCCCATCAGACTTTGAACCCCTCGGGCCAGAGGCCCTCCGGTTTGGAAGTTGCCCTCGGTGCAAAAACATCTAGTTAACGCCCTTGATACATAATTAACTATTATACATATTTAAAAATATGAATAGTTTACGCGTAATTTGCCTAATACTAGCAGTATTCCTGAAATGTATGAACATTTTTTTCTCAAACATAATTTTTACTTTTTCGCTACCGCATACGCAGTACAGAGAAAGTTATGTAATGGTACGCGAAAATACGACAAATTTGTAGCAGAAAAGCATTTATTACAGGGCCCTGATAACGAAAAAGTGGATAAATCCACTTGCTAAATTTAAAGAATCCTCTAACACGTGGTGTCAGAATCAATGTTTTGTAGGTCCTTGATACCGAAAAATCGGATGATAGCAAACCGTCGGTCTGTCCGTCCGCCTGAGATCAATGCTAGCGACTAAACGAACGATCGACTAAACGTCGATTTTCTCCAAAATTGATAATACGCAATCAATCTGAACGATTTCGTGATTCCTCAGGGGTACTTTACATGAAGCCCTTGGGACATTTTCAAAATTTTCAAAAAAATGGCTCCAACGTTTTTTATTAACCCTCGAGAGTCGCGCCTCTTTGCGGTACCTAAACGATCACTGTAGTTGACTCAAGTAACCATGGACTTCATGTATAAATTTCTTAAATAATTATTGAAAAGACATCAGTTCACTGAATATACAATTTCTACCAAATAATATACACATAGTTGACGTATACTTATATTTATTACTTAAAAATACTGGCGAAATATTGCAAGCATTGGAGAATGGAAAAACATTTCAACTTGAGGATATCGTTGAAATAATATTACTCATCTTCCTCTGATACATTAACCATAGTACGATGCATTCAAGTTTGCAAAACGCATTCGTTCATTGTTTGCCAAACAGAAACCTGGCACTTGCAGCATCTAATGGTGATAACGGTATTATCTTTCCTTCTGCAGATCATACATTCGCTCTATCTTTTGTGTGTAGCTTTCTCTTGATTTCCGTGACTTTTTAGTGCTATAAAAGGCAGAAAAAACGTTTTTATGTCAATGGTTTAGTCTTTAAAAATGTTGTTATAAGAGCGTTATGTTTTTTAAACAACTACACGTACGGCAGAAGGTCAATTATACCTACATTGCCGACCGCTTCGTCGCTTTCGTGAACCAACGTATGCAGGGATGACAATAATTACTACTTAAACGACTTATCTACAAATACAATGCACGTACGCTCTTGTGAAGTCTGCTGGAGATTGTTAATAATGCAGTTAAAAGATATTCTAAGTTTCAGTTGCGCAGCAATTAGCGATTAGATTATTGGAACTGGAAATGGCGAGTGGTTGACGCATACAACCAACGCGACCGCTCGAGGGTTATACTTTATTATTGGATAGCGTGAATAACGTTTAAGAGAATGGTGCAGGTCTCATTGTTCGTTGAAATCCCTAATTTTTCGAAAATAGCAAAAAACATTCGGCGTTTTTCTTCCTACAACTACAATATTAAAGATGTTTCTCTCAATGAAATATCTTCCTTAAAGACAGTGTACAAATTTTCGAAAATTTTAGTTTTATAAAATATTATGACATGCGGAGACAAATTGCGTTAAAATGGTATTACGTAAGCATTACTAAGGACGCAAACGCACGTGCAGTATTAGCACCACTAGTTATTTATTGAATTCTCTAGACGCAATTTTTATTGACTCTTTGTAATAATAAAAAATTGCATATACTCTTCAATTTTATCTAACCACGTCACGACCTATATACTTACAGAGTATTGCTACATGATGAACACTTACATTAATAATTACAGATTATCCTCACATGTACACAGAATTGCTCCAAATTACTTCCTATGAAGTTTATCGAAATATTACGGGTTTTTATGGCTATAAAGGAGCTGAAAATGCCTATTAAAAATTAGAGCCCTGCATTCTATTTTTGGACGTTTTTGCTGGCGCATTCGTGGTCTCGGTGTTCCTTATCTGTTTGTGAAAGCTATTCGGAGCCGGCGGCGCTAGCCGAATGCGTTTACTACGCTCCGTGAAGTCACGAAGGTTAAGCGCATTCGAGACTCGCGGGTTCGTGGTTGGGTGACCGGCCAGGAACCCCGGGATCTAACGTCGTCGAGCCCCTGGCCGAAGGGATAAAAGGCACTGACTGACTGCGACGTGACGAGACTTGACCATTATTAAAAAGTAAAAGCACATTAATGGAGGATTACTCCCAAGTGTAAAGCGCTCAACGCCCCTTAAGGGGCTTGGAGACGCGTTGCGTCAAGATGTGGACGCAACAAATTAAAAAAAGAAAAAAAATCTCAGTCAAGGAGCAGTACTGTCCGAACGTACATTCTCGTGTCGACATTATTGGTGCTCGATGCAGTTTGTTGGTTTTCGATGTGTTTCGGTTGTGATAAGCACCATACGTTCTTGCAATGGAGAAACTAATTGAACACAGAATTTTAATTGATTATGATAATAAACTAATGATAATAAAACATACTTTCTCGCTTTATTTGTAATTCTAACTCAATATTACACGAAATATTCTCTCCTTAAAAATTTCTACGTACTCCCCGAAAAAATTAATCTTTTGCAAATAATTATTTTTGAAAATACAGGGAGTTCAACGAAAATGGGTCTTGATCGTTTTTAGAAACCTACTTGGGTTTACTCGAGAAAAATCGTAAAGCTCCTGCTCGGCAGTTGTTGTCCAGTGCAGAACACTAAATGTGAATATAGCCACACGTACTTCCCAAACGTTTTTTATATATTTAGGTATTTATTTAGTCAAAACAAAAAAATGTATGTGACATATGGGGGAGAAATCATCTGCGCACGGTTTCTTGAGTTTCAGAATCCCGTCTGAACAATTTAACTGTTATTAGTTGAAACATGAAAAAATAGTAATAGTAATAGTAATAATAATAGTAATAGTTATAGTTATAGTTATAGTAATAGTAATAGTAATAGTAATAGTAATAGTAATAGTAATAGTAATAGTAATAGTAATAATAATAATAATAATAATAATAATAATAATAATAATAATAATAATAATAATAAATTTTAAAAAGCGACAGATTAACATTTCAAACACTAGATATTTTCCTTTCCGAGTTTTTGAAAAATTATTTGTAACGGTAAATGAACTGCAGATTTGATTTTTCTGTATTGCTAATAAAATAGAAACTCACTTTAAGTTCTACTACCACTACAAGCAAAAGGAAAGCTCAACAAAACGTGCTTAGTGAAGCTACATTTACGTCCAGAAGCAAATCAAGAAGCCATCTCAGCATTTGCTCAACGGATCAGGGAATCTGGACCGTAACACGATCGAAATGGGGGTCAATGACCCGGAAGCTGAAGTACATTACTTGTTACATGCATATTGAGTCTTTTTTTAAAAAACTATACTGTACAAATGTAAACTAATTCATTATACTATATCTTGGTTTTGTTATAGTAAACATTATTTTTCTTTTTGACGATCAGTATAGTCTCTAATTGTATAGAAACAGTTTTACAGTAGAAAAGATACTACTTTAAACATAAATTTGTGTACGAATTTTAATTGTTTAATTTCATCTGGCAATGCTTCGTAAAGTAACGTACATGTATTGTATGTGGATTTCTTGTAGTGAGCTGTTGATACTGACGATTGATGAACATGATTTCTACGTCGTGAGTTGTAACTATAAATATCAGTATTACATGAAAATATGTTCCCACCGTTAAGTAAGTCAGTTTTGACAATTACTACAGATTCGTAAATAAATAGGCAAGGCAATGGTAAGATTCGAAGCTCAACGAAAATAGGCTTGCAGGGATCACGTGGATGGCATATTTTTCATTATGCGGATAATTTTCTTTTGCAATCTAAATGTCTGGGTACTAAAGGATGAGCTTCCCCAGAATATTATGTCATATCTCAGGCGGGAATGTACATTTGCAAAATACGCGCAACGAGCGGCATGAAGGCTGACAGAAGCAGAAAGAATTCTGAATGCATAACAATGAGCTTAATTTAGGGTTTAATTCTGTTATATGCACATTCCATTTGAGGTTTGACTGAATTGAGAGACCTAGAAATTTTGTTACCTTAACATCAGCTAATTAAATATTTTTCATTTTAAATGGAGCATACGATTGCCGGTTTGAAAAGCAAAATTGCATTGAGACAGTTTTTCCTTCGTTAAATATTAATTTGTTATTACAAAACAAATTTGAAACTTCTGAAATTGTACTATTTATTGTTTCTTTTTTGCAAATAACATTCGTGTCATCGGCAAACAGAATTGTTCTTCCATTTTTAGTAGACGAGGGCATATCGTTTACGTACAACAGAAAGAGAATAGGACCTAAGATCGAACCTTGTGGGACCCTATATTCAATTGGCAAGGAATTGGAAAGATAAGTAAATAATGTCCTTTCGTGCCAGTACGGTATTTCTACTCTTTGAGATCGATGATTAAGGTACGAGGTTATCCAAACTAGGGCAATACCACGTAATTCATGTCAATGTAATTTTGAGAGCAAGACGTTATGCAGCTGATAGCTGATATGTGGTTTTGTCCGTTGAAAAGAGTTTAACCGATTTTTGCGGATCTTTGTAAGATCTTATTCGGAATATCATCCTCTTCTTTGCTTCACATGGGTTTAAAAGCTGATTGAGGCCTAAATATTTATTGGTAACGTCTTGCCCAAGTTCTTGGATATTTATCCGACACATCAGAGCGAGTTTTCCACGAACAAAGATTTACCCCCTCTGCACGTGCACTACAGCGCATTTATCAATGCCAAATTGAAAATAGATTTTATTACATGGGAGTTTTTTGTTTTTTTTCCTCCCTTTCAAAAATTCAAAATTTAAGTAGTATTAGACTTAGTGTAGGGATCACAGAATTTTGAAAATGTGCACACAATTCACTTTTCCCCATAGCACGTCATACGCAGTTTTTAACTGTTTTTTTGACGTAAAATAAATAAATAAATAAATAAATTGCACATAAAACGAATGGGTCTTGGCAATGCCCCATATATTACCTCAATATTCTTCTACTTGGGAGCTTTTGAGAGTTGTTTTTATCGTTGAGTTGGCTGAAAACTTTTATCGGGTCGGCTTGTACGGCACGCAACGGTTGCGACGCCCTGTTTCAGATACTCCAATCGCCGTAAGCACATTTGAGACCTTTCTACAAGCGTTTACAAAAGCGGTGAAGATGGTGGTGAGAGTGCCGATGTCCCACCCGAAACTTTTAATGTTGCATTCAAAACGCATCAAGCATGAGGGCGCGGTAAACTTAGAAGACTGTACTGCGTCTCTGGATGTTTTCAACTGAACTATTTATTTATGTTATTTATTTATGTTACGTCAAAAACAGTTAAAAACTGTGTGTAACGTGCTACGGAGAGAAGTTAATTCTGTGCATGTTTTCAAAATTTTATTGTCTCTACCCTAAGCCACATACTACTTGAATATTGAATACAGACAGAAAATGAGGGTGTTTTTGCAAGAACTGTTAACAAAATGTTCGCTCCGATGTAATAAAATCTATTTTCAAGCGCATATCAGCAATAAATTGGGCCCTCATTATGTCCTTCGTCAAGGAATAATACTTCCTGCCGCGACAACATGGAGAACGATAATTTGAAAAACTATATTTTGCACTGAATTCTAGAAGTCGTCCACAAATAATGAACTTACATTTATGTCCAGAAGAAAAACAAGGGGACATTTCAGCATTTGCTCAATACCTACGACGTCGAGTGTTATTATAGTAATAGACATCGTCGTTTTCTGAAAATGTATTCCCACCCTTAAGCAAGTCATTTTTGACAAAAATTACTGATTCGTAAATCAACAGATAAGGTAATGGTAAAATTCCTAGATTAATGAAGAGTGGCTTACAAAATCACGTGGGTGGGATTTGGTTATTATTCGTACAATTCGTTTTTGTAATCTAAAAGTCTGGTAGCTATAAGATGTATTTCACCAGAATATTATGCCCTATCTCAGGCGGAAATGAACATTCGCGAAGTATACACAACGAGCAGTATGAAGGCTGACTGAATTTGAAAGAATTTTGAACGCGTAGCATAATGAACTAAATTTTGTGTCCAATTCATTTCAATGATCGTTCCATTTGACGTTTGACTGAATTGAGATACCTAAAAAGTTTCTTGCTTTAACATCAGTGAATGGTACACTGAACATTTTCAATGAAGCACAGAACTTTTTATTTGAAATGAAAAACTGCATTAAAACCTTTTTTTGTTTTTATTGACTTTTAATTTATTTCTATACATCGGATGTTTAGGGAAATGCCTATTTTATTCTAGGGAACGTATTTAAAGGCTAATTCTATACGTGGACGAATCATAACAAAATGATGACATATGTTATATGACATACGTTTTGCATATGTTACGTGACATATGTTATATGACATGCTTATTTTTGCTTTTTTGGCATTAATGCCTTTTTTGCATAAATGCCTATTTTAGGACTTTTTGCCTTTTATGTGTAATTTTTATATACAATGCAAAGATATCGGAAAATCGGTCATGGTCCAACGTTACCATTGATTACGATATCTTCAATTCGTGTCTAGGTATTTTATAATATATGAGAATTCCTAAAAGTATACCAACTGATATTTCTCCATTTTCCTATTTTACCAATACAAGACATGTTCTAAGAACATGGTCGGTACGCCGAGGGTACCGAAATTTGAAGTGGAAATAGATCCCCAGAAGGTTTCAATGTTGCTAATATTGGACTTTTAAAATACACACCAGCCACATCATTAGATGTTGAGAGATCCTTCTTCGCATTCAAACTGATTTTGTCTCCCAATCGTGGCAAATCTGTGAATCCTTTAAAAGTTACTGGTACTCGTAATATATAAATATTACTTGTTAATGCAAACTATTAGGAGTAAAATATAGAAGAGTAGTAAATATGTAAATATAGTTTTACATTAAAATGTACGAACTTGCTTTGTGCATTTTAGTTTACAAAATAATATAGACAAAAAATACAATTTTTGATTTCTTTGTGTATGTAACTTATAGCAGTGCCTTTTTTCCTTATTCTTGAATTTTCCCGTGCCATTTTAAGCGCCTAAAAGACGATTTTTAGTACATAAACATCCGATGTCTTGTTATTACGGAACCAATTTGAAAATATGATATTGTACTATTTACGGTTTCGTTATTGCAAAGAATGTTTGAATCATCCGCAAAGAGAACTGATCTTACATTTCGAATAGTTTACGTATACTAGGAAGATAGAAGGGCTTGAAATAGATCCATGAGGGACTCCACGTGGAATTAGCAAAGCGCCAGAACGGAGTGTACATAATGTTATTTCATTCCAGTAAGGTATTTCTCCTCATTGTTTAACGTACGAACATAACCAATCTAGGGCAATACCACGGATTCCATATGAAAGGAATTTTGAAAGTAAAATGTTATGATCAATGACGTCCAAAGCCTTTAAAAGATATAAAAATAATCCAATAGGTGCCTCGTTTTGATCCAATGATGAGGCAACATCTTTAAGGAAAGAAAATATGTCTGTTTCCATAGATTTACATTTTCGAAATCCATGTTGGCAATCTTAATGCGAGTCATGTTTACTGAGAAAGGTTTCCATTCGTAATGTCTTGTGTTATCCAAGAATTGATTTTCCGTGAAATATTTAATTTTATTTTTTTAAGAGGAAAGCAAGTGTTAAAACAAAATTAAAGCGTTAAAAAATTATTATAGCTATCGTTTGTATGAACAGTATTATAAACTGCGTCCCATGACTCAATTGACAGCAAGCAATCAATAAATAATTTTATTTCACTAATAGTAAATCATCTCCTCATACATGTGTTATTTATTGTGTCAGTGATGGCGTTTCTGATAATGGTAAGAATTTGTGTATTGTGGCCATTGTACCCTAAATCTTTTGGTTCAACTTCATATCGAGTAGCAGTTATGTTAATTATAATTTAATTGATTGCCTTCATTGAATTTTGTGTGATCCGTGTAGGTACATTTATTGTAATATCTAAACTGAAGGAATTAATTAAATTGAGAAACTGTTCTTTCCCACAAGATTCGATCAGAAAATTAACCTTTATGCAATTCTCTCTCTCTACAAACTCTGCATACAACAATGGATTCAAAAGATTGCTGACTTTATTAAGTGTTATCTCTAGTTTTTCTAAGAACAAAATATAATCTGCAGCTCTCTTTGTTGGAGGTCTGTAGTTGCAAAGTAATATAATTTTTAGCCAAAGAAACTGCAGAACAGAAATTTCGAAATCATTTTCAACGGAATACACATTTAATTCCGTCGAGGAGATGAATCGATATTATTTGTAACGTAGATACAAGAAGCTCCATATGTAGGACATTTATGCAATTCTCTCTCTCTACAATAGTGTAGAGAGGTAAGCCTGTGAGGTAAAAGTTTGAAATTTGGAAAATGATAAGATCATTAGGAGATAACCAATGTTTTGTATAGCAAAGAACATCTGATTTAATTCGCTCTGTAGAACTGCCTCAATAAACTCTTTTGATTGAACATTATGGTGCAGTATGTTTATCTTTTGCAGGTACATACACTAATGTTTTCTGCTGCATCTGACTGTAGTTGCTTTATATTTACTCCATTTTTACCTGGAGTGTGTTGTCAAAGGTTGTAATGTGGCCAAGCAGTGACAGGTTGTGAGGAAATTGGGGCATCAGGTGTAGATGAATGTGGGAATGGGAGAAATGGGAAGAGGTTCAGAGGAGGAGGTAAAATGGTTCGAAATAAGGTGGCGGGTGAAGAACGTAAGGAAGGTGAAAGGGGTGGATTTTGGGCAGGAAACCGCGTAGGAATGGAGTTGATGATGTATTGTGCAAGCTTGTTACCGACTGCGTGTTTTCCAGTAAGGTTCATGTGAAGAGCATGCCAGGTGAAGTGTTTTGCTGAGAGGAAATAATTTCAAAAATGCATTTGTTTCTCTCAGTTGCATTTTAATTGTTGGTTTGCGTGCTTAATCTCGCTGCTGTGTTGGTTTTTTACCATTTTGGGTGGCACATTGTAATTTGTTTGCGCCCAAGGTAATGTCATTCTGCCTTCCTATGATAATGACTGTGTCCTGATTGGTCAATGTCTTCGTGTGGGTGTCCAACTCTGCAGTCACATCTGCAAACCTCCCAAAAGGTTTAAAAATAGATGAGTCTGAGTAGTTGGATGGTAACTTCCTACTGAGAATGGAGGGCAGATGGCGGCCATGGCTGAAATAAGTACCTGTTTTTTAGCCTCAGTAGGAATGTCTTTGTTTTCAAGTGGGCTGGGAAGCGCATCTTTTCGTGTTTTAGTTTTGACGCGCTTCCTAGTTTGTTTGCGTTGGCAAGTGTATGTATTTATTGATGGTAGAGAAGGGTTGTGAGGATCAAGGAGAGGAAAATCTGTTTCATAATCTGAAACACTAAATTTGTTTTGAGTTGCGACTGGATGTGGTGTCTGTGTCTTCTGTGCAGTCACAGGTGCACGGTTGAGAGGATTCGCGGTGTTGCCGACTTGTACCCAACCGTCTGTGTAGAGAATGACCTCTTTCAATCTTCGGACATGTTGATCCTTAGATCAACATATTATTGTTTACGTGTGTGAAAGCTTTCAGAAGGTCGGCTTTGAGAGAGTAGAGAGTAAAAATACTAGAAAGAGCAGTAGCCATGTCACGAGTGTGTTTTAATAAACGTGATAAAATTGGAATAAATATAAGAAAACTCAGATAAGAGCAACAATCACCTACCTTAATATTTTAAAAGTGTAAGGGTGATATGTATTCGATAAATCAAAAGTAAGATTCAGTACGAGGATGAGAAGGAATGCTATCTACAAAATCTATTGAAGTTATTATTTACGAAATTTGGCATTGTGATTACGTATATTTTCGTCCACGTAAGGTGCAACTGTTTAAGTAACCAGTAGACTATACTTGACCGTAAATAGATATAAGATATAAACTCAAAATTTGTCTCGGAAATATAGAGTAAGATTTGAAACACAAATTGAAAACTACTTGATACACCGTCCTCATAACGTTCAAAACAACGGAGTCGTCACTCGTCACAGATATACAATAAATCTTTCAAGAGTTAAATTAGCACAGTGATATATCAAAAATACACGGAACATTGACATGTTGACGGGACTTTGACGGATCCTTGACAGGTTTACCAAGCCCCTGTACAATAGCAAGTGCGCAAGACACATAGCTTACCATTTCCTCAAGCGATGTCGATTTCGATCTCGATGTCACCTTCAGAAGTTATTGACAGTTTCCTTAGCCGCATTTGTACGCGGTCCATATATCACTCGCGGGATCTGAGGTCGGGAGGATAAGGGTATAGCTTCTGCACGTGGTCCATATATAACGCGCGGGTTCCGAGGTCGGGAGGATGAAGGGATATCATCTGTACGTGGTCCATATTTTACTCACTGAATCCGAGGTCGGGAGGATAAGGGGATATCGTGATAGTATGTCTTCATGGCTTCGTAATGACCAACCCAAGAGTAATGCACAGACAGTTGCAGACAGGATTAATCAAAATTCGTCTCCTTAGACCATTCCTGATTAGCTTATCGGTCTTCGTTACTTCTTCCTTCATAATTTTCCTTCCTATTCTCAACACTCAAGGATTCTCTTACATTCCCCCTAATGGTGTTTATCTCTGAAGTTACGAGAAATTTCCTTACAAGGATTGTGCGCTATTCTTCGCACACTGCCTTCTCGGATATCGGTATCGTCGGATTCAGCTTTAAACATCGGTTAAATCGCGTCGTTTAACCCTCCTTGTCCCCTTCAAGTCTGATAGCCAGCAAGTACGCATGTACATGGAGATATTTAACTCTTTGGTCCATTTCATGCGTTGGCGTTTGCTCTCAGGTCGGGCGGGGTAGGCTGTCGTCTCACCCAAGCTGCGACCCGCAATATTTTTCGCTACGGAGGAGAGAGAAAATTATGTAATGCTGAGCGGAAAAACGGCAAATTTTCAACAGAGAAACCCTTATTACAGGTCCCTGGTAACGAAAAGTGGATAATTCCAGTTGCTAAATTTAGAAAAAACATCCTCTATCACTTGGTGTAGCCAGAATCCATGTTTTGTGGGTCCTTGGTACAGAAAAATCGAATGACGGAAAAACGTATACCTCTCTGTCAGTCCGTCAGTGCACGCTAGCGGGTAAACCGCTCTGCCGATTTTCTCTAAAATTGATATTGATATGTGGCTGATGTTGCGGTCCCTTGAATTCGAAACCGATATTTTAATTTTGGGGGTCACTTTCCATGAAACCCCTGGGACATCTTCAATTTTTTAAAAAAATGGCTCCATTTTTGACTAAATGTTGATGTTGGATAGCGTAAAGAACGTTTAAAAGAATGGTGCAGCATTCATATTCGTTGAAAACCCTGACTTTTGGAAAATCGCAAAAGCTCAAAATTTTTCCGGAGTCATCCTACAACTAATCTACAGTATTAAATATAGATATTTTTCCCTTCATGAAATTTGTTCCTTAAAGATAGATTTTAAAATAAGGTCAAGAACAATATTTCGGAAATTTGAGTACTTTTCGCGCGATGATGCGCGTGAAAATACGCCTAAGAAATTACGTGCGTTTTTAGCATCAGTTTTTTTTATTGTGGTCACCGTAAGTGGTGCAGCGACACACCTTCCCGGACCGCATGAAGTGATTCCATTGCTTTCCACTGGCACAGTCGAACATTTGTCACTGCGAGTCCAGTGCTACAACTCGCAGCACCGCCTTTCATGAGGAACACCAGCGTCACGAATCCTTTGGCTCCTCATAACTGCTTCTCCAGCGGCGAACCGCGGAAGAGTCGAGAGTGGAAGCACCTCCGAGCCAGAGCCCCATCAGCGCACCATCACCCAACCCCGAAGCACGAAGCTCAGGCAGCGACAGCCCACAAAAGCATTGGGGTGGCTATTTCGGATGCTGCCCCATCTCCCAGTTGGTTCGCCGACCCCTTCCCCGAAGTCAGAGGTACCGGTCACCGCCCAGCTTCCAGAACAACAGACAGACATCTTAGCGGAACGTAGAGAAAAATGCGAAAAAGATAAGAAATATTTTTGGAAGGAGAGTCCGAAAACAGCTAAGGGTATATAAGGGTAATGTTTTGGCAAAGGATTCGAGGAAACAGCGAAAGAAGAAATAGAAAATGAAAGGTGTATCAGTTTTTCAGACTTTTTTGTAGATGGGTTTTTGGGTTTTATTTGGACAAAATACAAAGGAATGGTTTTCGGTACAGTATGCACAGCTTATGGTGTGGGTACATTTATTTTTCGTAGGTCCAAAATGTAGGAAACGTTGAGGCAGTGTATTGTTTCATTGTGGGGTTATTTTCCGCTTTTAGACCTACACTTCGTGATTGCAAGTTTGGTTGATGGATAAAATGTTTTCGATGGGTTCTCTTCCCGAAAATGACGCAGCTATTACCGGTAATGGTAGGTTGTCTTTGAAAAGTCTGATAATTTTGATAATTGACGGTTGAATTGTACTATTTTTTGTAGTTACATTATAATGAGCGAGTTTTTTGTGATCACGCTCTGTTTCTTGATGGTTATAAATTTTTTTTCTCACTAGGTAAGTCTTCATGACGCACTAAACGTTATCTATTGAAGGCTGCTCCAGCTTGCAACTGCTGCATTGTTGTTTGTCGTTTGCTATGGTTTGGGTAGATAGCCGCTACTTCGGGAGAAGGCTGGTTTCGGAAGTATGGCTGGTTCAATAATCCCTTTCATTTGTTCACGATCAGACTACGACATTTATATTAGTAGAACGGATTCGCTGTTAGCTCATGGAACAGCTTCATTGGTGGGACGGTCGGGGTTATGTGCCATAGCCTCTGGGTAGGATTGATGCACTGAGCTCAGGAAAGCTTCACTGTCACTTTCATTAACTTCACTGCACTTCGGTCGATGCATCTGTGGTGCCATTCAACTGTCCGTATGCTGGTGAATGCCAAATTTGCCGAAAACGACCACTGTGGGGCATGGTCGGCTTCCGTCAAACACTGTAGAGTACGCGGTAAACTGTTTATTAATCGCTAGACTGAAGGTATTGTGTGGTAAAGTGCATTTGGATACGAAATGGCACTTTGCTACTTTGATGGTATTTGGCGACTGCGCGTAAAGGAGTGAAAGCTGCGGTCAACGTCTCGCGCCGTCCGGACAGGGAACGCCGCGACCAACGAAGGAAATTGAAGATTGTTCCGGATAATGCGATTTGGGCATAGTTAAAACATTAAATCTTTTTAGTTCGCCACGATAGGGAATATTTAATTCCATCTTTAATACAAACCACAAACAAAAGAACAGCTGTAGTAGCTGCATTACGTATTGCAGAACTCACTGTGTGACATTTCTGAACTGCTGTAGGCTTTACACAATTTAGTACACTAGAAACATAGTAATATAATTTAAATACAATTCGGGAATCAGTTTCTGTATTTTTAACCTCAGACACATTTTGAAGTTACGAGAAATGTTATTAATAGTTTCCAGAAAAATAATTATTTTTACTTCAATAAGAATAAAGTATTTCTTTTTGCTTCACTTCAATGATTTTTTTATCGATTTCCAAGTTTCAGGATCTCAAACTATATAACTTCTTCAAAAACAAAGGACGGGAACGCAAAACGCATCGAATGGGAAAACACCACCAGTGGGTACAAATATTTTTTTAAAAAATTAATTCATTTGAACTACTTAATTTTTATTACAACCATTACAATAAATTACTCGTACATTTCATCCGCCCTCAGATAATCGCAGTTTCCAATCCATTACTTCACAAATATTGCAAGCAAAGCCTTAGAATAGGCCATTTTACACTTCATATCGCACTCGAAAAACTTCTGCAGTGGCTCGCAAAGGACCGGAAGTCTGCACTTGGTTATTTTCCCTCCCATTGTCAGTTATCAAGAGATATTGAGCTTCTGCTTCTCCTATCTTCCTTATTCTTTATGAATCGTCGCTTGGCGTTGATAATTCATTTCGTGGTCAATAATCAAATATATACAAATGTGTAAAAACAGGAGAAAAGTAAAAAACAGATAAAAAATTCAAATAAACAATATTAATAAAACACAAAAAGTAAAATCACTAGTCCGTTCCCATCTTCAAATGACCTCCAATTTACTGTATCTCTCTTTGGTATACAGTAATTTATGTATTAACGGTAAGTATTTGCACCGTACTTTGACCGTACTTTTTGGTTGCCTTTTCTCATCTGCTCCATTCTTTCTCAATTTAATTCTGGGTGAGTGGTTGCCACTTACCTAAGTAACATGGCATTTCAAGTTAGCTAGTTGCTTTCCATTCCGCCAACTTTATGAGAAGAGGCTTGAAGAGAGAGATGAGTGATTTCGGGTGCGTCAACTGATAAGGTCATTAGGCCCGTTAGAGTAGTGCATGATTGTTATTGTGGGAGGTGGCGGTGACAGCGGCTGAATTCGACTTAGCTTTGTAGCTCGTGTCGAAAATCCTTCCACCGTCGAGACGTCATATTCCTTCACGAAGGACATAATGGGGGTAAGTGCGTCATTTTATTGCTGATTTACCCATGAAAATATATATTATTACATCGGAGCGAATATTTTGTAAACAATCCTGGCAAAAACGCTCATTTTCTTTCTGTATTAAAAAAATCAAGTTGTATATGACTTAGGGTAAGGGCCACAGAATTCACTTCTCCCCATAACACGTCACACACAGTTTTAACTGTTTTTGACGTTAAATAAATTTTAAAAAAATAAAATACTCAAACCCTAGGACCTCCCGGACAGAAGGTACACATGTCCGATGACGAGACTCCGGTTACAAAATCTTATTGTGGATCTAATTCCGAAAACATATAGTTTAAGGATAAGTAACAAAGACAACGCTTCGCCAATGGCCTAGCTGTTTATAAGACGAATTTAAATAAATAATTAAAAATCAAAGACAACGTCATGCTATGAGGATGTAAGAATACAATGTTATAAACGTCCAAACATGCATGATGCATGAATTTCTCCACAAAACAGAAGTAAGCAAGCAAACATACAATGAAAAAATGGGCGTATTTTAAATGACTTGGCAATGAAACATAATTTCTACGTAAGAATGCTGCACGAAGCTTTAATAAAAACATGCATTGCATGAAATTCCTGGCTCTAGTAATTTCTATAAGAATAGAAGAGACGGAGGAAGTTCTATTGTTGTCGTTCTCGCTGGCTTGCTCTTGCGACCTCGGAGGGTGCGCGCGTGTTATCTGTGTGTTTCATCTATTCGGAGGTCTCTGTCAAGATCGGAAATCGCAGAGCCGTTCATTCCGCGCCGTGCTCAGCAGTGCCAACACAATCCGCGGAGCGTTGTCTGCGCACAGATTGTGCTTCGCTTGTGATAACTCTCATAAGCTTTCGTACAATGGAGACATTATTTTACTACGGAATTTTAATTAACTTTGCTAATAAACTGATGTCTTTTGAGCTGTACATACTTTCTTACATTATTTGTAATGCTATCTCAAATTTACGCGAAATACTCTCAAATTTTCAAAAAAAATGTATATTCCATTATTTAGAGATTTGATTATGACACAAATATTTTATTAAGAAAAAAAAAAATTTTTTTAAAATTGTAAAAACATACGAAAAAAAAAGAAGAAAGAAAAACAAAAGTTCCTGTGCTATTTTTATAAACTTACTTTGCTCTACAAGAGAAAAAAGTAAAGAAAAAACTGAGCCGTTTTTGAAAACAATTGATTAATGTATTTTTTAAATTGCTTTTGTTTGATACAAAAATACGCCAAAACTACTCCTATTTTAAAACAGAACACACGACCTAATCAACATCTAATTTTGAAGAACAGATTTCACTGAGAAAATATTCTATCACCATTATTGTAGTTGAAAACAAAAAAATGTCTTTTTCCATTTTCGAAAATTTAGTGATTTTGCCGTAAATGGTACCTACACTACTTTTGCAAGTTTACATCGCACTATTTGACAAATAATCTTTAAAAATTGATCTATTTTTAGGAAAACGTTGACCACGTTGATGCTTCATGTAAAGAACCCCTAAAAACCAAATTATTCTCAGGTCCTGGAGTTCGTCGAGGTCGATTGAGGAATGTCAATTTTGGAGAAAATCGTGTGAACGGTTTGCACGATGGTGGTGTCCGCGCAGTTGTCACCGAACTCTCATATTGAGCTGCCGACTATTCTGGAACAGAGAAACAAAGAGTATTTGGATCTTGTTATAGACCACTTTGCTTTTATTAATTGTTATTGATTGCATCTTATTTAGAAAATCTGTTTTATTGCATATGTGTATGTTTATTGTTGTCAACATACATGTACATGGTCGGGCTGAATTCTCAAATATTTTCTTTTTTTCTTTTGTGCTTGTGTTGGATTTGAGGATTCTGTATCATCAGTCTTCATTAATTCCTGACGTATCTGGGTTTTCAGATGGAGTGCTTTCCTTTGGATTTAGTGGAACAATGTGGTTAAATTCAGCTCCTTTTCTATTGCTTTTTTCAGTTGCAGTTCACGATCTGTTGATACTTTCCGCATTGGGCCCTGTTTCGCTGGATTCTTGGGGCGTTGTGTCTATGCGTATCTATGCGTATGATAAAATGTACAATTGGAACCGCAAATACACCTATTCTAAAAAATCGGGAAATGAGTTTCCTGTTCGTTTAGCTCATTAAATTTGGACGGCAAATAGTATGTTCGGAACACCAACTACCGCTAGCCAATTACTCGATCCAATTCTACGCCGCAATGAAGTTTGAGCAAGTCGGGTGAATTGAGATTCCAAAGTGATATCAGTGAATTTCTCAGTTGACGCCATTCAACGAGCAAGTGTTCATGATCTCTCAAATATCGCCGCTGATTCTGAATCAGTGCCATGGCCCACGAAGGGAAGACGACGCGTGGGGGGGGGAGGGCTGCCAACGCAACGTTAAATGTGAGTCGCGCGAGCAGGCGCGTGTTGAGTGCGGCAAAGTACGACAAAACACGATAACCCGATTCGGTTGCCCATATCTGGGGAAAAGATTCCCAACGATAGTGCTCCTAAAAAGGAAAGTTTCTGTCGATAAACCTGATTGCAGCAGTGATTAGGAGTGGCGTCTTTCCAGAGCGCGATGTCGAAGCAAGATATTTTCGTTGGCCGCAGTCTCGTATAGCTTTTCGCACTCACGATGAGATAGAAAACAAGCGGCATTTGATCGCCTCATCCACTAATTATCCCTTTATTTATTTATTTTTATTTATTTATTTATTTGCGTCAAAAAAACAGTTAAAAACTGCGTATGACGTGCTATGGGGAAAAGTGAATTGTGTGCACATTTTCAAAATTCTGCGATCTCTACACCAAGTCATATACTACTTAAATTTTGAATTTTTGAAAGGGAGAAAACAACAACAAAAAACTCCCATGTAATAAAACCTATTTTCAAGGATAAACAAGCAATAAATTTTGAATTTTGAAAGGGAGAAAAAACAATAAATTTTGAATTTTGAAAGGAGAAAAACAACAAAAAAACTCCCATGTAATAAAATCTATTTTCAAAGAAAATAAGCAATAAATTTTGGCTCTTATTACTTCCTGCCGCGACAACATGGAAACGATAATTTGAATAAATGTATTTCCCACTGAATTCTAGAAGACGCACAGAAATGAAGTTACATTTATGTCCAGAAGCAAAACAAGGGGCCATCTGGAATGCTCAGTATAGTCTCTAATTGTATAGAAACTGGACGAAAAACCTGATCGAGATGGGGGTCATTGACCCGGAAGCTGTAGTACAATAGTTGTTACAGGTTGTTTATACTCATTTATACAGTCCAAATGGTAAATAATGCATTATGTATCATTGTTAAAATTAATGTTCCTTTTCTTGTGATGCTCAGTATAGTCTCTAATTGTATAGAAACAGTTATGCAGCAGAAACGATTTCACTTGGGATTTAAACTTTTCTATTGAATTTAATCGTTTAATGTCATCTGGCAAAGTGTTGTAAAATAATGTACATGTATTGTATGTGAATTTTTTGTAATGAGCTGTTGATACTGTCACCTGATGAATATGATTTCTACGTCGAGTGTTATAGTAATAGACTTCGGCGTTTTCTGAAAATATATTCCTGCCCTTGAGCAAGTCATTTTTTACAAAACCACTGATTCGTAAATAAAAAGACACGGTAATGGTAAAATTCCTAGATTAATGAAGAGAGGCTTACATGAATCACGTGGGTGGGATTTGGTTATTATTCGTACAATTCGTTTTTGTAATCTAAAAGTCTGCGAGCTATAAGATGTATTTCCCCAGAATATTATGCCATATCTCAGGCGGGAATGAACATTCGCGAAGTATACACAACGAGCAGTATGAAGGCTGACTGAATTTGCAAGAATTCTGAACGCGTAGCATAATGAACTTAATTTTGTGTTCAATTCATTTAAATGGACGTTCCATTTAAGGTTTGACTGAATTGAGAGACCTAAAAATTTTGTTGCCTTAACATAAGTCAATGGTACACCGTTCATTTTGAATGGAGCACAGAATTGTTTATTTGAAATGGAAAACTGCATTAAAACCGTTTTCTTTTCGTTTACTATTAATTTGTTATTTCGGAACCAATTTGAAACATCTGATATTGCACTATTTACTGTTTCTTTATTGCAAAGGATGTTCGTATCATCCGCAAAGAGGACCGTTTTTCCGTTTCGAATCGTCGAGGGCATATCGTTTACGTAAAGTAGGAACAGAATAGGGCCTAAAATCGATCCTTGAGGAACTCCACTTGCAACCGGCAAGGAGTCGGAAAGGTGCGTACGTAATGTTCCATCATTCCAGTAAGGTATTTCAACTCTCTGAGATCGTTGTTTAAGGTACGAACATAACCAATCTAGAGCAATACCACGAATTCCATATGAAGGTAATTTTGAAAGTAAAATGTCATGATCAATGACGTCAAAAGCTTTCTAAAAATAATCCAATAGGTGCCTCGTTTTGATCCAATGATGAGGCGACATCTTTAAGAAAAGAAAATATAGCTTTTTCCGTTGATTTTGATTTTCTAAATCCATGTTGGCAATCTGAAAGCGCGTTGTGTTTACTGAGAAAGGTTTCCATTCTTACGTAAAAAAGTCTCTCTAATATTTTTGAAAAACTGATAGAAGAGAAATGGGCCGATAATTTTGAAGTTCATTTCTGTTGCCTTTGTTGAAAAGCGGCTTAATTTTAGCTGTTTTGAAAATATCTGGAAACGTTCCAGTGCATAAAGATGCATTAAATATGTGAGTTAACGGGTGTATAATGGCATACGCACAAGTCTTTAACAAAGAATCCGGGAATTCATCTAAACCGGACGAATATTTATTTTTTAGTTTACCGATTATTTTGAGAATTTCATAGGAAGAAGTTTCGGAAACGAACATTGTGTCTAAAATTTTGGGTGAACTGTCTGTTTTTGAATTTTGTGCCTGAAGACCCTTAGTGAGATCGGCAGCAATTCTCGAAAAGTATTGGTTAAAGAGATTAGCCACTGTTGCCGGATCGTTCACATTTATTTCGTTATATTTTAAAACAACATTCTCCTCGGGTTTTCTAGTTGATTTGGTAGTATGTTTTATTATATTCCACATTGCTTTTGTTTTATTATTTGAGTTCAAAATATCCTATCTTTTTTTTTGGCCTTCCTTATGACTTTTCGTAACAATGTTTTGTATTTTTTAAAGTAGATAAGGAAATCTTGAGATACGTCATGACGTTTAGAAATGAAAGAAAGAATTCGCTTGTTTTTACAAGATGTCCTAATCCCTTGTGTTATCCAAGAATTGCTTTTCCGTGAAATATTTAATTTTCGTTTTGAAGAGGAAAGCAAGTGTTAAAATGGAATGAAAGGGTTTGAAAAAAAGAATTATATTTGTCGTTTGTATCAGCAGTATTATAAACCGTTTCCCATGACTCCTGCATCAAGTACTCAATGAATAATTTAATTTTACTTTTAGTAAACAATCTAGTCATACGTGTATTATTTATTGTGTCAGTGATCGCATTTCTTATAATGGTAAGAATTTGTGCATCGTGGTCACTGTATCCTAAATCTTTTGTTTCAACTTCATATCGAGTAGTAGTTTTGTTAATTATAATTTGATCAATTGCCTTCATCGAATGTTGTGTGATCCGTGTATGTACTTTAATTAAATAATTTTAAATTGAGAAACTTTTTTTAAATTGACCAGAAAATCAATGTTAAAATCTCCGCATACAACAATGGATTCAAAAGAGTGATTTCTGACTTTGTTAAGTGTTATCTCCAGGTTTTCTAAGAACAAAATATAATCTGCAGTTCTCTTTGTTGGAGGTTTGTAAATGCAAAGTATTATCACTTTTAGTGAAGTAAGATGTACAACAGAAATTTCGAAAATATTTTCAATGGAGTACACATTTAATTCCGCCAAGGGGATAGAATCAATATTATTTCTAACGTAAATACAGGAACCCCCATACGTAGGACCTTTATGGGATTCTGTCTCTCTGCAATAAAAGCCTGCGAGGTAAAAGTTTGGAATTTGGAAAATGCTAAGTTCATTAGGAGATAACCAATGTTCTGTAAAGCAAAGAACGTCCATTTGATTTAGATCGCTCTGTAGAGCTGCCTCGATAAACTCGGTTTTATTTGAAAGGGATTGAACATTATGGTGGAGAATGTTTATTTTTTGCAAGTACCTACACGAATGTTTTTCTGCTGCATCTGACTGTAGTTGCTATGTATTTACTCCATTTTTACCTCGAGTGCGTGGTCGAAGGTTGTAGTGTGTCCCGGCAGTGACAGGTTGTGAGGAAGATGGGGCATCGGATGTAGACGAATTGCTAGTGGGAATGGGAGAAACGGGAGTAGGTTCAGAGGAAGAGGCAACAGGGTTCGAAATAAGGGTGGGGGGTGGAGAACGTAAGGAAGGTGAGAGGGATAGATTTTTGGCAGGAGACTGCGTAGGACTGGAGTTGATGATGTATTGTGCAAGTTGTTACCACTCATGTTTTCCAAGGTTCATGTGAAGACCATGCCGGGTGAAGGTTTTAAGTGTGACATTTGTTTCTCTCAACTGCAGTTTCAATTGTTGGTTTGCGTGCTTAATCTCGCTGCATAGTGTTGGTCTGTTGTACGAGAAGGGCAGAGTCGAGACTACAATGTTAGTATTTTGGGCGGCACATTGTAATTTATTAACATGTTTCTCAGGTGTAAAGTTACCGCCCAAGTTAATGTCATTGTGCCCTCCTATGATAATGACTGTGTCCTGATTGGTCAGTGTTTTCGTGTGGGTGTCCAATTCTGCAGTCACATCTGCAAACCTCCCGTTAGGTTTAAAAATAGATGAGACTGAGAAATTGGAGTGTAACGTCCTACTGAGAATGGAGGAAAGATGGCGGCCATGACTGTCAGCTAAAATAAGTACCCGTTCCCGTCAGCTAAAATAAGTACCCGTACCTAATTCCGAAAACATATAGTATAAGGATAAGTAACAAAGAGAATGCTTCGCCAATGACCTAGCCGTTTATAAGACGAATTTAAATAAATAATTAAAAATCAAAGACAACGTCATGCTATGAGGATGTAAGAATACAATGTTATAAACGTCCAAACATGCATGATGCATGAATCTCTCCACAAAACAGAAGTAAGCAAGCAAACATACAATGAAAAAATGGGCGTATTTTAAATGACTTGGCAATGAAACATAATTTCTACGTAAGAATGCTGCACGAAGCTTTAATAAAAACATGCATTGCATGAAATTCCTGGCTCTAGTAATTTCTATAAGAATAGAAGAGACGGAGGAAGTTCTATTGTTGTCGTTCTCGCTGGCTTGCTCTTGCGACCTCGGAGGGTGCGCGCGTGTTATCTGTGTGTTTCATCTATTCGGAGGTCTCTGTCAAGATCGGAAATCGCAGAGCCGTTCATTCCGCGCCGTGCTCAGCAGTGCCAACACAATCCGCGGAGCGTTGTCTGCGCACAGATTGTGCTTCGCTTGTGATAACTCTCATAAGCTTTCGTACAATGGAGACATTATTTTACTACGGAATTTTAATTAACTTTGCTAATAAACTGATGTCTTTTGAGCTGTACATACTTTCTTACATTATTTGTAATGCTATCTCAAATTTACGCGAAATACTCTCAAATTTTCAAAAAAAATGTATATTCCATTATTTAGAGATTTGATTATGACACAAATATTTTATTAAGAAAAAATAAAAATACCTATTTTTAATCTTAAAATTGTAAAAACATACGAAAAGAATTTTAATATTTTCCAAATAATTATTTTTGAATATACAGAAAAAGAGAAAGAAAAAGGAAGAAACAAAAGTTCCTGTGCTATTTTTATAAACTTACTTTGCTCTACAAGAGAAAAAAGTAAAGAAAAAACTGAGCCGTTTTTGAAAACAATTGATTAATGTATTTTTTAAATTGCTTTTGTTTGATACAAAAATACGCCAAAACTACTCCTATTTTCAAAACAGAACACACGACCTAATCAACATCTAATTTTGAAGAACAGATTTCACTGAGAAAATATTCTATCACCAATATTATAGTTGAAAACAAAAAAATATGTCTTTTTCCTTTTTCGAAAATTTAGTGATTTTGCCGTAAATGGTACCTACACTACTTTTGCAAGTTTACATCGCACTATTTGACAAATAATCTTTAAAAATTGATCTATTTTTAGGAAAACGTTGACCACGTTGATGCTTCATGTAAAGAACCCCTAAAAACCAAATTATTCTCAGGTCCTGGAGTTCGTCGAGGTCGATTGAGGAATGTCAATTTTGGAGAAAATCGTGTGAACGGTTTGCACGATGGTGGTGTCCGCGCAGTTGTCACCGAACTCTCATATTGAGCTGCCGACTATTCTGGAACAGAGAAACAAAGAGTATTTGGATCTTGTTATAGACCACTTTGCTTTTATTAATTGTTATTGATTGCATCTTATTTAGAAAATCTGTTTTATTGCATATGTGTATGTTTATTGTTGTCAACATACATGTACATGGTCGGGCTGAATTCTCAAATATTTTCTTTTTTTCTTTTGTGCTTGTGTTGGATTTGAGGATTCTGTATCATCAGTCTTCATTAATTCCTGACGTATCTGGGTTTTCAGATGGAGTGCTTTCCTTTGGATTTAGTGGAACAATGTGGTTAAATTCAGCTCCTTTTCTATTGCTTTTTTCAGTTGCAGTTCACGATCTGTTGATACTTTCCGCATTGGGCCCTGTTTCGCTGGATTCTTGGGGCGTTGTGTCTATGCGTATCTATGCGTATGATAAAATGTACAATTGGAACCGCAAATACACCTATTCTAAAAAATCGGGAAATGAGTTTCCTGTTCGTTTAGCTCATTAAATTTGGACGGCAAATAGTATGTTCGGAACACCAACTACCGCTAGCCAATTACTCGATCCAATTCTACGCCGCAATGAAGTTTGAGCAAGTCGGGTGAATTGAGATTCCAAAGTGATATCAGTGAATTTCTCAGTTGACGCCATTCAACGAGCAAGTGTTCATGATCTCTCAAATATCGCCGCTGATTCTGAATCAGTGCCATGGCCCACGAAGGGAAGACGACGCGTGGGGGGGGGAGGGCTGCCAACGCAACGTTAAATGTGAGTCGCGCGAGCAGGCGCGTGTTGAGTGCGGCAAAGTACGACAAAACACGATAACCCGATTCGGTTGCCCATATCTGGGGAAAAGATTCCCAACGATAGTGCTCCTAAAAAGGAAAGTTTCTGTCGATAAACCTGATTGCAGCAGTGATTAGGAGTGGCGTCTTTCCAGAGCGCGATGTCGAAGCAAGATATTTTCGTTGGCCGCAGTCTCGTATAGCTTTTCGCACTCACGATGAGATAGAAAACAAGCGGCATTTGATCGCCTCATCCACTAATTATCCCTTCCTTGCTTAGTGTCTTTCATACTTCAGTCTCTTTTCCCGCGACTCCTGAACATTTCTGACTTAGGAAGGGAATTGAGATGAGTGGAATTTGCGGGTCCCGAGCGCCTGCTCATCTGCTTACAGGATGCAATTCACTACATATTGATGCAAGAATTAGGCATTTTTCGGTATCCTTTTTCGTGGATTAAGCAAACGTCACTTAAAACATGGGTCAGGTTTCACTTTCTTGAATTTAATGAATTTTCGTAATTTGTAATATTTGAAAATAAAGCGAGAAAATATATGTTGTTGCAGTAGCACCAATTTCGAAACTAGGGCTTCATAATAGGGTGCAAATAGTTTGTATCAGAGGATTCCAAACCGTCTGTTTACGTTAAAATCGCGACATTGATTTTCCGCAGCATTATATAACTTTGTAGAATGCGTACATGTTCTCCATACGTCATAGATTCGAGAAAGTAAAAATTATTTCTTCACTTCTTCACTTTACGGTTTAGGCTATTGGATATTCCGTCCCGATACTGCCTCTCCATCTTTTCCTTGGTCTTCCAACATCTCTTCTTCCTTCAGGTGCGTAACACAACGCTGCCTTTGGAAGTCTATTATCACCCATTCTCGCTGCATGCTCTAGCCATCTTTGCCTAGTCTTGCATTCTAGTATTAACTGTAACCACTTGTAGCTTTTTAGCTCTTTTCTTCTTTCATTTCTTATTCGGTCTTCTCTTGTACATCGTTTTATTCTTCACAGAAACGTCTCACTAATTTCCTTTCTTGTTAAAGATCTTTGTGTAGGTACCTATGTTTCACATCCATACAATAATGTAGGAACTGCCATTGAATTGTAAAATTTCATTATCGTTTCTGGCCTTGTTTTGTACTTTGTATAGTGACACATGATGTTTGATGTTTCATTCATTTTGGCCTATATCTTTATCCTTTTCTCCAATGATTTGGCACTAAGAAATCGAAGGAGAGAACATGCTCTAGAATTTTGTTTTCAATGACAATTTTTGATCTTGTATGATATTTCTCCCAGAATGCCATCACCTGTTTTTTTTTCTTTGAAAAATTATTTCAATAACTACAAATGTAAATACTGTAGGAAGACTTCTTGAATCTGTTATACAACAACACTATTTCTGGGGGGATATATTCAAAATGGGATATGTTCAAAAGGACATCATTTACTGTTAACTACCACCACAATTTTAAGAACAAACATTTATAGAATTTTGTTACGAAAAGTCATAAGGCAGGCTAAAATAATGAAAAACGATCAGGATATTTTGAACTCAAATAATAAAACAAAAGCAATGTGGAATATAATAAAAAATACTACCAAATCAACTAGAAAACCCGTAGAGAATGTTGTTTTAAAATATAACGATATAAATGTGAACGATCCGGCAACAGTGGCTAATCTCTTTAACCAATACTTTTCGAGAATTGCTGCCGATCTCACTAAGGGTCTTCAGGCACAAAATTCAAAAACAGACAGTTCACCCAAAATTTTAGACACAATGTTCGTTTCCGAAACTTCTTCCTCTGAACTTCTCAAAATAATCGGTAAACTAAAAAATAAATATTCGTGCGGTTTAGATGAATTCCCGGATTCTTTGTTAAAGACTTGTGCGTATGCCATTATACACCCGTTAACTCACATATTTAATGCATCTTTATGCACTGGAACGTTTCCAGATATTTTCAAAACAGCTAAAATTAAGCCGCTTTTCAAAAAGGCAACAAAATGAAATTCAAAATTATCGGCCCATTTCTCTTCTATCAGTTTTTTCAAAAATATTAGAGAGACTTTTTTACGTACGAATGGAAACCTTTCTCACTAAACACGACGCGCTTTCAGATTGCCAACATGGATTTAGAAAATCAAAATCAACGGAAACAGCTATATTTTCTTTTCTTAAAGGTGTCGCCTCATCATTGGATCAAAATGAGGAACCTATTGGATTATTTTTAGATCTCTCAAAAGCTTTTGACGTCATTGATCATGACATTTTACTTTCCAAATTACCTTCATATGGAATTCGTGGTATTGCTCTAGATTGGTTATGTTCGTACCTTAAACAACGATCTCAGAGAGTTGAAATACCTTACTGGAATGATGGAACATTACGTACGCACCTTTCCGACAATTTGCCCGTTGCATGTGGAGTTCCTCAAGGATCGATTTTAGGCCCTACTCTGTTCCTACTTTACGTAAACGATATGCCCTCGACGATTCGAAACGGAAGAACGGTTCTCTTTGCGGATGATACGAACATCCTTTCAAAAAATGATTTCCTAAAATTTCAAATTGGTTCCGAAATAACAAATTAATAGTAAACGAAAAGAAAACGGTTTTAATGCAGTTTTCCATTTCAAATAAACAATTCTGTGCTCCATTGAAAATGAACGGTGTACCATTGACTGATGTTAAGGCAACAAAATTTTTAGGTCTCTCAATTCAGTCAAACCTTAAATGGAACGTCCATTTAAATGAATTGAACACAAAATTAAGTTCATTATGCTACGCGTTCAGAATTCTTGCAAATTCAGTCAGCCTTCATACTGCTCGTTGTGTATACTTCGCGAATGTTCATTCCCGCCTGAGATATGGCATAATATTCTGGGAAATACATCTTATAGCTCGCAAACTTTTAGATTGAAAAAAACGAATTGTACGAATAATAACCAAATCCCACCCACGTGATTCATGTAAGCTCTCTTCATTAATCTAGGAATTCTACCATTACCATGTCTTTTATTTACGAATCAGTGGTTTTGTAAAAATGACTTGCTCAAGGGCGGAATATATTTTCAGAAAAGTTTAAATCCCAGGTGAAATCGTTTCTGCTGCAAAACTGTTTCTAAAAATTCACATACAATACATGTACATTATTTTACAACACTTTGCCAGATGACACTAAACGATTAAATTCAATAGAAAAGTTTAAATCCCAGGTGAAATCGTTTCTGCTGCAAAACTGTTTCTATACAATTAGAGACTATACTGAGCATCACAAGAAAAGGAACATTAATTTTAACAATGATACATAATGCATTATTTACCATTTGGACTGTATAAATAAGTATAATCAACTTGTAACAACTATTGTACTACAGCTTCCGGGTCAATGACCCCCATCTTGATCAGGTTTTTCGTCCAGTTTCCCTGATCCATTGAGCAAATGCTGAGATGGCCCCTTGTTTTGCTTCTGGGCATAAATGTAACTTCATTTTCTGTGCACGTCTTCTAGAATTCAGTGGGAAATACAATTATTTAAATTATCGTTTCCATGTTGTCGCGGCAGGAAGTAATAAGAGCCAAAATTTATTGCTTATTTATCTTTGAAAATAGATTTTATTAAATGGGAGTTTTTGTTTTTTTTCTCCCTTTAAAATTCAAAATTTATTGCTTATTTATCCTTAAAATAGATTTTATTACATGGGAGTTTTTTTTTTTTTTTTCCTCCCTTTCAAAAATTCAAAATTTAAGTAGTATTAGACTTAGTGTAGGGATCACAGAATTTTGAAAATGTGCACACAATTCACTTTTCCCCATAGCACGTCATACGCAGTTTTTAACTGTTTTTTGACGTAAAATAAATAATAATAATAGATTTCTAGCTGAATTTCTTCAATTCAACCGATCCATTACATATATATCTATGAAATTGAGATCACGCATCATGATCTTTTTCATTCTCATACCTTCTTTTCACCGTTCTGTGTGATTTCATCAAGCTGCTTCTTCACGGTATGCTTCTTTCTTACTTGGCTGTTTAAGTCTCCCGATTCGAGGAGGTTCTTCAATTTATTGCAGCATTAAGGTTTTTCAATTGACACATGCACGATCCTTATGCAGGACCCTTATATGATTCCCTTGCTTTTGTTGATTACCTTAATTTGTGACAGTGTTTTAATATGTCTTTTGTGTCAGAATGTGTTAATCGCCTTAATTCAGGTGTCATTGATCTGAAACCTAAGCAGATTTTATCTGTAAATAAAACACGTAAATTAGGGATACGCATTTTTTTGTCCATTTCTGCGCCTGTTTGTGCGACCATGATCGTAGAGCAGGATGAAGGTGAGTGTGCAGCACATTCACCGCACGTGTCCCCGGCTCCCCCTGCTCGCACTTCCTCTCATTCCACTGCATCATCACGCACATCCCACTTGCACATCGGCCAGTCATCCCGGTCCAAGATGCTCATCCCCTCTCCAGACAACTCCCTGTCATTTGCCACAGCTTATTTGTCACGGTTCCCAGCGTCGTGTGCGTGAGATCGCGCAGGGCTTCAACGCCGATCTGCGCGTCCAGAGCTCAGTCCGCAGGACTCCGCAGGGGGCTGGCGAAAGACACCAATTTGTGCGCTATCCATGCCAAGCCCGTGACCATCATGCAGTTGACGCACCGCATCTGCGGAGAGCGTGCTTGAATGATTTTTATCGTTCAATCATTCATAACTTGACTTGGTTGGTAATGTACGTTTCGTGTTTACCCGCTGCCAGACAGACGTCCAGTTTGATCTCCGTGGGATTACCGTATATTTTATTCCAGGATGAAATTTTTGCTTTTGAGGGTTTAACTGTTAATATGTAGAGGTCAATTACTTCCCCTAACACGTTGTGTAGTTTTGTGGGTTCTGGATACCGAAAAATTGATTGACGGAAAAACTGATTGACATCTGTCAATATGTTCACCTTTCAGCCGATATTCTCCGAAGTTGATATTCCCCGAAGGATGTGAACGAAGTCGAGGCTTTGCAAGTTTGAAACGGATATTTTGAGTGTACTTTGGATGAAGCCACATTTTACAAAATTTTCTTAAAAAGGCCCCAAATTGTTTGATTGATCCTTGTCCTCGGAAAGCGTGAAGACAATTGTGCAGGTGCCATTTTCGTTGAAATCCGTTTTTTTCTCGAAAATTGCAAAAGTTCACTTTTTCAGCATCTTCCTTCAACTACAATATTGAAGATAGAAATTGCTTTTCTTAATGAAATCTTCTCTTTAAACACAGATCTTGAAATAAGATTTTACAATACATACATTTTGCCAAAATTTGAGTAGTTTTCTCGTAATTTTGAATTAAATATAGGCAATTTTTAAACATTTTTTCTAAAAAGGGCCTTCAAATTTTCGTTTACATTTTCTTCTCGTATGTATCAACGAACGGCAAGAAATGTTGCTATTCTGATTTCGGGCAAACTCTGCATTTTCAAAAATAGTACAATTTCAATATTTCTGAACTACAAAACTCAAGAGAGAAATTTCGTCTTAAACAAAATCTGTTTTAAAAAATGAGTTGTTTAAAAACTATCATGTACACTTTTTTGTGTTTAAAATTATTACATTTTATAAAAAAAATTCCCCAAAAAGTGCTCCAATTTTTTTCACAAAACGCTTAAAAAATGATGCATCTCTAATTATAGTTGAACTCTCGGAATTTTCGAAATATACAAATTTAGAAATAATGCGAGAAAGTGAGTGCTGTTGTAGCACCACTAGTTTATCCAAACGTCAAATCGCTGCATATCTACATGGTAAATTAGAGCCAAAGGTTGTGTGCCCAGGGTTTCAATGTTGTGTAAAACGCACTGGAATGCATTTCCACATGTTAATAAAATGTTCACTAATTTAGAAAGTTTTTGTACGTGCGTGGAAATGGCAGGTTATCAGTAGAGATGTAGATTATTCATGTAGATATAGATTCATGTAAAATTGTTTATTTTTCTTTCATTTTTTAATTACTGTTAGAGGCTCTCGAAGAGAGAAGTAATTACCATTACGAGAAGCAGCTGACTTGTCATTCTTATTGTCTTAATTACTGTTACGTCTTATACATTAACTTGTATTGAACCTTTCCTCCAGAATGGCAATCATCAACAAGGTTTCATGTCTTAACAAAATAGAAGAAATCTTCAATGTATCCTGGGTTGCGTTAAAAGAAGTGAGATTATATTATAAAAGAACTTCCTTATTTCTATTTTGAGGAACAAATGCTGCTACCTACGCTCATTCCTACCTTTATTCACTCTTCCACCATGTTCAATAAAAGAGATTTTGGAGCTGAAGAAACGTTCCCTCTCTTTCCCCGTACGTCAAATAGTTTTTACAGCTATTTTAGGGGATAATTGGTTTATTGTTTCCGGGCACTCCCCGTAAGACCATTAGTCTTGCTAGTGCAGTAAATGTTTAAATTCTGAGATGAGAGAATTCCTCGCCAGCTGGATGGCGAGACCCGGCACTGATCTGCATGTCGGGTTGCGGGAGATTCCCCCTCCTCCCAGCGGGGCACCACTTCAACCGGAACAAGCGCTAAGCTCCCGTCCGGTCTCCTGACATGTGTGGCAAGGACGTGCAAGTATGTGTGTGTAGAGAGGAGAGGACAAGACACGAAGGCTGAAGGAAGGACGGATTGCGCGCGGTCCGCAGCCCGTTTGTTAGTGTATTGCTCCAGCATTGGCCTGTCGTAGAAACCACGGAAAACTACTGATCAGAGAAATAAATAAAATAAGTAGATTAATAAATAAAATAAGTAAATAAATAAATAAAGTAAATAAACAAATAGATAAAAATCAAGAAAGTAGGAACAGATTTCTTTATCCACCATTTCCCATGGAAAGCACTAGAGAGCAGTAGAATGATGGCAGTGAATGCCTGTGAGAGTTGCGCAGTTTCGTTTGATGCGTCAGGCCACGTTTGACGGCCGGATGCCCCGTCACCAGCCGCTGCTGCTTCCTGGCGGGGGCGGGGATGGTCGCGTCCGGCTCCGGCTGCCGGGACAGGCGGCCATTTGAGGGCGGGCTCCATCACAGCGCGACACAGTCCGGAGGCGGCAACGCCAAGCAAAATGACGGTGGCAGCCGTCACACGGACTGAAGGTCACTCCTCAATGGCCCGCGAACGGGAACATAAAGAAATTTGAAAGACGGACTTCTCAGGCAGGAGCGGATCCAGCTGATTATTTTGAGGGGGGCATCATAGAGTAAATAATAAACGTATTTGTTATTACATTGTATATTATTTTTGTAGTATATATACATGATACTAAACAATAATTGTTTGAACAATTACATAATTCTAACATAAATCATTAAATCAATAAATTTTGCTAAGTTCGAGTCCTGACAGAATTTTCGACATTAACTTTTCAGCTGGGTCGAATTCAGTCAGTATGGAGGAGAATTCTAGCGGCCGGCTGCTCTGATCGGTAGTTTTCCGTGTTTTTTCCGATCAACACCGGGCGAATGCCGGAGCAGTACCCTACCAAACGGGCCACGGACCGCGCGCGATCTTTCCTTCCTCTTCCTTGTCATACCCTCACCCCTTACACACACACTTACACTAACATGCACTATACTACCACATATTCCGGGAGACCGGTCGGGAGCTTAGAGCTTGTCCCGGCTGGGGCGGTGCCCCGCTGGTGGGAGAGTCCTGATGAGGGGGAAACCCCACTAGCCGACGGTAGGTCGGCGCCGGATCTCGCCATTCAGCGGGGAAGATCACAGCAATCTCCCGAGAAAACATGCACCACACTTACGGGACTAATGACTAAAGCCGTTGACGCGCCTGGAAACACGAAAAAACCAATCAATCAATAAAATCAATTTTGCCGAATAAATTAAGGAGACAATGAAAATTTCTAGACCTTCTTTGGGGGGAATCATGGCCTCAAGGGTCCCCCCTCTGAATCCACCTCTGTTCTCAGCCAGTCGTTCACAACAGGACGGGAACGCGAAGCTTGACGGGATCGTGAACGGGAAACTTTAGGCCAACTTTTATCTTCGCCAGGGAACGAGAAACCTCTCGACCAATGAAAGTGCGGCAAATAGCGGCGAAGTTTTCCAGCTGATCGAGAGCGCGACACTGGTCTGGGCGGAGTTGAGAGTGTAGTGCGATATTGAGTTTAGACCGTGAATTTGCGAAGTAACGGTTTGAGGCTGGATTTGCTAGTATTAGTTGAGTTGTTTTAACTTATTTTTCTACTCATATTAATACTTAGAATTAAAATCCTCCTCCAAAATACTTGTATATTTCGATGAGTTCATTGGTGTTCTTTGTTTTTGATAAAGTTTAATAAATGGTTTTCGAGGACGTATTATGGTGGTGAATAAACCTCTGCAGCGAGTTTGACCTGGAGGTCCTACGGTTCGAGTTCTGACGGTGGCGGATTGTCGACACCAGCGAGATAGATCGACTTCAGCCACTGTCCGGAGGAACATTGTAGCGTCCGGCTGCTGGAGCTCGCGCCCGATCTTTCCTTCTCACGGTCAGCACGCCCGATTTTTCTTTCTTCTTCCTTGTCCTCTCTTTTCCCCTTGGACATCAACGCTTCCATTTACATGTACTGCACCATCGCGCACGTCGGGAGAACACTCCGGAGCTTAGAGCTTGCCCCGGTGGGGCAGGTGCTGCAGGAAATGTAGGAAAGTGGGGGAGGAGCCCCGCCACTTCGGGGATAACACATTCACTGCATTAACGGGACCTCTTCCCCGGAGCAATTGACCTGCCCGAAAACATCATACACCTCGAGTTGACCTTCCTTTTCGAGATCATACTGACAAGAACAGATTTGCAGCTACTGAGACAGCTGCATATTTTGATTTATCTGCAGATATTTGCTATGACAACAACAGCTTCAAGGACAAGGCCAGGGAATCGCATGTTTGCGACAACAGAGATAAAAACGATGAATGGACGACCGTTCGACTCGACCGCTAATATCTGTACTCGAGTAGATGTTATTCGCAGGAGCTATTGAGTGGACAATACTATGTCACAAATTCCTTGGAGACAGCTTTATCGAGAACAGAAGCAAAAGTGGATCACATAGTCATGATATCAACATATCCAATTCAAAAAAATAGTATAAAACTTTACATTATGTTATATTAAAGCAAAATAACTTTCCGGTAACTTATATCCTTATCCAAATACTTCACCGTTTATGATTTTTGGTTTATATTCAAATATATATAAACTGCTGTTATTTTTACTGTTTTATAACTGCGTTTTTAATAAATATGTGATAAGTAACTGTTTCTGCAAATTATTTAATTATTCATAAGAAAACCAGACAATAGTTGGCGACACGTCAAAAAATTCTAATTTATAAATGTGTTAATAAGTAGTATCATTGGAGAAATGTAAGTTTGTCTAAAAAGCCGAATAGATTGTCATACATTAAGTGACCAAGTCATTTGATACCTTCTAATATCTTGACGAACCTCCTTTTGCCCGGCGAAGTGAAGCAATTCGACGAGGCATGAACTCGGACAGAAATATTCAGCCATGCTGCCTGTATATCCGTCCATAATTGCGGAAACGTTTTCGGTGCAGAATTTTGTGTACGAACTGACCTCTATGACCAAATCATTCGTTCGAATTTTCCAGAATGTTCAAACCAATTGCGTTTTGGCCTGGTGACATGGCGCATTGTCATTCATAAAAAATCCCTCGTTACTTGTGAAACATGAAGCCTTCGAATGGTGTCAAATTCTCGCCGAAAAGCAGCTACCATTTCCAGCCAATCATCGTTTCAGTTGAACCCGACGGTCCAGTCCATTCCACGTACGAGCGAAACAGCACCCACCGTTAAGGAGCCACTACCAACTTGCACAGTGCCTTGTTGAAACTTGGGTCCATGGATTCGTGGAATTTACGCCACGCTCGAAACCTACCGTCAGCCCTCACCAACTAAATCGGGGCTCATCGCATCAAGCCACGGTTTTCCAGTCGTCTATGCTCCAATCGACATGGTCACGAGCCCAGAAGAGGTGTTGCAGGCGATATCCTGCTCTTAGCAAAGACTCTTGCTAGTCTTCTGCTGCCATAGCCCATTGAAGCCAAATTTCGCCGCACTGTCCTAACGTATACGTTCTACGTACGCCACATCGAGTGACAAAATATCCCGGAGATTTGCAATTTGGCAGGATTGTTGGTTCCTATTGCATAACAAACTAAAAATCCTGAAGTGGGGGAGGGGACAAAGAGGTCGTTCGAATGTGCTTTTTCGACGTTTTTGCACATATATAATAAGATAATATAATATTTCATAATAAAATTTCCTACAAGATTTTCTTGTCGAATTACCATTTTTTAGTTATAGTCTTGAAATGTTCGTGTTTTTGTTTACATCAAGGCCCCAGTTTTCTCCCTTATAAAAACGATAATTTGATAAGTTGTGCACGGAAATAATTCTATTTTTGTTCAGTATTCATCAATAATATGTATTTGTATATTTTGCGCAAAAACAGGAACATTTTACACCTTTAAAATCTTATTTTGTATACGGACTCGCGAGTATCCGAGATCATTGGGATCCGAGATTACCGCGGGTACGAAAAATGATAAATTGTGAGAATTCTGATGCGGTGCTGTTGACCTTATTGCATGAAGAAATAAAGGAAGTCATCTCCGTCAAATTAATATATTTATTTAGATAGACTTTCAACTGCTTTGCCGTCATCATCAGTCTAGAAATATAAAGAAAATAATCTACAAATATAATGCAAAATACAAATACAAAATAAGATAAAGCGGGGGATTAATATACATAATAGTTATATTTAAAACTATAATCATTAGCCAATTAAATTACACAATAAGAAATCCCAACGAATATTAACATACAGGCCAGTGGCAAATGACATTACAAAATATACAATGCAGAAAGGGAGGTAATGTAATAAATAGATACATGTAAATTTGAATTATTCAAATAGCAAATAAATTTATTATGATTAATGTATGTAACAGATAGCAACTCAAATTACAAATTATAAAATACAAATAAAGAAATACACATTATATTGCAAAAGATACGGCGAAAAGAAGGGGCGGTAGTAATAACAATTGAAACCAATAGCAAACAATATTACAAAAAGTGGAAAAATAATCAGTTGAGCCGCTTTGCTTACCTATCAGCTTTCGGCGAATGTGGGAAGACTGTGCCCAGAGGGAACATGAAACGGGTTTTTTATTGCTTCCTGAAGCTCCGTCGAGGGGTCGGAGGGGGTCTGTTTTCTGTCTTCTTGGAAATGTCTGAGGAGGCGGGGATAGGGTTCAGATTGTGAGGTCAGGGTGTGTAAAATTATTAGTAGAGAGAACAGAAACGGAAATTAGTTTCTTCGTTGCGGAGAGCTTCAGATTTCTGCTTGGCTTAAAATATGTGAAAGATTTCTAAACCGCTTCGGTTCCAGAATGTATTTTCTATTTCAAGAATCGGAGTGGAAAGTGTGACCTGTGTTTTTAATATGTGTAGCAAAGTGCGATCTATTTGTATTGTGCTTCCATGCATGTAAATGTTCTTTAACTCTGGCACTGAAGCTTCTGTCTGCCTGGTTTAAGTATTTAGCTTCGCAATTGTAGCATTGAGTTCATAAACTCCTGATTTCGCCATGAGTGGGGAGGTGTTGCGAGGTGAGAGTAGGTGTATAAGGGATTCGTGTAAGGTAAAGGAAACGTGAAAATTCTATTTGTGAAGAATATGGGTTATCTTTTGTGATATATTTCTAAAAAACGAAATAGAAATAAATTCTGATGATATCTGGTATGATGATACCGAGTGGAGCGAGGCTTGTATACGTTTTCCGTTCTTTCTTATTTAATTTGCGGTGTAGTATTTGGTCAACGAGAGTGGTACTGTATCCATTTGCGGTAGATATGTATTTAATAGTGTTTCGTTTTGAAAATTGTCTTGTGATAAGGGAAGGCTTACAAGTCTGTGAATCATGGCTTGGGAGCCGCATGTTTGTGACCAGATGGATGTTGGGATGTACAGTGAATGATAGTGCCTGTGTGTGTGGGGTTTCTAAAACCATTGAAGATGTGTTTGTTGTCTAACCTACAGATGACTGGGTCTAAGGAATTAATTGATTGATTTTCATTTTCTAGTTCCGTAGTGAATTTTATGGATGGTGTCTGGAATTAAGAAACTCGACGAAGATGTCGAGTTCTCTTGTCCTGACGTAGCGATACCAGTACGTTAAATTTGGAAGAAGGGGATGTTGTGTCTCAAACAACTACCATGACATTTTAGCTCTATGGACAGGTATAACATGACAACTCGATACTTTATGTAATTTGTATGTTGGCAATTGAATGATATTAACAAACGACTGAGTTGCACTCACATTCACTGGTTACTTTTACGTGAAAATTTCTTGGCCAAATTTCACATTTGTCTTATTAGTTTTCTTTCCTGGAATTTCTGCATCTTGTGCTTTTTCTGAAAGTAAATATTGTACTATTTTGTTTATCAACACTCGTGGCAATTCTTTTAGTATTGATCTCGGTATAAACCAAGTGCGAAATCGAAGCAAACTTTCGTCTGTCATACATGTGTCTGACCATTCGTGGAAATATCGTTAATATTTAACCTTCTGCAAGTGGATAGAGTCTATTGGGATTGTGTAACAGGGAACAGGTTATCGCCAGGTGACCGTGGGCGACGCGCCGATGGGCACCGCTTGTCCACAAGGCTCTAACGAGGGGCTCGCGGAAGGCGTTCGGAAGCTTTGCGACCCATGGGCACGCACACGATAAAATCATTTCTCAGAACTGACAGAACCTGACTTCATGTAGCTTGACGAGTGGTGGAATTTGTACATAAAATATTATTGGAAAGGTACTGAAAATCACAAGACGATTCAATGTTCGGAGAGAGCGTGGCCTCGAAAGCGGGTTCCAGTGCGTGACGCTGAGCGGCTTTGCGCAGGGGCGTGGGGGTGGCGGGCTGCGCCATGTCGTCGGGCATGAGCCTGGGCTTCTCGGCCATCTCGGAGGGCAGCTGCGCGACCCCGACGGGCCCTACGCGCTCTCAGAGAGCCAGTTCTCCTTGTTCGGTGAGTGCGTCAGCGCGGCTCTGCCCTTGCTCCTGCAGCGAGTCCCTGTGCATCGGCTAATGTCACTGCAGCGCCTCTGGCCGGGAGATCCTGGGGTCGGCAGGATTTTCGACACTAGCTTTTCAGCTAGGTCGAATTCAGTCGCTGTTTGGAGGAGAATTTATCGGCCGGCTACTCAGATGGCTAGTTTTCCATGGTTTCTCCGATCAACACCAGGCGAATACCGGAGCAGTACCCTAACAAACGGACCGCGCGCGATATTTCCTTCCTCTTCCTTGTCCTAACCTCTCCCTTTACACACGCTTATACTAACATGCACTACACCACCACATATTCCGGGAGACCGGTCGGGAGCTTAGAGCTTGTCTCGGCTGGGGCGGTTTCCCGCTGGTGGGAGAGTTCTCGTTAGGGGAAATCCCACTAGCCGACGGTAGGTCGGCGACGGATCTCGCCATCCAGTAGGGAAATATCAAGGCCGAGAAAAAACATGCACTACACTTACGGGACTAATGGTCAAATCACTTGACTCACCCGCAAACACGAAAAAATAAATCAATCAGCCCATCTTGACGCGTCCGCGCCCGACGCTGCCTGATTTGCCACACGAATTACAGAGTCAGATCGAATTCAGAGGCTGCTTGCTAGAGGATAATTCCAGCTGCCGGCTGCTCTGATTGGATGTTTTCTCAATCAATACCACGCGCATGCCGGGGCAATACCTTAATAAATGGACCAGGGTGCGCGCCTGTCCTCTCCTCTCACACACACGTACGCTTACACGCACTACATGACATCACGTGTCAGGGCCCGATCACGGCTGGGGCGGTGCACCTGCGGGGCAACATACCAGGAGGCGAAAATGCCCACTCAGCCGACGTGTAGGTCGACGCCGCATCTCACCATCCGGCAACCACTCCCAAGCGCGAGCGAAACTCGGCTACCGCACAGAATAAAATATTCACTACACTAACGGGATTCGTGGCCCTAACAGGTGACGTGCTCGGAAACATGAATTCAGCAAGCTCATGTCCTGCGTCTGGACGAGCGCTGGCATAGCGCCTGCCTGTGGACCTTGGTTGAGTCCACTGCGGAGGGGCCGGAAAGCCTAGTGCAAGGCCACTGCAGTGTCTGACCCTCGTCTTGGATGCGAGCGATGCTGCCCTAAAGGCCCGTTTTCACAGTGGCATGTCACAAGTCATGGAATATTCCACGACACTTGAAAGGCGTGACTTTCCCAGTCGTGACTTCTCTTGAAAGTCGAGATTGCTCGTTTATACGTTGACATCTAGATCCACGACTTTTAGTCACGTGACACCGAAGCAGGCGCGCCAGTTTCGGTTTGAATGATAGCATCATGAAACATTTGTTAACAACTAAAATAAAATTCTATTCAACTAAAAACAAAATAACTATCGTCCAAAAAATTCAAATTTGAGATATTATTACTTCAGTGGTTAAACTTTGAAATAGTATTCTTGAAAAGGAAAAATAACACCGTTGTCTTGTTATCATGAACGCTTTCCTCACACCTCACTTTCCTGACCAGAAGTAAAGTGAAATTGAGTGAAAATTCACTCAACCCGATGTTAAGGTACTCAGTTGTCTCAAATTGGGGCAACTTAATCAGACCAAACACAGCCTGATGAATATTAAATATTCGTGGAATTTATGAAATTTTCATGGAATGACTTAATAATAATTAACTTCATGGTCCTTTCACTGTGGGGGTACAATTTTAAGCAGTTTTGTCCAACACATTACACTCAGTAGATGCTCTCTCTTTCTGTCTGTCTGTCTGTCTCTCTCTCTTTTTCTGTCTGTCCCTGTCTCTCTCTCTCTTTTTCTGTCTGTCCTCTGTCTCTCTCTCTTTTTCTGTCTGTCCTCTGTCTCTCTCTCTTTTTCTGTCTGTCCTCTGTCTCTCTCTCTTTTTCTGTCTGTCTCTCTGTCTCTCTCTCTTTTTCTGTCTGTCTCTCTGTCTCTCTCTCTCTTTTCTGTCTGTCTCTCTGTCTCTCTCTCTTTTCTGTCTGTCTCTCTGTCTCTCTCTTTTCTGTCTGTCTCTCTGTCTCCTCTCTTTTCTGTCTGTCTCTCTCTCTCTCTTTTTGTCTGTCTCTCTCCCTCTTTTTCTGTCTGTCTCTCTCCCTCTTTTTCTGTCTGTCTCTCTCCCTCTTTTTCTGTCTCTCTCTCTCCCTCTTTTTCTGTCTCTCTCTCTCCCTCTTTTTCTGTCTCTCTCTCTCCCTCTTTTTCTGTCTTCTCTCTCCCTCTTTTTCTGTCTCTCTCCTCTCTTTTCTGTCTCCTCTCTCCTCTCTTCTTCTTCCCTTTTCTCTTCTCTCCCTCTTTTCTGTCTCCTCTCCTTCTTCTTTCTGTCTCTCTCTCTCTCTTTCTCTCTCTCCCTCTCTCTTTCTCTCTCCTCTTCTCTCCTCCTCTCTTTCTCTCTCTCCTCTCTCTCTCTCTCCTCTCTCTCTCTCTCTTTCTCTCTCCCTCTCTCTTTCTCTCTCTCCCTCTCTCTTTCTCTCTCTCCCTCTCTCTTTCTTTCTCCGACGTGTAGGTCGGCGCTGCATCTCACCATTCAGTAGGGTAGGATTACCGTGACTTCCCATAAAAAAACATGCAGTGCACTTGCGAGTGTAGCACTTGAAGCGCCTGGGAACATGAAATAATCAAACCAATCTATCAATAGCTTGTGTGCATTTCAAGCAATGACTACAAGATGTAAGGACAGAAATCATAATGATGATATTTCCCTGTATTGTTTAACGACACTTTTGAATTTTTTAGCCCATTTATTTTTCAGAATAATCTGACCTGAGTACGGCATTTTTTAATGTACTCAACAGATACGAATAAAATGCATCGCTTTCAGGAGATACTCAACCCATTGTGTACATGTGATCACACTTGTATGCTAAGATAATTTGATGTAGACAAATAGTACGTAAGAAAATGTTCGCAGCAATGTATTATTAAGGCCACACATCTACAAAGGCTATTGCGATTATTACGGAAGAACGCAGATCGCAGCTGAAGCATGTGCTTGAAAATGTGCACACAATTCACTTTTCCCCACAGCACGTCATACACAGATTTAACTGTTATTGACGTCAATTAAATAAATAAACAAATAAATAAATAAATAAATAAATAAAAATAAATAGAATAAATAAATAAATAAATAAATAACTAAATAAATAAATAAATAAATAAATAAATAAATAAATAAATAAATAAATAAATAAATAAATAAATAAATAAATAAATAAATAAATAAATAAATAAATAAATAAATAAATAAATAAATAAATAAATAAATAAATAAAAGCATTCCTTTCCCAACGCCTGGCCTCCGCCGCTCACCCAATTGCCATCTAGGAAGCCTCAGCCGCTCGCAAGTCTTCAATCGGAAAACAAATTACTCACGAGGCAATCGCTGCCTACAAACACTTATCAGATGTTTTGATGAAATCATTCTGCTGTGGCGTAAGGCGCAAAATTCAGATGTGCGTTCAAAGTGTAGCGAATCAAAGTCTTGCTGTGTTAAACTACCAATATCTTATAATCCCAAGGCGGGAGAGATTTGAAAATGATTCGCTGATATAGGAGGTAATTGATGAACTTCACGAGATAAGGGCAAGGCCATTTGCAACATCAACCTTTTTCATATTCGCACCATAAGACGAAGGTGTCAAAAGCCAGTGGGATTTTCTATCTTTTCCGTAGGTCCGAAAAAAGAGTAACAGGTAGATGGAATACGCACAGAATTCTGAATCTAAATAGTTCTTAACTAATTTAAGTGTAAAATAACGTTCATCAATGCAATAAGTTTCTATTACTTGGAATCAAATATATCTAGATTCGAAATTTCGCCCAAAAAAGGCTCGTCACTATCTTTCACCTTAGTTTAATTAAGGACTTCGGATATGAATGGTGTGTGTGTGTGTGTGTGTATACACACACACACACACACGCGCGCGCGCACACACACACACTTTGCATTAACTTCAAGCAGAAATTGCACGAAAACTACTCATTAAAAAAATTGTACGTGATCTTTGTTAAGCATATATTTTTTTATATCAGAGTTTTTGAAAACAAAAATCTCTATCTTCAAAATTCTTTTTGCAAATTTAGAAAATGCAGCGATTTTGCCCGAAATCGGACTAGCGCCATTTTTTACCGTTCTTTGATGCATACGAGAAAACAATTTAAAGAAAAAAAATTGCAGCCGTTTTTTGAGAAAAAATGTTTAAACGTTCTCTGTATTTCACGTTATTTTAGTGAGTTCTAGTTTTTCAATTATATGAGTTTTTCAATTTAATCTTGTCTCAAAATTCACTCCATTTTTGACAGTTTGGTATTGTGGGATTCATGGGATAAACAATCCCATCAAACATACCATACAAACCATATGTGGGGAGTGGGGAAGAGTGGAAAATGGCCCGAGTGAAATAGTGCTTGTTGCTGATTTTGTCGGGTTAAGTTTTATATTCCATTTAATGAAGCAGTCTTCTATTCCACTTAAATGCTGTTGGATTCTGTTTCTTATGAGGTTAATTCGATAGCTCCACTTCTAGATTTCTGTGTCAGCGAATTGTGCTGTGCTCCTAATGTATTGAGAACGGGAGTCCGAAGCCTTCGGGATTTATAATCTGCCTAGTGCAGTGTCATTCAGCAAGTTGCTGCAACTTCTACTAAGCTACTACTGCTAGTAATAAAGTTAAATAAATAAATAAATATGTCTGCTGTACGATGATTGAGAAGAGTAGGCAATAAGGATAATTCTTGACGCAGTCCTGCTATTATTTCCCGCGGGTTGCAAATGTGATTTTCAACTATTAAATGACTTGTCTGTAATGAAGGTTTTTTATGACTTGTAGAAGGTAGTTAAATGCCTCTAACGATTCGAGTTTGTATATCAGACCTGGGTGCCATACTCTGTCAAATGCTTTTGATATGTCAATGAATTTGGCTATTGTGTGTTTATTATTTTCGAAAGCTGGGCTGATATGCTCGGAAAATCTGAGCAATTGATGTAAAGTACATACTTTGCTGCAAATTGGTGAATGGGTATAAACTGAGGTTCGTTTTAATGGGCATTTCATCTTTTGAGAGTTAAGTATTAATTCTTGAAAATAGGAGAAGGCTAATTTGTTTATAGTTTTCAATGATATTTCGGTTTTTCTTCGGCTTTGCTACTAGAATTATATTAAGCATAAGAGTGGCAAGAGCGTAAGAGTGGCAAGAGCGTAAGGGTGGCACGAGCGTAAGAGTGGCAAGAGGGTAAGAGTGGCAAGAGGGTAAGAGTGGCCAAAGCGTAAGAGTGGCAAGAGGGTAAGAGTGGCAAAGCGTAAGAGTGGCAAGAGCGTAAGAGTGGCAAGAGCGTAAGAGTGGTAAGAGCAGAGTGGCAAGAGCTAGAGTGGGAGAGTAAGGGCAAGAGCGTAAGAGTGGCAAGAGCGTAAGGGAAGGTGAGTGCAAGAGGTAAAGTGGCAAGAGCGTAAGAGTGGCAAGAGCGTAAGAGTAAGGCAAGAGTGCAAGCGTAAGAGTGGCAAGAGCGTAAGAGTGGCAAGAGGTAAGAGTGGCAAGAGCTGTAAGAGTGGCAAGAGGTAGAGTGGCAGAGTAAGAGTGGCAAGAGCGTAAGTGAGAAAGTGAAGAGCGTAAGAGTGGAAGAGCGTAAGAGTGGTAAGAGCGTAGGAAGAAGTAAGGGAAGAGCGTAAGAGTGGTAAGAGCGTAAGAGTGGTAGAGCTAAGAGTGCAAGAGCGTAGAGTGGCAAGAGGTAAGGTAAGAGCGTAGAGTGGCAAGAGCGTAAGAGTGGCAAGAGCGTAAGAGTGTAAGAGCGTAAGAGTGGAAGAGCGTAAGGGTGAGGTAGAGTGGCAAGAGCGTAAGAGTGGCAAGACGTAGAGTGGCAAGGTAAGAGCAAATGGTAAGGTGAGTAAGAGCGTAAGAGTGGCAAAGAGCGTAAGAGTGATGAGGTAAAGTGCAAGGGTAAGAGTAAGAGTAAGAGCGTAAGTATGTGGCAGAGCAGTGCAAGGTAGTGGCAAGAGCGTAAGAGTGGTAAGAGCGTAAGAGTGGAAGAGCGTAAGAGTGGAAGAGCGTAAGAGTGTAAGAGGTAAGAGTGGTAAGAGCGTAAGAGTGGTAAGAGCGTAAGAGTGGCAAGAGCGTAAGAGTGGAGCAAGGAGCGTAAGAGTGGTAAGAGCGTAAGAGTGTGCAAGAGGAAGGTGGCAAGAGCGTAAGAGTGGCAAGAGCGTAAGAGTGGAAGAGCGTAGAGTGGCAAGAGCGTAAGAGTGGCAAGAGCGTAAGAGTGGAAGAGCGTAAGAGTGGCAAGAGCGTAAGAGTGGCAAGAGCGTAGAGTGGCAAGAGCGTAAGAGTGGTAAGAGCGTAAGAGTGGCAAGAGCGTAAGAGTGGTAAGAGGTAGAGTGCAGAGTGAGGTAAGGAGAGCGTAAGAGTGGAAGAGCGTAAGAGTGGCAAGAGCGTAAGAGTGGCAAGAGCGTAGAGTGGAAGAGCGTAAGAGTGGCAAGAGCGTAAGAGTGGCAAGAGCGTAAGAGTGGCAAGAGCGTAAGAGTGGCAAGAGCGTAAGAGTGGCAAGAGCGTAAGAGTGGCAAGAGCGTAAGAGTGGCAAGAGCGTAAGAGTGGCAAGAGCGTAAGAGTGGCAAGAGCGTAAGAGTGGCAAGAGCGTAAGAGTGGCAAGAGCGTAAGAGTGGCAAGAGCGTAAGAGTGGCAAGAGCGTAAGAGTGGCAAGAGCGTAAGAGTGGAAGAGCGTAAGAGTGGCAAGAGCAGGTGGCAGGGAAGAGTGGAAGGCTAAGAGTGGCAAGAGCGTAAGAGTGGCAAAAGCGTAAGAGTGGCAAGAGCGTAAGAGTGGCAGGCGTAAGAGTGGCAAGAGCGTAAGAGGGAGGCGTAGAGTGGCAAGAGCGTAAGAGTGGCAAGAGCGTAAGAGTGGCAAGAGCGTAAGAGTGGCAGTAAAAGCGTAAGAGTGGCAAAGGTAAGGTGGCAAGGTAGTGAAAAGCGTAAGAGTGGCAAGGCGTAAGAGTGGCAAGAGCGTAAGAGTGGCAAGAGCGTAGAGTGGCAGAGCGTAAGAGTGGCAGAGCGAAGAGTGGCAAAGGCGTAAGAGTGGCAAGAGCGTAAGAGTGGCAAGAGCGTAAGAGTGGCAAGAGCGTAAGAGTGGCAAGAGCGTAAGAGTGGCAAGAGCGTAAGAGTGGCAAGAGCGTAAGAGTGGCAAGAGCGTAAGAGTGGCAAGAGCGTAAGAGTGGCAAGAGCGTAAGAGTGGCAAGAGCGTAAGAGTGGCAAGAGCGTAAGAGTGGCTAAGAGCGTAAGAGTGGCAAGAGCGTAAGAGTGGCAAGAGCGTAAGAGTGGCAAGGCGTAAGAGTGGCAAGAGCGTAAGAGTGGTAAGAGCGTAAGAGTGGCAAAGAGGGTAAGAGTGGTGAAGAGCGTAAGAGTGGCAAGAGCGTAAGAGTGGCAAGAGGTAAGAGTGGCAAGAGCGTAAGAGTGGAGGCGTAGAGTGGAAGAGCGTGCAAGAGTGGTAAGAGCGTAAGGCAGCGTAAGAGTGAGGCAGTGGCAAGAGCGTAAGGTGGAAGGCGTAAGAGTGGCCAAGAGCAGGTAAGAGTGGCAAGAGCGTAAGAGTGGTAAGAGCGTAAGAGTGGCAAGAGCGTAAGAGTGGCAAGGCGTAAGAGTGGCAAGAGTGTGGCAAGAGCGTAAGGCAAGAGCGTAAGGTGGCAAGAGCGTAAGAGTGGAAGAGCGTAAGAGTGGAAGAGCGTAGAGTGAGGTAGGCAAGAGCGTAAGAGTGGCAGGCGAAAGTGGCAAGAGCGTAAGAGTGGAAGAGCGTAGAGTGAAGAGCGTAAGGGCAAGAGCGTAAGTGGAAGAGCGTAAGAGTGGCAAGCGTAAGAGTGGCAAGGCGTAAGGTGGCAAGGCTAGAGTGGCAAGCTAAGAGGGGCAATGAGTGGAGGCGTAAGAGTGGCTAGAGGACGTAAGGAGGTGGCAAGGTAAGGTAGGGCGTAAGAGTGGAAGAGCGTAAGAGTGGTGCAAAGCGTAAGAGTGGGCAAGAGCGTAAGAGTGGTGAGAGCAAGGTGGCGTAGAGGCAGTAAGAGTGGCAAGAGCGTGCAAGTGGCAAGAGCGTAAGAGTGGCAAGAGCGTAAGAGTGGCAGCAGGCGTGAAGAGTGTAAAGGCGGGTAGGTGGCAGAGCGTAGGTGGCAAGGCGTAGAGTGGCAGGCAGAGTGGCAAGAGCTGAGGCAAGGGTAAGGTGGGTGGCAAGAGCGTAAGAGTGGCAGAGCGTAAGAGTTAGGCAAGAGTGGCAGGCGTAAGGTGAGGCAAGAGGCAGGCGTAAGAGTGGCAGAGCGTAAGGTGGCAAAGGGGTAAGAGTGGCAAGAGCAGTGCAGCGGGCGCGCGTGTCGCAGCGAGCATGGCGTCCATCGGCACGCCCGTGGGCTGCCTGGTGGTGGGGCCGCTGCTGGACGCGCTGGGGCGGCGGCCGCTGCGCTGGCGCTCAACGGGCCCTCCGGGGGTGGGCGTACCGGCGCGGCGTCTTGTCACGTGGTCGCCATCGCCGGGGGGGTGGGGGGGGCCAGCCGCGACGACTGGCGCGTCGTGGCGTGGGCGTGCGCCGCGCCGTCGTCGTGCCGCTGCTGCTGCTCGTCGTGCCCGAGAGCCCCGTGTGGCTCAGCCGCGCGGTGAGCCACGCCCAAAGCACGCTTTGCACCTTCACTGTGTTCAACCGTATCGGCGGTTCAGGGCATCGTTGCCGTGTGTCGACCTGGGAGGCCCTTGAGTTCGACTCCCGTCGGCGGCACGATTTTCGACACGAGCTACGAAGTTAACTGCAGTTCCATTGCTGTCCGGAGTAGAATTTTAGCGACCGGCTGCTTTCATCGGTAGTTTCCCGATCAACACTGGAGAATGCCGGAGCGGAATCCTTACAAAAAGGCTAGTGACCGTGCGATATTTCCTTCCTCTTCCTTTTCCTATTTTCACTCTTTACTTATATACACACACATGTACTACACGTCCAAGAGTCTGCTGTGAGCTTAGAGTTTGTCCCGGCTGGGGCGCTGCCTCTCTGCCGAGATATATCTGCTGGGGAACACCCCTCAGGCTGACGGCGCGGTCGGTGCCGGATCTCACATTCTAGAAGGGGATGATCACCACCACCTCTCGCCATACATTCACTGCACATACAGGTCTAATGACTTTCGCAGGTGATGCGCTCCGAATCACAAATGATTCCTATTTCCACACACGAAAATATGTTTTACCGAGCAAAAATACCAATTGTAGATTAATTATATCTCTAACATTATCAGCAAAGCCTCAGAGGCACACCGATGGTTGGTATTTATAGGTTAAAATTTACTGATTTCTATTTTGTTAGGAATTCAAAATGATTTGTAGTGTTTATGAAAAGCTTTTTAATACGATGCAATTTCTCAACAGAATTTGTTATAATTTACGTTATTACAGCACCTTGGGATGTTCATGTAAACACACGAATATTAACTTAAAAACTGAACATTCAGAGTACATTTTGGAAATGTTTGTAATATTTTAAGTCTTGTAATATAATTTAATGCTTCATAATCTTCTGAATGTATTTTTATTTAACATAAACGCCTATCAGGTTTTCTCCTTAAAAACAAATATTGATGCGAGAGAGAGACGATATTTGTTTCATACGCAGAGATCGAAATTGAATTTTTTTCTTTAAATCGACATGTATGTTATTAGTTATATCAATTTATTACTTTATCAAAATCGTCAAAAACAATAAAATCAAAAGTAAGGCAGAACTCTCCCTCTGGTAATGCATGGGACCGCTTTTAGTATTGCCACAGCTAAGACAGTTTAATTATTTAATATAGAACAAAGATGACAGATTTTTGTAATTACGTCAGTTGAAAAGCGGATGGTGGTTATTGTTGCATATGCACACTTGACGGATAAACGAAATACTCGGAAAAAGAGCGAAGGGGTTAAAAATTACAATGTTTTGTATTTATTTGTCGAACGACCCTTATTTAATTCAATGATATAATTGTTTCCCTGTTGCCATATCGGCATCTCTCTTCCCATGTATTTATCTCTATTGTGGTAGAGTAAGTCAACACATTGCGACATAAAAGCATAACGAACTCGCTTAGTTTCAGGTGAAAGTATGCGTCGTAGACGAAAAATGTTATTACCTTCTCTATGTGTTGGCGAAACTCTTTTTGCCGATATTTTCCTATTTGTCCGATTCCTTGTAGCTCATTTGACCGGAAACCACGGCGGAAAATTTGCTTCTATTTTTCTGCAACATTAGTACTAATGCCGTGAACATTAACTCAACGCTCGAGGGAGTCTCCTGAAAATAACATTGTAAACAATCTTTACCCTACAGAAAGTATAATTTTACTCTTCTAATTTCAAACAGTAGTTAACGGGAACAACAGCAAGTTAGTATTACGAATTTGTAGCGCACATCGATGAGGAGTGGGGAACTTACTGACCTTTTAAACCACAGGGCACAGGTTCCATCCCCGTGCCCGATACGGTGCGTCGACAAAAGAAAATTCTCTAGCAATTCCTATCCAAATGAGATCTTGGCCGGGGAGTGCCTCAAGCAACGGATAAATGCATGGTGTCTCCGAACAAATGTTACAACTCCTAAAGCAAGCAGAGTAGTCGAAGATGATCACGTTTTGCCCCCGACTGCGGGAAATTGCATGCGGGGAATGATCACAGACTTCCGCGATATAAAAATGCACTCCACTTATAAGACTGATGACCTTAGCAGTTGTCGCCCTCGGGATCTGTAATCAATCAATGGACCCCTCGCCACGCTCTAGAAGTTTGTAACATTTGTTCGTGCGCAGCGAGTATTGCGGGCGACGTGAGCGTGTTGTGTGGGCGTGGCAGGGCGCGCCGCCGAGGCCGAGGCGTCCCTCCGCCGCCTGCGCGGGGTCGGGCCCAGCCCCGCCCCACTCGCCCCGCCTTCGCCGCCGAGCTGGCCGCGCTGCCCACCCCGCCGCCGCCCCGCCGCCCGGCGCCCCGCCCCGCCCGCCCACCTCCGCCCTCGCCGGCCTCGCCCGCCCAGAGGCCTGGAAGCCCCTGCTCATCATGAACGGCTTCTTCCTCTTCCAGCAGATCACAGGTGAGCACGCGCCCGCTCGCCCTGCCGCTTCCGGCTCGCCCGCTGCGAGGGCTCAGGGCGAGCGTGGCGCGTTTCCCACACATGGGTCGCATTGCGCAGCCTGGAGGAGAATTCTATTCACCGGCTGCTCCGATCAACATCGGAGTAGTACCCTAACACATGGACCACGGACCGTGCACGATCTTTCCTTCCTCGTCCTTTCCCATTTAAGGCACATTTACTAGCACTAGTCAACCACATCTGTCGGGACATCAGTCGGAACCGACCTTAAGTGCTTCTCTCGTCTGGGGGCGGTGTCCCTTTGGGGAGATACTCGGAGGGGGAATTCCTTCGCCAGTCGACATGCCGCTCTGTGCCGGATCTCGCCATCCAAACAGAGATAAACTGTCAATATACTAAGTGGGCCATGAGGATCTTCATCAGGATGGTCGCAGTGTTCTTGCAAAGTGTGGTAAAGATGAATATAAAACAAATGTGGAAAATAAATAATTTAAGTAATATGTTGGTAGATACACCACGATCATTACATTCCGCCTGTCGCTAAGAGCAAATTGATTCCTAATATACCCCGGCAGAGATCAGTAGTGCTGCAGAAGAACTGGTACCAAATAGATTCGCTGGAGACCAGCAGCAGTTCGTAAGGTTTACTTTGTTCTTCTAATAGCAATATACTGTACAATAAAATGAAATACCATTGTGTTTTATTAAAATTTGAATCAATTCGATTAAAAATAATCATAATCACCGTGGTTTATATAAAAATAGATCTTTCTCCTTTTTCACAAGGATATGATATGAAGAAAGTCCGGACAACGTGGATATTTTGCATGTAAGGGAATCCAGTAAATAATGTTGCTTTCCTATCTCCCCCGCTAACCCCAGAATATCTATAGTAGAGATATTATAGTGGCAATACTCTTCGTTTCCTTTTCTTATGGCGCAAACCTAGGAGAAATGCCGATAGGACGTCTTCCTTAATTGCCTAACACAACCGGAGTCTCTTCCATAGTTATGACCTCTTAACGCTCGAAATTCCTGCAATACATTTACTTACCGTAGTTTAGATATATTATAAAGTTTCCTTCGGGCTTCCAGTATATAATCAAGGCCTTTTCTCCTTTTACATTACACAGCAATTCTGTTTGCTAAGCCTTTGCCGCTTGAGCCACATCGCTTTCTCTCGAAGTTATTTTGAATGAAGATTATTTTCCACTCTGAACTTCATCCTCTAGGACATCAAAAAATCTTCCTCAGAATTATTTTGTAAACTGTCAGGAGAATCTCTCCCAATTTTATATTTACTGAGTCTACATTTCCGCACGGGTTTCTCAGTTGTCTCAAGCATTGGGTGTGCAGTAAAAATACGTATATTGTGATATTAGACCACAAATCAATTAATATATCTAAGAGCTCACCGGCAGGATAGGATATCTGAGATTTATGATTTTTCACAGTTTTAGTATAATCTGCCCAAAAGGGTCAATTCAAAACGTTCATATAAATTATTTCTCTTCAAAAATGTCCAAAACAAGTATGTGCTATTAAAGTAGTCTAGTAAAAAAATCCCCACTAACAGTATGCCCAAAACCCTTTCTCTTAAACACCAAAATACGCATTATTAATTTATCAGCCGAAAAGATGGTCACCAATATGGATCACACAGGTCTGACCGGATTCTGCAGAGGAATGTTTCGAGCCATAATATCTAAAAAAAACATCATTTTGGTGAAATACACTTAAATGTATCAGTACACGCACTAAACTACCGCACATACCAGGAGACCAGGCGGTGCCCCGCTTGCGAGAGATGACTGGTTGGGGAAAATTCCGCAAGCCGATGGGTAGGTCGGCGCCGGATCTCGTCAGCCAGCGGGGGAAGATCGCCTCCGCCTCCCATGTTAAAAAAGAAGCACTACACTTACGTGACTAATGACCTTCGCAGTTGCCGCGCCAAAATCACGAAGCAATGAAACCGGGGGAGGTGACTCAATGCATCAACTGATGTCACTGCAGCGCCTTTGATCGGGAGGTCCTAGGTTCGAGTCCCGACAGTGCCAACATTTTCGACTTTAGTTTGTCAGCTAGGTCGAATTCAGTCGCTCTCTGGAAACGAATTCTAGAGGCCGGCTGCTCTGGTTGATAGTCTTCCGTGATTTCTCCGATCAACACCAGGCAAATGCCGGAGAAGTACCCTACGCAACGGGCCACGGAGCGCTCGCGATCTTTCCTTTCTCTTCCTTATCCTATTATTACCTCTTAAACACACACAGATTTACATTAACATGCATCACACTACCACGTATGCCGGGAGACCGGTCGTGGACTTAGAACTTGTCCCGGATGTGGCGGTGTCCCGCTGGTTGGAGATTCCTGGTTAGGGGAAACCTCTCTAGCCGACGGTAGGTCGGCACCGGATCTCGCCATCCAGCGGGGGATGGTCACCGCCACCTCCCAAAGAAAAACATACACTACACTTACTGGACTAATGCCCTCAGCAGCAGACGTGCCCGTAATCACTAAGAACCAAGCAACGAATCAATCCATGAGTGAATCTCTGACAGGCATCTACGTGCTGGTGGCGTACGCGGTGCACGTGGTGGACAAGGCGGGCGTCACGCTGGACAGCTACGAGGCGACGGTGGTGCTGGGCGGCGCGCAGGTGGTGGCGGGCGCGTGCGCCAGCTTCTCCTTGGCGCACGTGGGGCGCCGGCCGCTCGCCATCGGCGCCTGCGTCGCGCAGGTGAGCCACCTGCAACATTCAACAATCATAAGAATCAAAAACATACTACCAACGTACGGAACAAAATTGTATCAAAAACAAACAACCCCAATGTGCTTAAACGAAAAATGTAAACTTATTTCGGGCGGGGGGGCGATTTTATTTCCTAATATTAATAAGAATAGAATAAAATTAACTGTAGTTACTAAAAAACTAAAACATCTCCACAGAGACTAACAAAATCCGCCTCAGACCGTAATTTCGCAAATCCACGTTCTAACCTCATCATCGCGCTACTGAGTCAATCCATTTTAAGTGGTCCAGCACGGATCGCTCGACCATCTCCAAAAAATTCATATTTCGTATATAAATTTCCTTGTGTTTTGGCTGTTCAAAAGCATCTTTGATTTATTTTTATTGTATCTGGTTTACAAATGGCGGCCGTTTTCGTTTTACGCCGTGCCCCATTTTTCGGGTTGGTAGAAGTTTACTCTTTTCAAAATTATTCAGCTGTGGTTTGTTCTAGCATTCTAGAATAAAAAGCATTGGATTTAATATACACCGACCAAATCGAAAAATTATTTGCCTATCTTCTGTTTTTATTTGAGAAATATTTGCAACTAAATCTATGGAACGCAAATGAATCAAGATCGATTTTCACAGAGTAATTTCTCAAAGAAGGAATAAAATCTCAGCCTTCTTATTCTGTGCTTTTACACACAGCAGTATAGTTACTTTTTCGTAAAATGTCATTGGTAAGTAACGTACCCCTTGAAAATTACACACTCCTAAAAATTGGAATTTTCGATTTTTTCCAAATTTTCAACTGTAATGTCTCTGTTGGGGGACCAGACAAAAATCTAAAAATTACAAATATATCGCTATGATCCAAAAAAAATTTAATTTTACAAGTAGTAATCGTATTAATTTGAAGTTATTTTAAGCTAAAATCCATTTTGATTTAAAATAGTGAATTATACTTTATTATAATTAAGCATAAAAGTTGCGTATACTACTTTGAATATTACTTTACGTTAAAACAAACTTACATGTTGACATCAACATTTGTAATTAAAAACAGGGTCATTTTGATGTCAAAAACTGAACTGAACTGGATAATATAAAAATAGTTTATAAAAGTTAAGAAAGACATAAATTTAGCGTTTTTTTCGCGTTTAGATTTGTCACTCTGCTTATTATTTTCCTGTCTGCTTCTTACTTCTGAATGTTTCTTCGGAGATACGGACGATTTTACAGTACGCCTTAGGTGCAAATAACGCGACTGAGTTAACAACGCAAGAGAAGCACATGTGCCAGTGGAGAGGCAAACATGGCATGTGCCATGGGCGCCACACACTTGGGGCGCTATGTAGAGGATACCCGCTAAAACAAATAATAAAAACCTAATTTGAAGTATCCTGACAGGGGCCCAATTTATGACAGCCATGCGCACAAATGTTACGCTTGCCATGCGGACCTGAATACCTATATACGCCTCTGGTTCAGTTTAAGAAGGTACAATCGAAGCTTGTGCCAAACCTGACCGCGCCCCATTTTCATTTCTTAGAATATCAACAACTCAGGCTTCGTGAATCTCACAGAGCAAACGCGATGGCCGTGGATTAACACGATGTCGAAATCGCACATGCTTTTGAATCGGTAAGCGTTTGTGGCTTCATTGTTGCTTTCCCTTTCCATCAAATCGTGTTCCTGTGTCTTTGTTCACAGTTGTGTGACCGTTTATCAAAATGGAATGTTAGTGTTGTACTGATGATTTTACTAATGAAGTTTGCCATTTATGGAGCTTTTTTTCTAAGATCATTAAATCAATTGAAGACTTTGGTGAAGAGGAAAAAGTGTTATTTTTATTAAAGAATACCTCTGGTATCACATCTATCTGTAAGTACAGATTTGGCGACAAAATACTTCCAAACATTTCATCTCAATCGCCAGTCTTGGTTAGATCCTTACAAAAAAGTCATAAAAAGCCTATATCAAAAGTATCGAGAGAAATATCTTTGGTTCATTATTACATGAATAAAATTGTTTCGGTCAATCTTTCACCAGGAAATCATTGCGTCCAACATGTTATTCTAAAATTCATTCGCGATCTTTGAATCTAAGTTGCACTGTGCAACTGTCCATATCCGTGAAGAAACGTTCAGAAATACAATTATTAAATTGTGGAACATTTAAAATGGATTGACCCTAGTCTCTCAACTCCGCTCCGTACTAGTGTCGCGCGCTCGATCAGCTGGAAAAGTTGGCCGCCATTAGCTGCTCTTTCATTGGTGGAGAGGTTGTCCAGCCTTCCCGTTGTGTGGCCCTGCGCAGACGCTGCCGCTGCTGGCCTTGGCCGTGTACCTGCACGTGGGCGGGGACAACGCCCCCTGGCTGCCGCTCACCATGCTCGTGCTGTACGTGGTGGCCGGCGCCTTCGGCCTCCACACGCTGCCCTGGGCCATGGTGGGCGAGGTGAGCCTCATCACAACTGCTGCGGCCCACGAATACCGGGATTCTCAAATTAACCTATTACCATTTGTAATCTTCAACTAGCTCTAACCCTTTGGAATATTTTGTTACAATCTTTTTTGTGCACATTGCTAGCATGTGGAGCTGTGGAACTTGAAAATTGGTGATTGAATATTATGAAAATGGCATATTTAAATCATTCCGTTTTTAATGGATATAAACTAGCATCTCTTTTTTAGAAACCGTGTAAAAATTCATTCAATTTGGTATTTACTAACCTAACTGCGGGAGATCACTCAGAAAATCAACTTATTACTTATCTTTTATAACAAAATTCATAGAAATAGGTTTTCTCTTGAAACGTTTTCTCGAATAGTCACTATTATAACGACAGTAAACTAAATGTATGCTACTAAATTGGGGATCCTCAGCAATTAAGGGCAGCAACTAATTTTCGTTCGATTTCACAAGAATGGACCAAGTAATCTTTTGATTTCCATAAACCATGCCTAGATAGGCAAATAAATTAAAATTTATTTTACGTCAAAACAGTTGAAGGCTGTGTGTGACGTGCTACGGGGAGAAGTGTACTCTGAGCTCGTTTTCTTGATTCTGGGATCCCTACTCTAAATCATATACAAGTTGAATTCTGAATACAGAAACAAAGGAGCGTTTTTTGCGAGAATTGTTAACAAAATATTCGCTCCAATGAAATAAAAGCCATTTTCAAGGGTAAATCAGCTATAGATTTGGGCCCTTATCCCTCATGTCCTTTGTGAAGTAATATGCTCCACACTACCATGCCGTGAGCGCATGGAGAACGATAATTTGAATTTCCCATTGAATATACATCCAGAAGCAAAACAAGGGGCCATCTCAGCATTTGCTCAAGGTGTCAAAGAAACTGGATGATAAACCTGATCAAATAAATTTTCCGGATTGTGTTTTCGTTCCCCTTCAACTTAACATTAATCTAAACCAACAATTGTCACATTTCCAAAATTCGCCCTCTTGCAATTTTGTGCTCTCTTATGTATATGTCAGAGTGAATCCGTTTTTCATGGGGGGGGGGGGGAGGACGGTTCATTTGTCTACCACGTTCGAAGAATAAAGAAATATATTTGAACATTTATAGAATCTGAGGCAGATGAGTTTGTAATATTTTTTATAGCGGTATGGAGTCTATTCTATTTACTGTCCAGCTGTGTTCCACGTACATTGAAAAAAAATCCTCTTTTCATCAATTTTTTTGTTTTTGGCTGTAAGAATTGCTCGTATAGCTAGACGGAAGTTCGCGACATATGTTCTGTGCAGTAGGAACTTTGGGAACTAGTCGAGCTGACAGATATAACCGGTAACTTGGCCAACAGAAACATCGTAGTTTTGACAAAGGTTAGAAGTATCGCTAGGTGTTGAAACAACTATCAAAACTAGTGGTGCCTTAACATATACTTTTGTCGCATTATTTGTAGCGACGACACAATATTATAATATAGCTTGGAATTTCAAGTACAAAATTTAAGCAAAAAGTGCTTTGATTTAGCGGAAAATGTACAAATTCTTTAGAAAAAGGTACAAATTTCTATTGCATTGATTTATAGAGCCAGTAACAAAAACTAGTGGCCGCTCTTTGATGGGGGCAGAAAATTCTTAAATGGGAAGTGGAGGGGTTGTGGAAAGGGAATTCGAGACTATGGATAAATTTAATATTCGACAAACCAATAATTTTTTGACTTCTTTAAATTTCAGTACCACCATGCAAGTCATTAAGTATAACATTTTAAATAGAGATATAAAATATAAATTTATTGTTAATTTTAAGACTTGTCTTGGAATAGGTTTTGTGCACTACTACCCCCTGTAGGCGAACCCCAGGAAACGTCTTTGGAGGAGTTCAAAAACTCGCCAGTAGGTGTGGACACCCTGCAGGAAAACATTTCCCAAATAACTCACCGATCTCGGGCAGCGCCATTAGAAAGCTGGCTTACCTAACTCTCAATAAGGCCTCAAATTCATTTACATGATGCAAATGTCGTTAACGCCGCACCATTTCCCTCCATTAAAAATATCAATTTGAAACTAGCAGTCTCTAGTCCGTCCAGTTCGATTGGGAGTAATAATTTTGGATAAAATCTTCCGAACACTTTAGGCGCTAGCGTTGAGCATTGATAAATGATGTTTACGGGCATGCCAACTACTACGGGCAACAGTCCCATTAATGTAGTGAATGTTCTATCCCGAGAAATGGCGGCGATTTCTTCCAACTGGATGGTGAGGTCCACTGCCCTTGCACACGTCCGCTTACTGGGAACTTTCCCCTAGACGATGTCCGTCAGAGCCCTCCCCAATCGGGAAGAATTCTAATTACACGACTGGGCGATCCGTGGCCCGTTTCTTAGAGTACTGCTGCAACATTCACCTGTTATTGACCCTAGAAAGCACAAAGCACTGAGCCGCCCGCCGTTTCTTTCTCCTCCAAAAGAAGGCTGGATCCGACGTGGCTGCAGAGCTCGTGTCCACAACCCGAAGCCTCAAGCCGAGCGCCAAGGGCTCTGCGTTCGTTGAACCGCAAGCAAGCCAAGCGACAATACAATCCAAAGAGCAGGTTGTTGCGGAGGGAGCGGGAGAAGATAAGCAGATGAGTAAATACCTGGGGTCTGAGACACAACGAGCGGTGCAGTCATCTGCGCATTTTAAATTCACTCATTAGAAGAGTTGGAAACGTGCGATATTGGGAAACAGCAATCTAGCTAGCAATCGCTGGGAGCTACCAATTGTAACTTTCAGGCTAGGTGAAGCTTTTGATGAAGATTGGTGTCGTTTATTATCAGCAATAGCTTTTGGGAGTGTGCTGCTTACTGAGTTCGTATCCGTTCATTGGCGGATTGCTCATTGTCATGTGCAGAGCCAATGTGCCGTTGCCCCTACCACCATTAATGTAGTGAAACCATTCATGTAGAGAAATCTGTGGCAATTGCCGTCCCCAACGTGGCACAGTTGTTCGTGCTAGCACGGAGTGTAGGATCTGCAGAATGATGAGGAATGTCTTGGGGAGATTTTATTTCACGTGATAAAGGAAAACGGCTTGCGAAAACAATTTAGGACAAGGACAGGAGGAATAATTTAAGACGGATCACTTTCGCAGTGAGGGACAGAGGACAGCTGCTCCGGTGAGTCGGCAGTTGCAGGGGGAATTCCCGTGGTGCTATTGAACTAATTCCCTCGATCACCCTATGGGGGTTCTTCTTGTGATCATCATCATCATCATCATTATCATTATCATTGACTTTTTCTCTTCTCCCTCGCGGGGATGGGAACATTCACATGCCGTAAACACTCCGGCTAGGTACTCACTCGTACGTCTCCGGCGGACAAGTACGGGCAGTGCTGATGGATTCTGTTGGTTTAATGACGGTCTTCTCCCAGGAACTTTCTTACTAAATGACATGTATCCAGAATTACAGATTTTTGCATTGTCATCACCACTTTTCCAGCTCCTAATGTCTCGAGTTGACGCTTTGTCGATTTCAACACTACTCCAATATTTGAAATAACTATACGATGAATGATGACTTTTTTGCCTTCCAGAGCTTCTTTATCTCATCTGTCGAATGCTTATACTACTTATTCATCTTTGCTTTGTAGGGAGTACTGATGTTACGAGTGTGAGGGATGGCAATGTCAATAACATGCACCCCTCGTCTACTTTTGTCGAACAACAAGATGCGAGGGCGATCGGCTATAGAGTAACATCCGCTCTTATTTCTCTGTCCCAGTATAGCCTCATATTCCGGTTGTCAAGTGTGTATCCAGTGCTATCCAGTGTGGATGAAGGGTTGATGTTCGTTGTTGCGTTGCAGGTGTACCCGGCGCGCGTGCGGGGCGTGGCGGCCGGGCTGACCACGTGCCCCGCCTACCTCTACAACTTCGCCATGCTGCAGGCGTACCTGCCGCTGGAGGGCGCGCTGGGCGGCGGCGTGGAGGGCGTCTTCTACCTGTTCGCCGCCACCTCCGCCTTGAGCGTCGCCTTCGTGTTGCTGTGGCTGCCTGAGACGCACCGCCGCTCCGCGCAGGAGATCGAGGCGCAGTTCGCGCGCCCGGCCACGCCCACCCACGCCCCCACACCCGCCCCGCCCACGCCCCCGCCCGCGACCAAGGCGACGCATTAGGATAACCGCCCCCGCGCGCGCTCATCAGAGGCCAACGCTCAACGCTCCACGCTCTCCCTCCACCATCGCAATACACTTTTGTACTTCACCCAAACGCCTATCGTCAACAGTTATCCACAAAGAGTATGTTCGTTTAAGCGAGGCGTTCTTGTGCGCATGCGCAGTTCAAGTTTCGCATCCCTAGTGCATCGGCGCATGCGCGGAAGATCGATAGTGGCGTCCGCTATGGCGTGCACAAACTGTCTAATAACGTTGAATTCTTGGCTGTCCGGGATTAGCCGCGTCATGGTCGATGGTGCTGACGTTTCGGCCATCTTGCTGTGGCCTTCTTCAGAGCTGTTCTGCTACCGAGAGGCGTGCGTGTCGCAATATATTGGGCGGGTGCGCGAACCGATTGGCCACAGCGGCGACCAATGGGAGAAGGGCAGGCGGCGCGCGATTGGCGGAGAGGGTTGGGAGCGATAACGGGAGACCAGATAATGTGGGGGGAGGGAGGTGAGGCGGAAAGGGAAGAGGATAGAGAACTAAACAGAATGCATATCTGAAAAATGAATCTGCGTCGCCGGGAACGGGAGAAAGGCCGAAAGAGAGCGGGTCAAAAAAAGCTCAGAAGCAGAAACAGCTCTGAAGAAGGCCACAGCAAGATGGCCGAAACGTCAGCACCATCGACCATGACGCGGCTAATCCCGGACAGCCAAGAATTCAACGACTCCGGCCGCGGAAGTCTACGACTCTGTCTAATAACGTCACGTCGAATCTTGTGTGAAGCTCAAAGAGAGGTTTTGCACAACGCTGATGATTACGCTTACAACGTGCTGACATCTGGTAACAACAGTACTAAGTTACACATCAGTTTGGCGCCTTTCCGATTTCTTTTATCCATTTTTCCATTTTGTATTCTGTGGTTTCGATTGAGTACTTCGATTATTTGCATTGTAATCATTTGTTTCTGGGAAAACAACATCGAGAAGCGATTGCGAAGTGTGGCCAGGTGTTCACTGGTTTCTACTCTCTGAATGTGTTGCTCCGTGCTGCGGAAGAATTAATTGAAACGTGTGTATTTAGGAATACTGTTATGGACGATGTAGGAAATTCAATTCTGCACGAAATTTTAGAACCAAATCGATCTGTAATTATAAAGTCTGCAAAGTTTGGATCGTTCAATTATTTATTTTAAAGAGCTTTCCCGTTTGCTAAACCACAAGAATTTCCACATAGAGTGGAAGCCAACGCTTCCTACAATTGCATATCTTATGTTTTGCAGAAAACTGCAGTCGGCTTTTGCCAGTGTTCTTAGTGTACTAAGAATAAAAAACATGCAATCAATTCGGTACACCCTTAGTTTAGTGAATCGATTCCAGTTAACGCTTATGTTTCCTACAGAGACTGATATTGGTGTTTCAGGCGCTAAGTGACAATAGCCGGTTCCGCTTATCTTTAAGCGACGTTGTGCAAAAACTCTCTAGTATTATAATGATGGCACAGACCATGAAGAACTGGGCTTTCTTTTCTTAATGTGACGACAGGGAGGAATGAAATAAGGCGTAGGCAAGAAGAAAAAATCAGAAGCTACTTTGAAACAACAGGTCGCCATCAGACATTTATTTAAAGAATAATTAGTTCACTGGCATTGTAGTAAAAAGCGCAAACGCTGCTACTCAACGCGTGCAGGCTTTGTGTTAGAAAATGTTTGCCAGAAGAGCCGGCGTCGCGAGCTAGACGCCTTCGTTCGCTTTGCCGTCTTGTCCCTTTCCTTCCTACCAGCCAATCTGCTTCCAGTGGCCAATCGGAGAAATCGCCTGGAACCAACCGAAGACTGCACACCCCTTGCTGGTCTCTCGTATTACTCAGACCAAATGATGCTACTTTCACTCCTTGTGCTTCCACGACTTTCCTTATCAAATATTTTATTTCTAAGGATTGTCATCTACTTGTCCTCTATTTTGAGTTGCTGTTCCGTGTCTTGATAATTGTTCTCTTAGGAAATGTCGATCGCGGGATTGGGTCAGGAGTTTAAAATATTAAAACATTACTTAGCCGGCGATTCGGAATATTTCTATTCCGTCCTCAAGGCTTACGTTACGGCCTCGCAATGTCATTTTGGCTGGATGCTGAGAGGATGTACCATTATCGTTTCTTTAGTAAGCCCTGTGATGTCCTAAATCTACATCACGGTCGTGAATTCTACAATGGTTAATTCTCCTCTTTTTGACTTGACGTCATCATCAATACATTCCTTCCATAAATAAATTGACATTTTGTTCTCGTATTTTTCATTATTCGGTTTTCTTCCCATCTTCGTCTCCCTCGTCTTCATATCATTTTAGGCGTTTGATATTAAAAATAGCTCATTCCATCTGACTTCTACAATCCATAACGATCCTCGCTTGTTGTATACTCACATTACTAAATGTCATTCTACACCGTTTGCGCTCAAACATTAATTTTTATTTACTCATGTCAATACCTATAAAGAATGGTGTTCAACCGTATATTTATTGATATATGTTAACGTAAATAAATGTTTTGTAACATCTTGTTAAATTTGTGTTGCATTTCTTGTATTGTCATTATTCTCCGCCCATCGTCCTGATTTCCATCTCCAGTGTCAACTTTTGTTTGAGAAACGGAGATCCATGTGATTCCTGAGGGTAGGTAGCGGCCATGCGCCCTCCAAGACAACTAGTTCCAATCTGACTGAATGTTGTGCTCCAAGAGGCTCACTGTGTCAGCAGATTTAAACAGCAAATTTTGAAAAATAAAATTGAAGGCTTCTCACTGCCCTTAACCTGCACTCTCTTAACTTGGAGTGAAATCCAAGTCGATTCCAGTGAATTTTCACTTATCCTTCGAGCCAGAATTGAACCGCGCGAAAACGAGTGGAATCCACTCGGTTTTTAAAGTGAAATAAATCACTTTTCGCTAGACTGACCGTTCTTTCCATTCGAGTGACTTAGACGGACACTCCCAGTGAGTGGATTTGCACTCAATATCGAGTATTCCCGGCATCCATTTAGAGAGAAATAGTTTCCAAACTCTAATGTAAATTGTCAAAATGATATTTCTGGTTATGGGAAACATACATTAATTTAAAAGCAGAAACTATAACCTTGTGGAAGAATTGTGAATTTTAACCGACAATACAAAACATAAAAGCGATGATTCTTGTATCTTAAATTATCATATGGTGACCTAAGAAACAGCAAGGGGATAAATAATAAACTATGGAGGTTAGAGGTTCTAATATTCACTTTGAACAGTTGTCTTTCTAAATAAAGCTCTGGAGAAGTTCAGTATGTCTGGCCGAAATGGCAACCAATTAAATATGTTTTCTTAATAAATTTAAAAACAAAAAACAGTTGTTCTCAATCCACCAGGCAATACTTCTCACCTAATTATGTAAGACAGGATCACTTGGAAATCAATCATTACATTCCTTGAAGGCGTTACAAGAAATCGTTGTGACATTTAAGTAATTTCGATAGGAATTCGTTACGCGAAGCATGTATAATTCATCATTATATTTTTGATCCAATGAGAGAGTATGTGTGTGCATACACTCTCTTGATGTTTGGCACTTACTATTATCTTATTATTTACTGGTCTTTTTTTATTTTGACACATCTTTAAAAATATAAGTAAGCAAATTCTTATAGTTTATATTTTTATACATTACATAAAATTGGAAAAAGTAAGAGATGAAAATGATCATTAGCCCTAAGTAGGGAGCGGATTTTTATGCCCTAAAAATGTTGATATGTTTTTAAAAATATGCATTTATTACTTTAAATTTCAGAAATATACACTTTAATATACAATAACAATATATCATTTCCTGTATAAATCTTTCTTGATAAAATTCAGAAGCGTGCTTGGAATGAGAAGATATACTTTTCTACAAACATATTATAAGCTTACTTAGCTTACTTAAGTTAGCTTACTTTGCAGGAGAAATAATTGAAGTAAATATGCACATTGGTTAAGTTCACTGTATGTCTTGTTTCATTTTTTGTCTGGTTTAAAAATATGATATGAAGATATATCCTACATTTGCACAATTATTTTCTCATATCTAGAAAAAAGAAAAGAACAAAATAAGAAAACTCAAAATGTGACAAGCCGTTTCTAATCAATGAACGCTCACAAATAAATAGATTCTATGAAAAAATGAAACATTTCTCACATAAGTGTCTATTTTAATGAGATCAGCAAAATATTGTCCTATAATTACAGGAATATGCACCTACAGGAAAAATTGGCCAAATATGCACTAACATATTAATCTACCTAGCATTCAACCAAATGTCAAGAAATTTCACTTGACTATGCCCAGAAGCAACGAAAAAATATGCAAAATTATAGAAATCTACTCCGTACTCATAGGTTTCGTAAATTTTGAAGTAATTTCATAAAAGAATGAATTTTTATTCAATTCACAGTAAATAAAAAAGAAGACTCCAAAGCTTATAAATTTTGCAAACTTCTGAACATTGAGGTAAATAGTACATTTATCAAGAACATCTGCACTTTGCATCAACTACTGCACATTGAATAAAACATTATACTACATGCTGCTTAAATAGTATAAATATCATACTAATGCAGCACATGCCTGTGAATGAAGTTGATCCCAACACTATTACACAGAATTAAATATTCACTTATTTTATTTAGCCAAGTAAAACAGAATAAAACGTGTTTAAATATAACAGAAGTGAGCAGAATGAGCAATATATGCCTTCTAATGGGGAGCATTAAAAAGTTAATTTAATTCATTTTCGTTGATTTATATTTAAACAATAAGCTGAAAACATCTTAATACTGACATTGCAATAACGTAACATGAATAGACACCTTTGTGGAATGTTTTGGTCTCATACTGAAGGGGTAGAATAACGTTTGACCATACTGTGTCGAGTATCTGAACATTACCGAAATTTTGCAATTTTCAAGAGGACACTATTGGAACAAAATCAGAATTAGAGTAAATTAATAGAGAAAACAACGAATTCTGATGTTTTCTGTATATGTTTGAAGACACTCAATAGAATTTTTAGTAATCAGTAAATTGTATTTCTTGTAATTTTAACTATGATTTAATTATACTGATTACTCAGCCTCATAATTTTTTTATTAAAAAGAACTCTTAACAATAGTGATTTCGGAGCCATTCTCCGAACGATTTCACATATATAACAAAAGTTACAAGTTATGTACTGTGCACGTTTTTTTTTTCAGAGGTCCAGCAAAGAGACCTCTCGTATTTCAAAAGATTTTAAAGTTTCTAATAAACTTTGTCAGACTGTATTTGATCTTTTATTTTATAGACAAAACTGTTTTTGGATAGCTGTTTTACATAAAAATACAATATAATTGAAATATTATAAAATATGTGATACATAATAGCAACGTTTCGGAAATTATTATTCCCATGTTCAGGCTTGAGTTAAAATGTCAAAACAAATAAATATAATAAATTTAACAACGGACAAAAAAACCAAAGAAAATAATAATTTCGTTACTAACATTGACAGAAATGTACAGAAGAAATACTTTTATTAGTGAACAACAAAATTAATACTATGGCATTTTACATTATCTGGTTTAAAACCGTCCCCGGCATAGCGTGCGCATAATGAAGCTACATTTTTGTCCAGAAGCAAAACATGAAGCCATCTCAGCATTCGTTTAAACGCCCAAAGGAAACGACAAAAACCTCATCGAGATGGGGGCATTGACCCGAAAGCTGAAGTAGACGACTGGTTGCAGACCTATTATGTCATTTTTACTTTCTCGTATGTACGTATGTACGGAATAAGCGTGGTATATTTCTCCGTGCATACATACATAGCGGAAAATCCATTTCGCGATTTCAACGCTTATAAAGCTGGTAAAGATCCGATTTTCATGGTTAACCCTGAATTTTCAAAAATTTTAAAAGTTTCAATTATTTCCGGCTTCTTCCTACAGCTACAAAATTGAAGATAGAAGTTTTTCTTTCTAATGAAATTTGTTGTTCATAATCGGTTCTTTCAATAAGGTCAGGTTTTGTGAAAATTTGAGAAGTTTTCGCGCAATATTGCCTGCAATATGTGTAATGTTAACAAAGAAAAAAACAAGATTTTTTCGAAAATGGCTTCAAATTTTTTCTTTCAACTTTGGGTAGGAATAGTGCGAAATGTATTCCACGAGGCCTACATACACACCATTTCCCTCTACTTTTTTCTACTTCTTCTTTCGTTTGAGTCATCTAGGGACCACGCACCAATTTCATTGCTTCTTCCTTTGTCCTTCTTTCTTCTTCCTTCAGTACTCTTTCATCTTCTCGCTGTGTATCACTTTTCTCTCCTCGGACCATTTTGATCCTTTTTTCCCCAATCTCTCTTCTCTTTTTTTTTTTTTAAATTTTTATTGTCAACTTCTTGTTCCGAAGGTAGTTAAAAATCTGCTTAGTTAATCTGTTGTCCATTCTATACAAATGTCCAAAAAATAGCAGTCGCATCTTCCGTAATGTTTCGGTTATGTTCTCTATAGTATGATAAATTTATTCATTATTTCTCAATTTCCATACCTCTCTGTTTCTTATCGGCCAATTTTGCGAATAATTCTTCTTTCTAGGACTTCAACATTATGTAATTTGTAGTTCAGTACTAAGCATCACTTGCATAAAGACATTCTGGTTTTACTACTGTTTTGTAGTGATGTATTTTCAAGTTTTTAGATAGAGACTTTTCGTTGTAAATGTTTCTGGTTATGCCATATGCTCTCTCGATTTTGTGTACCCTTCTACAGCTACAACTTCTACAGCAAATTTTTCTAGTCCATTTTCTTAAATTATTTCTCCCAAATATTTGAATTTATTTACTCTCTTTACCTGTCCAATAACTGTTAGTAGAATTTCAGGAGCATTTTTTTTTATCTTTGTCATAAATTTTGTTATTCTACGGAAATTCGTAAACCTACATTGTTGGCTATTTCTTCTAGGAGATTGATTTGTATTTCTGCATGTCTTACATTATCGGAAAGAATGGTAAAGTCATCTGCAAATGCTAGGCAGTAAATTTCAATTCCTTTGTTCTTGCTCCCCAGTCTTATTGACGATATCGTATGTTCTTTTAATTTTTGTTTCCATTCTCTTACTACTTTCTCCAGGACACAGTTGAAAAGGAGTGGAGACAAACCATCACCTTGTCTTACACCTGTTTTTATTTGAAATTGCTTAGATATTTCACCCCGAAACTTAACTTTCGACTTGGTATCTGTAGCGTTTCGTAAGTGGTTTATGGACTTTTTTTTAATTTAAAGGCCTTTAAAATCTATAAATGTTACAACTATGCTTTAGAGTTTGTAAGTCTGTGCCGGATTATGGACTTTAGGTTGAAAATCTGTTCTGAGCACGATCTGCCCTTTCTAAATCCACTCTGATATTCTCCCACATGGTTATCAAGCGTTGCTTCCACCTTGTTTAGTACTATTCTTGAAAATATTTTGGAACCTACTGGCAACAGAGATATACCTCTGTAATTATTTACATCTTCATTGTCACCATTCTCATGCAAAGGATGGATAAGAGCCACTTCCCAGTCTTCTGGAATCTTTTCAGTACCAGATTTCCTCAAACATGAGCTGAAGGTTAGCCATAATTTTTGGTTGAGCCCACTTTAAGAGTTCCGCTGTAATACAGTCTTCTCCACTAGAATATTTAGGATATTTATTGCTTTTTTTAATTTATTCAGCTGTAGGTGGTGGATCTGTTTCTGAGTTTTCATGAAGGTTTGGAAATTCAAGCTTACAGTTCGGTTCGTCACAGTTCGATTTGTTCAAAGTACTTTCTCAGTATTTCACAATCTTAGACCTATTTTACCATTTTCATCTCTGAAGCAAATACTTGGCGCTTGGTAGCACTTTAAGTGGTTTTTAAACGCCTGATAGAAATTTCGAGAGTTATTTTTAACAAAATTGTTTTCTATGTCAAGAAATTGTGACTTTTCGAAAGATAGTTTAGCACTCTTGATTATCCTTGATGTCGTCTTCCTTTGCAATTTAAATTGATCGACGTGTTCAGTCCTCCCAGATCATTTCCATATTTTCCATTGTTTCGTTCTTTCTGCAACTGCTTCTTCACAAGTCTCATTCCATTAGATTTTTTTCTTCATTTTTGTTGCCCCAAATATGCTCTTTGCTGCCCTGTTGATTTCTGTGGATAATTCTTCCCATTTCCCTGAATTAACTACTTTAATTTCTTCTTGAAAATTCTTTATTGCTTCTTTTGTGATGTTGAGCCTGTGTTATACTTAATTTTCGCTGGTGCTTTTGTTTTTTGCGGGGGAGAAGTTTCAGCTTAATTTTTGTAAGGTAATGATCAGAGTCAAATTCCCTGTTTCTTGTTACTTTTACATTCATGATTTCTTTAATATTTCTTTGAGAAATAGCCACGTGATCTAACTGGAACTCCCCTAGCATTGGATTGGGAGATGTCCATGTTTTTGCTTTTCTTGGTAATTTCTTGAAGAAAGTTGACATTAATTTCAGATGAAAAGTTTTACAAAGATTAATTAATCTTGACCCATTTTTATTTGTTCTTTGAAGGGCTGGATATTCTCTTACTGTTTTTCAAAAAGCTTTTTCCTTCCCTACTTGTGCGTTAAAATCCCCCTGTACTATCACAACATTTGATTTTGGGATTTTTGATAATTCGTCTTCCAGAATCTCCCAGAACGCTTCCACTTTACTCGGAATTTTCTTATTGTCATCATTAATTGGGGCATGGCAATTAACAAATGTATACTGTTCGTTTTTGCATTTAACTGTTAAAAGAGAAATTCTTTCTGAACTGGATTTAAATTCCGTAACATTATCTACTAAGTTTTTATGCAGAAGGCAGTACCAAGTATTGGCATGCCTTTCATAATTTTTATTGCTGGTTTAGCCTTAACAATTCTGTGGTTTTTGGTTTCTGTAACATTTTCGTCCCAGAATCGAGTTTCTTGCACTGCTAAAATTTGTATTTCATGCTTCTCTAAGAGAATTTCAAGTTCTTTCTGTTTACCAGTTTTTAGTAGTGAGTTACATTGAAGGTGCCTGCGAAGAATTTCCTTTTAAACTTGAGTTTGGAAGGATTCCAAGGACGCTCCGACTCGTCCTTACTACAGATGATGGGACTCCCCAGAACCCTAGGTCCCGAAGCATTGCATACCGCAATGGTGGATTCCTCTTCCGAGCTACCACCTGGGGTAGTGCTTACTATTGGCGGACTTTCCATTCTGCAATTGAAATTGTACATTGTACATGGGAGGAAGTAAATTCCAAGATAAGACAAATAAGAGAATTTCTGACATGAATATCTAGTATTTTCGAAAACTTTGCGACACTATATTTACGGAGCTGGCTCTGCGTTTACCCAACAATGAAACCGTCTGTTCTGAATAAGCATTGCTTTGTACTGCATCTCATTGCATTGCATCTTTATTATAATAATGTGGAAATTGCGTAAAATAATTGAGAAATAAAAATAATAAAATAAAATCAATGTTTGAAAAAAGAAAATTAATTTTAAATATATTAAATTAATGAAATAATACTACTATGTTTAACAGTCTCAATAATGTAATTTGTTACGTAGTACTGTAAATCGATGGACTGTAAATAAATCGCTAGTTTACACTACAACCACTGAGCAGTAGAAACAAACACTTATCAATATTAAAATATTCGTATCTAAAACCACACATTAAGAAAGCAAACAATCATTTAATTAAACAGCAATACAAACTCAGGAGTGTGAATGGCACAACTTAAAGTGAAAGGACACACAGGTAAACCCTTCCGTCTTGCGACAGTTTACAGCGAATAGCCAAGAAAATACATCCCGTCCAGACATGCGATACCCCAGATCAAGTGAAACGGAAGGATGCTCTGGAAACGGAAAACCAGGCCGAAGAGTTAAGATATGATTATCCCACTGAGTTGGAGGTGCACGTTTACGAGATCTTATGAGATCTGTGTTTTAAACGATCCGGTGGCAAGGCCACCACAAGAGAAGTTAGAGGTCGATTCGTCTCGAAACTCCTCTTTCACACAGCATGGGTTAACAGACCCCATGCGCCTCATGGCGTCACGTGCAATTTGCAGTACATCAGGCCTGTTTCGTTGGGTGGGGCTTAGCGGAGACGCGTGATCCCTTTGTTCGTAGAAGTTGCATTACGTATTACAGTGCGCCCGGAAAATCTCTCCGTAGTGGCACCATGCTGGTGACAAATTATGTTGGTAGCACGAGCTGCAGCTTGTTAAAAGTAAATTGCGTCCCACCCTCCACAATCAAAACAGATGCTGGGAGTAATGTCCCCTTCACTCGTTTCCCAGTGATCTGGTTGTTACCAACATAAATGCAATTCCTAATGAGAGTTCCCGATTCGGCTCCGTGCGGAACACATTCCTGGTGCACTATATATTTCCCTTCTTACACTGCTCACAAAGCGAGAAAATATTTTTAATAGTAAAAGGCTGATGATGAAGGAAGGACATAATAACTTCTATTAGAAGGCGATGTTGAAGATAAATAGTTCGCCAGCCAGGCTGGCCAGGCTGGACATTCACTGGTCGGCGCAAACTGCGAAACACGGTGCGGAGTAGAGTCCTGCACGAGACAATTTTGTTCGAGCACTGTGGTAGCTCGCAGAAAGGCCGGTAGGTGTCAGGTCAGTGGGGCACGTTTCTGCTCGGACGCGACCCACCGGGCGAAAGATGCTCGGCCTTAAAACCCGATCATCCGCTGCTTGGTGTGCGGGGACGACGCGGGCTAGTTTCATGTAGAACGGCAATGGCGCCTCATGGGCAGTGGGCCACAATGAGACGAGCTAAAATACGGACGATTGCTGTTTGAGCTAAAATAAGATGTGGGTATGCGAAAACGGGACAGTTTTTGCTAATACATGGAAATATTACGCTTAAAATAAAAGCAATAAATAATACAGTGTTCTTTTCGTATGATATTTACTATTGCCACATCTGGATACTATTTACTGCAAACATCTAATACTATGAAAGAGATCACTTCCACTGCTATTGTTAATATTATTTCTATCGTTGTCCTGCTATGCTCAAATTCCCTGTTAAAACTAAATTATTAAATTTACTTTCACCTTAACCATGCGTTCGACATACATGTTACTCCTTACATCTTGCACGTGGATGTGTAATTTTAGACAGAATCACGATTCCTGAAAGTTCTATTGATTGCAATCAATTATTAGATTGATGGCAACTAATAAAAATTATCAGCTTTTTTCAACAATAAAAAGTTAACATTTATTCTTATGTACATTTAAAATTCTTTCGATCTCATAAGAATTGCTTTTTCAATGTAGAACATTATCATACCGTACGGGTTTGAATATAGTTCCTAAGCTTGCTATAATATCTTGATAGATGGGTTCTTGGCTGACTATTAGCTGAATGTTGACCATTAAATTCTTCTAATACCAATTCTCGCATCCTTACCTAAATAAAAAATGTTACAGAATGTCCTCAACGATTTGCTATTAATAGGACTTAACATTTTCCAAAAAATTAATACGCAGTCACGACTTCCGTATCTGTGTTTTGTATGAAACGTCTACTCGCGACTAACTATATTCAGCTAATTATTGATATTGATTTTTGATATAGTTTGAATTGATATAGTTTTAATTTTCCGTTTTGTTTGTCTCACGTAGGTTTTTTTGAGAATCTTGACATTGAATCCCATCAACATTTTCGACATCTAATTTAGGACTTTTATCTTTAGCATTGATTATCACTTGGTGGGCAGTTTGTCCTTCCAAAGAGTTTCATACGAAAGACGTCTTTGCCTTCCTCTCTGGACGCCAGCCCGCGGTTATTACAGAAAAAATATTAATAGTTAGTCCAACGCGGTAGATTTAAAATGCATGCCCTTTGCTGTTTATTAGCGCCAAGGAATTGTTAAAATAATAGAATTCCAAGTACGGTGCCAAATTTGAATTAATTTCATTTTTCATTTAAATGGACGTTCCGTTTAAGGTTTGAGTGAATTGAGAGACCTAAAAATTTTGTTGCCTTAACATCAGTCAATGGTACACCTCTCATTTTCAATGGAGCACAGAATTGTTTATTTGAATTGGAAAACTGCATTAAACCAGTTTTCTTTTCATTTACTATTAATTTGTTATTTCGGAACCAATTTGAAACATCTGATATTGTACTATTTACGGTTTCTTTATTGCAAAGGATGTTCGTATCATCTGCAAAGAGAACCGTTCTTCCGTTTCAAATCGTCGACGGCATGTCGTTTACGTGAAGTAGGAACAGAATAGGGCCTAAAATCGATCATTGAGGAAATCCACGTGCAATAGACAAAGAGTGGTGCGTACGCCATGTTCCATCATTCCAGTAAGGTATTTCAACTCTCTGAGATCGTTGTTTAAGGTACGAACATAACCAATCTAGAGCAATACCACGGATTGCATATAAAGGTAATTTGGAAAGTAAAATGTCATGATCAATGACGTCAAAAGCTTTTAAGAGATCCAAAAATAATCCAATAGGTGCTTCGTTCGGATCCAATGATGAGGCGACATCTTTAAGAAAAGAAAATAAAGCGCGTCGTGTTTATTGAGGAATGTTTCCATTCATACGTAAAAAAGTCTTTGAAAAAACTGATAGAAGAAAAATGGGCCGATAATTTTGAATTTAATTTTTGTTGCCTTTTTTGAAGAGCGGCTTAATTTTAGCTGTTTTGAAAATATCTTGAAACGTTCCGGTGCATAAGGATGCATTAAATATGTAAGTTAACGGGTGTATAATAGCAAACGCACAGGTCTTTAACAAAGTATCCGGGAATTCATCTAAACCGGACGAATATTTATTTTCTAATTTCATAGGAACAAGTTTCGGAAACGAACATCGTATCTAAAATTTTGGAGGAAACGTCTGATATTGAATTTTGTGGCTGAAGACCCTTAGTGAGATCGGCAGCAATTCTTGAAAAGTATTGGTTAAAGAGGCTATTTTAAAACAACATTCTCTGCAATGTTTCTATGTGATTTGGTCGTATTTTTTTATTATATTCAACATTGCTTTTGTTTCGTTATTTGAGTTTAAAATATCGTGATCCTGTTTTATGATTTTAGCCTGCCTTATGACTTTTCGTAACAATGTTTGTATTTTTTAAAGTAGATGAGGAAATCTTGAGATAGAAATTAGAAATGAAAGAAAGAACTCGCTTGTTTTTACGAGATATCCTAATCCCAAGTGTTATCGTAGAATTGCTTTTCCGTGAAATATTTAATTTTCTTTTTTGAGGAGGAAAGCAAGTATTAAAATGAAATGAAAGCGTTGAAAAAGAAATTATATTTGTCGTTTGTATCAACTGTATTATAAACCGCTTCCCATGACTCTTACACAAGTAATCAATGAATAATTTTATTTTACTTTTTGCAAACAATCTAGTCATACGTATTTTATTTATTGTGTGAGTTTTCGCATTTCTTATAATGGTATGAATTAGTGTCAAAAGTGTTCTCTGTAAAAGAGTTCAACTTTTGTTTTTACAATACTTTTTAAACATTTTCTTAAAAAAAGGCTCCAAATATTTCCATGAAAATTTGCACATAAGACGAGGTTTTACTCTTCAATAATGTTTGTAAAGTAATATTTCTTTTATTCAATATGTAAACCGAAAAATTGAGAAAATATTTTAAAAAATGTGCGGCGATAGATAGTAGCTGGTAAGAGGATAGGGCAAGAACGAGAAGCTAAGCCACACCGAAAAATTAGAAAACTATCTAGTACGACAAAGTCTGATCCATTCTATAGAAGCACTAGTTTTCTGTTGTGAAGCAAACTTCTTTGTAAGATTTTGGGTTAAAATCTAGTTTTGGGTTTTTATTTAATATTTTTTCACTTTTTTAAATTTTTGAGCTTGCCTGTGTGCGATACTTCGCTCCACTCAATCTTTTTCTCTCGTCACTCATTTTCATATACTACAGGAAATAATATACAATTAATGGGTAAATTAAACGACACAGAAAACAGTTTTTGCAAAAGGATGAATCGAAACTGCTTCGAAAAATGGAGGTTTCCATGTTTAAGTGCCCTACCACTTACTGAGTTTTAAACAACTGTTGATCGTTAAAACATTACCGCCTTATAAACTGTTCTGCTCGTTTCTGAGACTGGTGAAATAGAATAGAATAGAATATTTATTTTGCTACTTAGGAATACATAGAATACTTGCGGTGGTAGCGTTTTCTAACAAATTACTAAAAATACACAAACAAACATCAAACAACATTAAAATATTAAAATGTTACCAAATACAATTTTACAAAATTAATCTATTAACCATATTTATTTAGTCTAATTTTAAAATTTTTGACATTCTGAGGGAAAGTCTCCAGCACTGCTGCAGGTAATTTGTTCCAATTTTGTAACGTTCTGTTTACAAATGAGAATTTACCTACATCTGTTCTCTGTTTTCTTTGCCGAATTTTGAAACCATGATGACTATGATGACCATGTTAGACTTCTGATATCTATGGTTATACTTCTACGTATTTTACTAAATGACGTAAGTAAAAGCGTCTCTTTAAAATGTATTACAAATTTTATTTTGTTTGATTCAATGTTTTAAATAAGTATTCTCATATTTTACCGCCAAGGAATTTTGCCGCCCTGGCTCAATGCAGGCTCGCGTACCAGGGTCACGAAAGCGCTGGTTGTGGTCAGGCTCTTCTTTCAATACAGTACTTTGTGGTGTTACTAAAGATGTTAGGGTGGATGAATCTACATATTTTTTACGTTTAATGATCACAATTTTAAAATTAATTTTACTTAGAAATTTGTATTGCAACGCCTCCTTACTGATAGTAAAAAGTCTTATTTTGTGCTTTTTCAATTAATAATGTGGTGTAATGTGATGGGACACTTCCTTACTGATAGTAAAAATTCTTATTTTGTGCTTTATTAATTAATAATGGGACGGATGCAGCCGATCATTTGAGGACGGCATCGTAGATTTTTCTAAAATAATAAACATATTTGTTATCATATTGCATTTCATTTATGTACTATAGGTATGATACTATACAATAGTATTGTATAAATAATTAGATAATTCAATTATAAATAAACATGTAAATCATTTGTGCCAAATACAGGAAGGTAAACGAAACCTCTACGCCTTAGGTGGGGGTATGGTACTCACAGGATCCGCCAGTGGTAATTGGCACTACACAAGTTCCTATTTGTACAGCCTCACTGCATCATGTGCCTTTCTTCTTTTACCACGATGCCTTGGCCTTCAGTAGTGCTTTGCAAACTGAACTCTCGTCTTGTAACCGTCTGGTGCTTGTGAAATGGTATGACTTATTGTATATCCCTACACAAGAATGGTTGATACCAATTTCATTATAGTCTGCAGATTCGTGAAATTATATTTCTGAGTTATTTTAATTTTTGGTAGAAAAACAGTAAAAACTGTGAATGACATTTGTGGGAGAAGATTATCTGCGCTCGTTTTCTTGAGTACCAGAATCCCATCCCAACATTTTAACGATAAATAGTTGAAAGATGAATGAAAGTTAAAACAAGAACAATAATCATAATCATAATCATAATCATAATCATAATCATAATCATAATCATAATCATAATCATAATAATAATAATAATAATAATAATAATAATAATAATAATAATAATAATAATAATAATAATAATATTTGAAAGAGCGCGAGATAAGTGACATTTTAAAAGTTAGACATTTTCGTTCCCGAGTTATAAAAAACCAATTTGCAACGGTAAACAAACTGCAGATTTGATTTTTCTGCATTGCTAACAATATAGTAACTCACCCTCAGCTCTATTTCTACCACTACAAGCGAAAGGAGAGCTCAATAGAACGTTCACATAGTGAAGCTACATTTATGTCCAGAAGCAAAACGAGGGGCCTTTGCTCAATGGATCAAGGAAACTGGACAAAAACCTTATCGAGATGGCGGTCATTGACCCGGAATCTGAAGTACATTACTTGTTACAGGCATATCAAGTCTTTCTTTAAATTATACAATAAAAAACTAATCTATTTTATATCATTATTTTCTTAAAATTACCATTATTTTTCTTTTTGATGATCAGGATAGTCTCTATTGTATAGAAACTGTTATGCAAATTTGTGTACCAATTCTAATTGTTGAATATCATCTGGCAATGCGTAGTAACGTAACGTACATTTATTGTATGCGGATTTCTTGTAGTGAGCTGACGACACTGACACTTGATGAACGTGATTTTACGACGTGGATTATAATTATAAATATATGTATTGCATGACAATATGTTTCCACCGTTGAGTCAATCAGTTTTGACAAATATTACAGATTCGTAAATAAATAGGCAAGGCAATGGTAAGATTCCCAGCTCAATGGAAAGAGGCTTGCAGCGATCACGTGGATGGCATTTTTTTCATTATTGCAATAATTTTATTTTGCGCTCTAAAGGTTTGGTTACTGCTTTGGTTACATTTAATATGTTATATTAACAGTGTGGTTGTTGTTCTGGTTGTATTATCCCTGAAGATGGATTGAAATATTCTGAAACATCAGCAATCTGGAATGATTTAGTGTTTTAATTTGTATTTTGATCTGGAACATCCATAATTTACTTGTGCTCATCAATCTATAACGATTATACTATTAAATTACGGATACATGTGATGTAATAAGATAATTTTTTCGAGAAGAACTAGAATTGACAGAAAATAGTTTTGATGTATGTGTGGTTTCGTAGATTTTATTCTTCATATCCTATTTGTGTTGCGAATGCAATTATCAATATAATGCTAAAGATCAAAAAAGCTCTTTCTTGCCCAATGCAGAGGTAGTGTTGCATTTACTAGTGTAAAATTTGACAGTCAAAGAAACAAGTTTTATAAAAGAATCACACGTTTCGTGGCGTGACTGCAAGATGAGTCTGCCATTTATTTATTACGTCCTACTACTTTCCATGGCATAATAAAATATACCAATCAAATATAAAAAGGAGAAAGATATCTATGCAAGAAATAATATAGAATCGTGTAGAATACAAGATCTTTAGGATAATGGAGAGAAATTACTAAATTACCAATACCTTAATGGTAAATTATTAATATGCAATGCCAGCCCTAGGTATCGGCCGACCAGGCGATCCCCGCAAGTCGAGGCACCCGATGACGGCACCCGCTCTGGATGCCGACTCGCCAGGGAACGCACACGATCTGGTGGCGCGATCAGGAAGCTCGCCACGCGTCGAGTTGGTACGTAATACCCCCTGGTGAGGATATAGCGAACTATCGACAGTCTGGCGTTTTCAGAGACTGGTCAAAGGGAGCGCTCAGCAGAATGTTTTGTAGAGCTCCTGGTTACAATTGAAGTATACTTACCCACAAACCTTCATATACGACAAACAAAGGCCGTAGCAAAATGCAAATCTGCCCCCGGTGTTAGAAAATTTGTATGTTGAAAATCGTAATTGAAGTGTACAAAACAAGTTTATCGCCGGATTTAACTCAATTTACCATGAGTACTTCGTACAAAAGAAAAAAAAAAAAAAACGTGTTTGTAGTTTCTTATAAAAGTTTAATGTTTTTAAACCCTTTTGCGCCTCTGAATATTGCTTTAAATTATCCTTGGGATTTCTTATAGAGCATAGATGATGTGATGAAATGTTTTGAGAATATTTTCAGTCATTTATAACCCATTTTGACGCTTACAATCAACAAAAAAGAAAAAAACGAGAAAAACATTACTTTTTTGCTTCATTTTTTAAGAATATCTCAGGTTCTCACGCATAAAAAAGGGCTAGATATAAATTGTAGCCCGGTTAATTCTCTACAATTTCCCGAAATTTCAACCTTTCATCTGACAATTTAGACCCGAGAGCACAATATAAATAAAACAAAATTAATACTTTCTTATTTATTTTCATAGATTAGGTTCTGTTTTATTAATTTTCGTAAGTTTTCTGTTTTATGATTACTAGGAAAGATAAATAATTCAAAACAAAATTGTAAGAATAATATTACTAACTAAAGTAATTTGAATATTTTGAATTAAGATTTTAATAAAAATAATGAGTTAAAAAGATTGAACTACGTTACAAATAATGTTAAATATTATTTGCAATGTTACAATATTCATTAAGTACTCACTGCATGATACACTCCCCCATCTTTTTGATTTAGGTAGCAAATTTTGGAAACATGCCATTTGGTTCTACATCGCAATGTGCAGATTTACCATGTACCTGCAAGGCGCAATATTATATACTGGCGTCATCTGGTTTAACGTCATCAGATGCAAAAAGTCGGCCATCCACATGCACGACATAATGTCACACATGTCACATCTACGTTAGACATATAGAAGGGTGAAAATTGTTTATCATCTACTTACGTATAAGGAGATTCAGAAAGCTATAAAGAGCAGAAATGGAGTCGGAACTATCAGAATCTCTATCAATGTCAGAATCATAATCTCAATCAAGTTACGATGATCCACCTCACACAGAACAGGCTAAAGACAGGTGGAAATAGAATTATTTAAAATGCCTTTTTCAGAGAACCGTTGCTACATAAAAATATTGTTTCTTGTGTTTTTCAAACAATCAACTAATTAATGTTTCTTCCGAAATTCGTATTCGTTTTTGTAGCGACCCGCGTTTTTATACCAAAAGGAAATCTTAGTTGTGGTACATACTTAACTCGAAAACTGTTGTCTATTCAACATATACACATTTTCAGAGCATTTTCATTGCGAGTAAGTGGGAATTAGCATTATTTTAAAAACAAATCAAAAAAAATATTAAAATTACAATAGGTTATAATATTATTCTTACAATTTTTTTTTAGCAATATTCATCTATTCTAATAATCATAAAACAGAAAAACTACCAAAATTAATAAAACAAAACCTAATTGTATGCAAATAAATAAGAAAGTATTAAATTACTCTATTTTATATTTAGCTATCGGGTGCGAATTATAAGATAAAAAGTTGATATTTTGGGAAACAGTAGAGAACTTACAGGGCTACAACATGTATTTAGCTCTTTTTGTTATATGCGTCAGAACATGAGATATTCTTAAAAAAAGAAGGAAAAAAGTAATGGTTTTGTATTTTTCTCTCCTTTTTTGTGGAATGAAAGGGTTGAAATCGGATAGAAGTGCCTGAAAAGTTCTCGAGACATCTTTGTCATCTATAGAAAATTGCAAGGATAATTTAAGTCAATATTCATGGGCGTAATGCGGTTAAAAAATGTACAAATATATCTTTGATCTCGGTGAATAAGCTGATAAGTCATAAATCCTTAGTTTTTACAGGGGAGCAAAAAACAACTTTCAACTGAAGTAAATCAACGATTAATGATAATGAAACGTAGGTGATATTAAAACGAAACTATTTGTGTGTAGAATTTGTCTGAATATCATTAATCCCTGATTTACAACATTAGTTTACAGTAGTTTTTCGTTCCGCTGTAAAATTAAGTTCTTCTCACTTATCAGCTTATTCATCGGGGTCAAAGATATAAGAAGCGAAAAACGCGTGTTTTTCATTTGTAGGAAGTACTTAGGGTAAATTGATTTAAATACAACAGACTTGTTTTTTTACACATCAATTATGATTTTCAACACAAAAAATGTTTATTCCCTGGGGCAGATTTGCCAATCGTATTCCGCTACTTCCTTTGTAAATTACTCACATAATACCAGTGCCACACCCCTTGCGGAAGGGAGGCTCATTGGCAATTTACGAAAATTCACAGAGATCAACGCAAATCAGCCTTACGCCGTTCTTTTAAGCGTCCCTTCTGTCCGTGAATTAAAGAAAAAATTGAAGTAGTTTTCTAGACAACGTGTTTTGAGAATTGCATTGACTTCAAGCAGAAATTAGGCGAAAACTAATACTTAAAAAAAAATTAAAAAATTGTTTGACATGTTCAAAATACTATTTCTCTTGTTCATATTTAATTTAAGACAAAACTCAAGATCTTCGTAATTTTTGACAGTACAGCGAGTTCGCTGGAAATCGGATTGACATCATTCTTACTTTCTGGCTACGAATTAGAGAGAGAGAGAGTTATGTAATGCTGCGGGAAAATCGGCGACTTTTCCGCAGATAAACAGTTATTGCAGGACCCAGGTAACCAAAAAGTGAATAAATCCCGTTGCTAAATTTAGAAAAAAATCCTCTATCACGTGGTGTAATCAGAATCCATGTTTTGTGGTACCGTGATACCGAAAAGTCGAACGACGGCAAAACGTATTTAAGTAGTATATGACTTAGTGTAGGGATCACAGAATTTTGAAAATGTGCACACAATTCACTTTTCCCCATAGCACGTCATACGCAGTTTTTAACTGTTTTTTTGACGTAAAATAAATAAAAAAATTAATAAATAAATAAATAAATAAAATAAAATAAAAATAAAACGTCTGTCTTTGAACAACGCTAGCGGCTAAATCGTTCAGCCGATTTTCTCCAAAATTGATATTCCCCAATCGATCTGGCTGCTGTCGTGGCCTCTTGAAACCGATATTTTAATTTTGGGGGATACTCTACATGAAACTCCTGGGACATTGTCAAAACTTTCAAAATAATGGCACCATCGATTTTGATTAAATTTTGTTGTTGGATAGTGTGAAGGCCATTTAAGAGAATGGTGCCGGTGTCACGTTCGTAGAAAATCCAGATTTTTCGAAAACTGCAAAAGTTCAAACTTCTTGAGAGTCTTCCTTCAACTAAATCATTAAAGATAGAGATTTTACTCTTAATTAAATGTTTCTCTGAAGATAGGTCTTGAAAGAAAATCATGTAGAAATTTTCAAAAATTTGAATGCTTTTCGCGTAACTTTCCTTGAA